>CM037855.1:163100091-163604535 GCA_021234595.1 Delia radicum | reverse complement strand
TTTGTTTAAATTTGTTTTGATTTTTTTTTCGAAATAAACAGAATTGAATGAAAAAACAGAAAACAAAATAATAAAAAAAAAATAATAAAACCAAATATATAAAAGCAACAAAAAGAAGAATGTTCATGCGCATGCGTGATGTAAGATAATAAAATTAGTTTAGGATAATTGTTAATTGCACTCTTAAAATTAAAAATTTGTTTTTTTTTTTATATTCAATAAAAAAAGCTTATTTTTTAAATTTAAACTTAAAAAATCGACTGTTGTCGTGCATTCTTTGATTTTAGTTTTAATAATTTGTTTTAATTTTGTTTTTTTATCAATTCCTCATATTCCCGTTTTACACTTTTGTCAACAATACAATAGATTTATATTTAATGAAAAAAAAAAGATTTAAAAATTTGAAAAACTTGTTAGAAAATTGATAACTTTTTCTTATAAGTTTTTCAAAATAGTTAATAATTGTAATTAAAAAATTTAGAATTTTTTCAAAACAAGTCAATAAAGATTGTTCTCTTAGCTTAAGCACACATGTAGAGATAGTGGAAAATCAACTCTGAATATTTGAAAAATCACGCCTTGCCGCCGAAACAGAGTTTAACCCAAAAGTGCGAACACCAAAAATATTTTTCTTGATTATGTATTTGTGTTGTCTTAAAACAATTTTGCGATAAATATCAAAACCTTCGGTCAAGCAGTTATTGCAAAATATGTTTTTTATTTGCAGAAATTCATATTTTCCAATTTTCTCGAAAACTATGCGAGATACGAAAAACACGCTATGACTCAAAAAAAATTCTATACATATGCCATACTCTAAAATTTCATTGCAATAGCTGTCAAAAAACCATGGGTTGTCAACTTCGGTATTATTAAATTTTTTGCAAAAAATAAAATAACCGAAATTACTGCAAAGTTGTGCATCCCCTAAAAAATCTACGCTGAGTCACATGGGGTATTTTTGTTGTGGGCTTCACGCCCCTTTTAAACTGAGATGGTCTTAAAGACACAAATATTTTGTACGATTATCTTTAATTCTCTGCTGCGTAGACGTTTATATACGATTTGTGAAAACTATATTCTGTCGCGTAAGACGTATATATACGTCTACTCTGCATGTGTTTTTTTAATTTCGACGCAATAGGCGAAGGATTTTTTTCATTTTGGACTACACATTTAAGTTGTTAAAAAGGACTTATTGGATCTAGATAAAACTGGTTCTCTTAGGAAAACCTATTGAAGTACCTTTAAATGATGTATAATATTATATATTATAAATTATGACATGTTTTTCGACCTTTGAAATGAATGACTTTATTAAATAATTGAGCACTAGCTCGTGACCTAGAGCTCAATTATTTAATAAAGTAATTATAAATTATCCAGAGATGGGAGTAGGTAAAAAAACAGTGTACTTATATTACTAGGATTTTAAACATTTTTTATAATTTTTCATAATTTTCACAAAACTTAAACATGAATAAGCTTTCCAACTAAATAAAAGTGTTTTAAAAGGCTGAAATAGGCGCTACGAAATAATGAAATAACCCCTAAAGGGGAAAATTAAATTGTTGCAATTAGAACTGGTTTTAGTCATTTTTATATACAAAGTTTTATATTACAGCAAGCGAAATATAAATAGTCGCATTGGAAAATTTCCCTATAAAATGTTTTTGTTGAAATAAATTAATGTTTTTTTTTATAATATTTGTAAACAAACAACGAAATTTGTATAACAGTGTTGATGCAAAATCAGCTCTTTTAAATATAACGATACTTTTTTCTTACTCTAAAAAAATGACAATAAGAGAGAAGAAATTTAACATAGACGCAATCACTTTGAATTAATTTTTTACCAGCTATACAGCGCTGCCAACTTTGACTATTGTCTCCCTTTTTTTTTGATGATTTTGAAGTGAAATATGATAAAATGACGATTGACGATTTCACAAAATTTATTGTATGGAAAATGACAATTTATGAAAATTTGCAATTTTTACAGAATTTTAATTTTTTAATTTATTTCTCTAAAATTTACTGACAAAATTTAATCAAGTTTCTTTTTGTTAAAACATCTAAGGAAAATGTAATAAAATGATCTCAAATCGAATAAAAATTCTTCATTTACCCATTTAATGATCAACTACATATAAACTCCCATCATTTGAAAGGTTTATTTTAATTTTAATTAAAAATAACGAAATTCGAATGTGTTTTTTTTTATTTATTTTACAAAGGCAAATCCAAAATCTTTATTTTTAATAATTTAAATCCATTTAGCTTCAAAAATCAGTGATAAAAGAGTGATTTTCTACATTTTTGATTCTAGGTAAATCAATATTTTTCTTTAATTCCCTTTTTATTGTATGTATGCCCAAATTTTGTGAAACCAAATATCGGAAAAAAATTTTAAAACTAAAGGAAATTTTTAGATTTTAAAATAGGTCAGTGATTTTAAAATTTTATTTCCCGAAATAAGTATTGGGAGTTGTGTTTTTAAGACTCAGCGTCATTTGTAAAGGAACTAATAAAAAAGAACTTTAAAATTGTGAAATAATTACAATTAAAGTGATTATAAAACGTAAAATTTAAATTGTTTTATTGAAATGTAAATAGTTTTTCGGAATGACGATTCTTTGACGATTTCTCATTCTCAAAATGACGATTTGAAGATTTTTTCAACCAACTTTGACGATTTTTGAACTAATTGGGTTGGCAGCACTGCAGTTATAATATTTGGTGTATAAACAAACTAAAAATTGTTTTTTATTCCTTAAATGTTTGAAAAGAAAAAAAACATTAGTATTATTCAATATTGAATGTTCTTAGAGATCATGGATAGAGGAAAACAAATTACACACCTGAGGAACGGTGTCAAATTAAGATTTTGGTAAAGAAGGCTATTCAAACAGAGAAATAGACGACTTGGAAGATCAGAACACCTAGTATGTAAACATTTTCAGAAAAGCCTACAAAATAATGCCAAACCCCAAAAAAATAAAAGAAATACAAAACTGATCAAACGTCAAATTGGTCAACTTTGGGAAGTAGTCTTGGTACCTACCTGAATTACTACTTGAAGAAAATGTACATTATAATAAAAATCTCTTTTATCTATTTCGCGTAATGTTTTTTTGCGTATTGTTAACTTTGTTTACCTGTGGACTTATTTAATTTTTTTTAGGGCTTTATTTCATTGGCGGTTATTTGATTTCTTCTTTTGGGTGCTACTTTGTAGCGCCGCTGAAACACAATTGGCTGAAGTGTCAGGTGGGTATGAAACGGAAATTGCATTTTTTTTTATTTATATAATTGCATTTAAAAAATTTTGTTTCAATCCACTTGACTTATGTCAAGTTTTAAATTTTGATTTTCTTTCTTATGAAATATTTTGTGTTATGGCTTCTTTAATGAAAATATTTTTCATATTTCGAAATGGTAACATATGATATATATCATTGGAAAGGTTTAAAGCTTAGGTTTTACATGGCTCAAAAAACTGTATATCGTTTGATTGATAAACAAATTTATATAAGCTTATTTTTATAAAAACTTAATTTTTTTTTTAAAATCAAATGTTTTTTAACCTGCTCCCATCTCTGGAAATGGTATAATATTATATATCATTTGAAAGGTACTTAAACAATTTCTTCAACGATGCCAGTTTTGTCTGGGACGCACTTTTTTTTTTAGGTAACTGTACAAAACCTTTGCGACTTTGAATGGAAACATGTGATATATCATTTGAAAGGTTTAAAGCTTAGGTTGTATTTGGGTCCAAAAACTGTTTATCGTTAAAGTGATAACAAAATTGATAAAAGCTAATTTTTATAAAATATTTGAATTTTTTTGAAATAAAATGTTTTTAACCTGCTCCCATCTCTGGAAATTGTATAATATTATATATCATTTGAAAGGTACTTAAACAATTTCTTCAACGATGCCAGTTTTGTCTGGCACGCACTTTTTTTTTTTAGGTAATTGTACAAAACCTTTGCGACTTTGAATGGTAACATGTGATATATCATTGGAAAGGTTTAAAGCTTAGGTTGTATTTGGTTCCAAAAACTGTTTATCGTTAAAGTGATAAAAAAATTGATAAAAGCTAATTTTTATAAAATATTTGAATTTTTTTGAAATAAAATGTTTTTAACCTACTCTCATTTCTGGAAATGGTATAATATTACATATCATTTGAAAGGTCCTTAAACAATTTCTTCAACGATGCCAGTTTTGTCTGGCACGCACTTTTTTTTTTAGGTAATCGTACAAAATCTTTGCGTATTTGAAGACAGGCTCATTTTAAAAGAAAAGTGACCACCAACAACAAAAATATCACCATTTAACTCAGCGCGGATGCATAATTTTGCAGTCATTTCGATTAATATTATTTATGTAAAAATTCATTAATTTCCATGTTGACAAGCGATGTTTTTGACAGATATAATATTTCAATGCAAATTTTTAAGTATGACATATCAATTGCAGTTTTCCTTAGGAATAGTTTTGGCAATAATGTATTTTTTGTATCTCGCAAAGTTTTTTGAGAAAATTGAAAATTTTTTACAAATTCAAAACAGATTTTTGCAATAAGTGCTCGATCGAAGATTTTGATATTTATTTTAAGGCAAAATTGTTCTGAGACAACCCAAATACATAATCAAGAGAAACATTTATTGTGTTCACCCTTTTGGGTTAAATCCCTTTTCGGCGCGTGGTAATAGAGAGAGATTTAATTGTTCTTTACCTTAAAGATGTGACTTTAAAGTTGGAAAAATTCTGATTTTCATTTTTTAATATTAAAATCTTATGTACTACAGTTAAAATATTTAAAATTATATATATATAAATTTGATTCAATCCAATTCAAAGCCAATTTTTTTAAAAAACAACAAATGTTGTATATATACACAATCTGCACGATAACAGACAGATTACTTTAAAGCTAAACTTTTAAAAAATGTCATCGATTTTTCTCTTAATTTTCATTCAATAACTAAACTATAATTGCATTATTTTTTTTTTTTTTTAATTTTTATATTTTTCTTTTGGTTTAAGCAAATAAATTAGCAAAAAAAAAAAATGTTTTTTTCATTCACCTAAAGGACTTCCACGTGCACCGTAATCCCGTGATGGTGAACGATCAACTGTTGGCAATTCCGTAAGTCGTCTGGTACGACCCGGACTACGAACACCAGAGCTTATTGCAGGATTGTAATCGTCTCGTGACATAATATGCCGCGGTAAAGCCGCGGTTTAGTTTGAAATTTTTATATCTTCTATCAACAGACCCTGGGGGAATTTGTAATTTCGATATGGTTTAGAGACTCAAACACAACTTAAGTTTATGTTTACAAGATGAGTGTAAATGTAGCATCTGTAATGCAGAAAAACAAACGAAACAAATTTTTTAAAAAGTACTTTAAATATGAAGTTTAAATATATTTAAAAAGAAAACATATCTTGGAAAATGATAATGAAGTGGAGGAGTTGGTGGTGGACAGATGATAGTTTAAAAAGTGCATTAAAAACTTAAAGTGCACTGAAAGAAATATAATTTTTTTTTTAATCTAAAACTTAAGTGCAAATCTATAGAATTTACATAAAAGTAAAATTTTATCGGTTTCGCAGAGTTAATATCGTTCAATTGAATATCCGGTATACGGAATTTGTTTTAAGTGGTAGGGTCCCAACATTATTTTATTTTAAATTTCAGATTAGTGGAAAAAAGGTTAGAAAATTTAAAGCTTTAGAAATATATATTTGATATAAAAAGGACAAATTCTTGTAAAATTTGTGAATTTAATTAAGTTTCCTTCAGTTTTAGTTTTTATTTAACAATCTCTAAAACAGTTCTTTGCAAATTTGTATGGTACGGTTGTCAAAAAATTCTAAATTTTTCATAAGAGTGGCTATGAAAAATTAACTTTGGAGATTTGATCACACCTGAGCAGATTATTGTGTCACTTGGTCTAAAACTTTAACCTTTTGTGCTACGGAGTTCAACATGACTTTGTGCTAAGGAGGTCAATATGACCAGTGGCGTACCCAGGCCCTCTCTCTCTCTTGTAATGTTTAATATGTATGAATTTTATATATATTTGCTAGTTTAAAATTGTATTAAGCATAAACAAAATTTACATAAGGGGTGATTTTTTAGCTACTTTCTTTTGAGCAACACTGTTTTTAGCAGCTCAGCTGTTTTCGTGTAAAATGTTACTATTAAACATGTTCAGTTTGGTCTATAATTTAACCATGAATCGATTTACAAAGGAACAACGCTCACAGATCATTGAATTTTATTATCAAAATTCATTCTCGGTTAAGAAAGTGCATCGTGCACTTCTTCCAATTTATGATCAGTTTGAGCAACCTTGAGAGGCGGCTATTCGGAATCTTGTGACTAAATTTCGCACCATCTTGCATGCGTAGAGTGCGGACAGAGGAAAATATCGCAGCAGTATATACCAGTGTTGTTGATGACCGTGAATTATCGATTCGGCGTCGTTCGCAGCAATTAGGCCTCTATTACTCAACTACGTGGAAAATTTTGGGGAAGGATTTGGGTGTAAAACCTTTTAAAATACAGCTGGTGCCAGAATTGAAGCCACACGACCTACCGCAACGGCTAACTTTTGGTGAATGGGCGCTGGCAAAGTTGAATGAAGATCCACTTTTTTATCGGAAAATTGGAATGGAAACGTGAACAAGCAAAATTGCCGTATTTGGTGTAAAGAACAGCCAGAAGCATTGCAAAAACTGCCAATTCATCCCGAAAAATACACTGTTTGGTGTGGATTATGGGCCGGTGGCATCATTGGACCGTAATTTTTCAAAGACGACGACGGCAGGGATGTTACTGTGAATGGCGAGCGCTACCGTGCGATGATTACAATTTTTTTTCCAAAAATGGAAGATCTGGACACAGCACGTAAAACAATGGCCCAATTGAGGGGCGATTTCGGTGAACAGTTTATTTCACGTTTGGGGCCGGTCAATTGGCCTAGATCGTGCGATTTAATGCCTTTAGACTATTTTTTGTGGGGCTATGTTAAGGCTCATGTCCATAGGGACAGGCCCGCAACGGTTGACACACTGGAATCCAAAATTTACTCGTGAGATAACGGCCAATATGTTAGAGAGAGTATGCCAACATTGGACCCAGCGTATGAAACCATTTGAGACGTATTCGCGGTCAACATTTACTTGAAATCATCATTTATCAACTATTTTTTAAGGTCCATTAACCCTCTACCGGTACCTTATCATCCAGCATACACAGGTGCGAATTGGGATTTTTGAGTTTCATCTTAGGATTTGAAGAATAAAAAGATGGACAAGGTAGAAGTATGATATATGATTTTGGGGTAGAATATTGTTGCAAATACAAAATAGTCGTCTAAATTTTGTAAAAGCGGCAATAATATAGTCAAAAATCAATTTTAAAAATAGATTTTTTAAAAAATACGATTTTAGAAAATAAAATATATTTATCTTTTTTAATAAAGTTATTAATACAAAGTAAACGCAACTTTCTAGATTAATAGACATTCTTTCAAGAAAAAATAATGTCAATGGCATAAAAATATTCCATATATTTTTTTTAATACGTAAAAATATGGGTACCCGTCGAAAAAATTTTATATATAGTCATATATAGCTTGATATAAATATATATTATTATATATGTGGCCATATGTAACGATATATATTTACATCCCGAGTAAAACAAATGATACATCAAGACATATTCTTAATATAAAAATATATGATCATATAAAATAGCATATATATGTATTTATATATGATAATATTTTAAATATGTTTCACCAAATAAATTCATGTATAAGAACATCCAATCATGTATAAAAAAATTTAGATATAACCCAATACATAATTATATATAGCAAACATCAAAACGTCTTCTGTCATTTTAGACATACCTATATATAATCGAAAACTAAAAAAATTTCGTAAGTTAGTTTCTATGTAATTATATATTATTTAAAAATCTCAAAATATTTTACGAAAATAATTTAAAATTTTGCGAAATTTAAATGTAATTAGACCAGATCCAAAGTGATACAATTTAATAACACCATTTTTCGGATCAAATTATATGTCTTATTTTAGAAATTTTGAATTTACGAAGAAGAATAAACGTTTTTCTCTAAAAATTATAAGCACTATTAATTTTTAAATCAGACTGGACTAGTTTCTGCCTTTTTATGGACAGGCGTCATGAGTGATTTTCTATTTAAATTATATTATTATTTGTGTCTTATCAATTATCAGTCTCTATATGATAAATTTATAAACAACCTGCCGGCCGTAAGAATCGAACCTGCGCTAAATTGCAGCTTTTCTGTTATTTTATATTATACTCAGAAGTGACAACACTAACAAACAGAAATATTCTATTTTTAGATTTTTGTTTATTTATCTCTATTTCAGAACGTTGCCAGATTGACGTATGGTTTTTACGTTTAGTGTTGACAACTGTTTGCGTTTTAAGTTGAGACATCGCCCACAGGTCAAATTTTTTAATGTAGTACACTGTTTTTTTTTCTTATATTAGTGTTTTTTTATTTTATTTTATTAATTAATAATCATATAATTACAAATTATATACTATTACCCTACCGAGCACTAGCTACTATGGCCTTCGGCGCGTTGTAGCGAAAACAGGCCAGTGCCTCTGGTGGGAATCGAATACACGTCCTCCGCACTGATAAGCCAGCACGCTACCAACTCGCCTACCGGGGAGCACATATTAGTGTTATTTTCTCTTATATTTGCCGAAAATATCTAATCATATAAATTTTATATAAACTTTTTTACTTTTTTACTTTTATTTTTACAAACATTTTATTATAGCGCTATATATTATCTTATACCATTATATCTTATGTTACATATAAGTTGATATTTTTTATCTCTTCATATATACTTGATATAGCTTTATATGAGATCATATATACTTTAATGTATACAAATATATAGGTATACATGATACAATAAAATCAAACGTATTCTATCACTTTATATATAATTATATATAATAATATATAATAATACTAGCGGGCGTTGCCCGCTACGTTGTTAGCGTGCCTTAGACCTAGTTTTTGGGATGATGGATAACTTTTCAGTTTGCCCACTATCTGTGTACCAAAATTTAATAAAATCCTTTAAGCCATATAAAAGATAACAAAAAGTGGGCGTAAAACTGCCACACCCACCATGTCTTAATCTTTTATAGCAAATAGTGCTTATGAGTCATCCCAATATCTGTGTACCAAATTTCAATAAAATCTGTTCAGCCATATAGAAGATAGTGAAGATGTGGGCGTAAAAGTGCCACGCCCACAATATCTAAATTTGATATAACTTAAAGTGCTTATCTGTGACATCTCTTTCTGGGTACCAAATATCAATTGCATCGGTAAATCCAAATCGAAAATAGTGAAAAAGTGGGCGTAAAAGTGCCACGCCCATCATATACAAATTTCATATAGCCTATAGTTCCTTCCAGACCGACCACTATCTTATGTGTCAAATTTGAATAAAATCGGTTCAGCCATATAGAAGATAGTGAAGATGTGGGCGTAAAAGTGCCACGCCCACAATATCTAAATTTGATATAACTTAAAGTGCTTATCTAGGACATCTCTTTCTGGGTACCAAATATCAATTGCATCGGTAAAGCCATATCGAAAATAGTGAAAAAGTGGGCGTAAAAGTGCCACGCCCATCATATAAAAATTTCATATAGCCTATAGTTCCTTCCAGACCGCCCACTATCTACATGTCAAGTTTGAATAAAATCGGTTCAGGCGTTTGGACGTGATGCTCACACAAACAAACAACAAACCAACAGTCATTTTTATAATATTACTAAGGATATAATAGTATATAATAATATAATAATATATAATAATATATAAGAATTTATAATAATATATAATAATATATAATAATATATAATCTAATATAAATATATAATAATATATAATAATATATAATAATATATAATAATATAATACATAAAATAATATATAATATATAAACATCGTTACCTAAAATTCAAAAGGACGTAACTAACACATTTACTTTTTTTAGAGGATAAGCAAAAAACATCCATAAATGTTTTTACAATATCGTTAATAAAACTGATTGTTTTAATCATAGAACCAAACAATTTTGTGGAGAAATATAGTTCGATGCAGCGCTTCATAATCACTCAACTCTATTTCAATATTTTACAGGGCAACAAAAAAATGCCCGAGGAAACAAAAACATACAAGATTCGAACTTTATTTCTAAAACCGTTATATTTATCACAGAAGTCTAAACTTTTGTGTAGTCATGTAGTTTATAGCGAATTTACATTATAAAAATTTTCAGTAGATTTCAGTTTGAAATTCAATTCGTAATCAGAATCGTTTACATTGTACAACAAAAATTTTTTTGTAAACAAACTAACCTTAAAAAATAACCAAAACTTAAAATTTTTAGATGGGCCTCAACCCCTCCAGTGGGGTGAGTAATTGTCCAAATACAATCTCAGAAACTGGAACCCTAATTTAAAATGAACTACAATGTTAGTAAAAAATTTAATTTGTTCTACAAATGACTGACATTTACATTAAAAATAAAGAAACTGTATTACAATCCAAACAACTACATATTTTTTAAGCAGAAATTTCCTGAGAGTAGGGATGTTTTGTAGGAGGTCTTGCCAGCGCCATTCAATGATTTTTCACTGATTTTCTTGGTAGAAAACAAACAAAAATTGCCTTATTCAGCTGGTAATACATCTTACAATGAAAAAAAAACGGCTTTTAATTTGTTATTTTTTAGTTTTTCAAATTTATAAAATGTATTTTTTCATTATATTTTATCTCGCAAGCAGCTGATAAATGTTTACATCATTTTCTGCAAAAAAAACCCCTCATTTTCTGCAAATAGCGGGAAAGCACAGTGCTGTATTTTGTATTTCTGCACAAATAGTTAGATTTCGATTAGATTTCACTGAAATCTCAACTAAATTGGGATTTCATTTTGATTGGGAAATCTTTTAAAATCCCAAATTATTATTAGATTGCGGTCGAAATCTATCGATATCCCATTTTAAGTGGATTTGGACCCTAATGTAAATTCGCTATTAGCCAAATGAATAACAATCATCAATAAAAGCGGCTTTCGAAACTTTGTAAGTTACGCCCTTTGCATTTTAAGTGCATATGATAAACATTAACAAAAAAAAAAAATCTATCAATTTTAAAAAAATTGCTGTAAATATATATATATTTTCCCACAGTTTGGTCATAAACTAGCTAACGCTACAACCTAATTTTGAACGTAATTTTAAACCAGTTAGTCCGACAATCTAGTTGTGAATTTGTATGGAAAATATGGTTTGAAATTACGTTTCCTAACCAGATTGTCTCCAAAATCCGGTTTAAACCAGATTTCAGGTATAATGTAAATTCACTATTATCTGTTTTATCGAATTAAAGAACAAAAAACACTATTTTTATTATTTCAGCCGACACTCATAAATCTTTGCACAGGTGCGAATTCGCACCTATCGAATTTTCTCATGTCAATTTCTCGGCTTTCTGCACTCAGTGAATTTTATGGAATGCAACATATTTAACGTAAAGGGGAGAAACAGTAAAAGCACTTGTAGAAAGCGCCTGTGCACCGTTTGAGGGTTAATAATTCCCCATGGAATGTCTTTGCATGACAACTTTGATATACCCTAAATCCTGGGATTGAAAATATATACTTAATATAATTAATGTTATTATATCTGTAGCATTATCTCTACTATAATTTGGCTAGCAGCTGCATCATTTCAAATTCAAATAATACAGTGGAGTTCGATTATAACGAACACCGGCATTTCGATTTTTCTGGTCACACAGCAATTACTAACATATTTCATACAAATAATACGGTTATAACAAACATCGCATGCAGCGAAATTTTTGTATAACGAAATAATTTTTTGGACCGCTTTACGAAATTTCATATAAATTTTTACACTTATAACGAACACAAAACAAATCGATACATTGAAATGAAAAATGTGCAGAAAATTTTAAGTTAATTAAGCTTTTTACTGGAAAATTTACTAAAAGCAATTACAAATAGTAAAAAAAAAGTAATTTAATGGAATAATTGTTTTAACCTATTAACGCCCCAAAGAAATCTACTGAAGAGAATTCAGTGAAAATATATTTATATGATAGATAAAGGCTTCAAAAGTCATTGAGTGAAATCAAAATTAAGAAAAGTTGAAAGATATTCTTGCGAATTGCAAAAAGTGAAAAACCGCTCCCCTAATCGTACCTTGTAGAAATTTGGTATTCTAAAACTTGATGCAAAAGAACTAATTCGTGTCAAAACAAATAAAAATATTTATTAAACATATCATATCACTATCATCAAATATTTTTAAATTTGAAATTGTTCCTTTGCCAAGAATTTTGCCAAAATTAAATTTTTTTCGTGTTTTTTCATTTGCTGTGAAATGAAAAAAAGGAAAAATTAATTATGTGTGTCATTAAAAAACTTTTGTTTCTCGATTTATAAATTTAGAAAATAATTTTAATTAAATGATTGTCCTCATATGGGGACAGTGGGCGCTAATTGGTTAATATTACAATGAAAAATGAATAGTGTTTATAATTTTTAGAGAAACACGTTTATTCTTCATCTTAAATTTAAATTTGTCAAATGCATATTAATTAAAAATTAATTGCGTCTGTCTATTAGAGCGACTCAAGTTGTATGGAAGCGAAATTCGTGCAAGGTGTACCCCCTTAAAATGAACATTGGTATTTTTTATGATGACATCTAATATATTTCGGCTCTAGCTTTGACCTCTCGTGAGCTGGACCATTTTGAAAAAGGGTCCATTTTTGCATGTTTTGTTAATTTGTTCGGGGTTGTTTGTAATAAAAATGAAAAATTAACATATTTTAATCTTTAGTCGATTTAATTAAATACGGGTCTCAGCTTTTTTTGAAATTCGTGCTAGTTCGCGTTTGACAAAAATGCAATGCCTTAAAAAAAACTTTCTTATGATACCCATATTGTAAAGGGTGTCCCAAGAAGAGCGCAATTTTTAAATTTTAAATAAAACACAGATATTTAAAAAAAAATCGTGAAGCTTTATTATATCGTAAAGTAGACAGAATGAGGTTATGTATGGAACAATATATCGTGCAGATGGCCGCCGCGGCTTTGCTGGCATGCACGCGATCTTTTAATGAAATTTTCAATGACCGTTTTGCATGAATGCTGCGGTATTTCATTAATGCAGCGTCCAATTTCCTCTTTTAAGGCTTGAGTCGTCGTCGGCTTATTCGCGTAAACCATCGACTTCAAAAAACCCCAAAGAAAAAAATCTAATGGTGTTAAATCGCACGATCTAGGCGGCCAATTCTGATCTCCAAAACGCGAAATAACACGACCGGGAAATGACTGATGCAGCAATTGAATTGTTTCTCTGGCTGTATGACATGTGGCGCCGTCTTGTTGGAACCACATGCCCTCCACATTCATTTCTGCAATTCTAGGCAAGAAAAAACTGGTTTTCATTTCACGATACCGAACACCATTGACTGTTTGCGCTTGACCTGCCTCATTTTCATAAAAAAAGGTCCAATGATTCCTCCAGCCCAAAAACCACACCACACATTGACACGTTGAGGATGCATTTGTTTCTCGTGAATCACTCGAGGATTTTCCTCACCCCAAATGCGACAATTCTGCCTATTGACGAAGTCATCAAGAAGGTCCAATGATTCCTCCAGCCCAAAAACCACACCACACAGTTACACGTTGAGGATGTATTAGCTTCTCGTGAATCACTCGAGGATTTTCCTCACCCCAAATGCGACAATTCTGCCTATTGACGAAGTCATCAAGATGAAAATGGGCCTCGTCACTGAAGATGATTTTTAGCCGCAAAACTTTCACCATTTTGGTAAAACAATTTCACAATGAGAATGCGTTGTTCATTCGTGTAGCGCTCCATTTTTACTAACCTCGTACCTTCTACTAGCAAACAATAACAATTGTTCAAATGTCAAACAATGACACTTCGAATGTTGCCAGATTTAAAAATTGCGTTCTTCTTGGGACACCCTTTATATGTTGGTAAGGAAACAGATTCTCAAATTAACAAAACATGCAAAAATAGACCCATTTTCAAAATGGTCCAGCTCACGAGAGGTCAAAGCTGGAGCCGAAATATTTTAAATGTCATCTTAAAAAAGTCCAAGGTTCATTTTTAGGAGGGTACACCGACCACTTTTTTTGGTGAGTCGCTCTACTGTCTATATGAAGTTAAAAATAACACAGTACTAAAATGCATTATAAAATTTGACCTGTGGCGCTGTCTCAACTTAAACGCAAAGTTGTCAACACTGAACGTAAAAGCCATACGTTAATCAGGTAACGCTGTGAAATAGAGACGGAGGAGATTAGAAAATAAAAAAAAATCTAAAAATAGTGTTTGTTAGTGTGGGTCACTTCTGAGTATAATATACAATAACAGAAAAGCTAACAGGAAAGAAAACTTCAATTTAGCTGCATTACATTCAAAGCAGGTTTGATTCTTACAGCCGCAGGTTATCGAAAAATTTATCATATATATACAAGCTAACAATTATAAGACACAAATAATAATACAATTTAAATGGAAAATCACTGATGACGCCTGTCCATAAAAAGGCAGAAACTAGTCTAGTCTGATTTAAAAATGAAAACTGTTTATAATTTTTAGAGAATACCGTTTATTCTTCTTCTGAACCTCAACCTTTCTAGAAATGTTTTTTTAAAATTAAGAGAATTTAAGTAGAAATCATAAAATTTTTATAATTTTTGGAAAATGTTTACCGCGCTTATAGCAAACTTCGTGTGTAACTAAATAAATTGTCCAGTCCCTCCGAGTTTGTTATAGCCGAAACCTACTGTATTTCAAATTGTTTGAGTTTTATTCTGCTATATAATTCATAAAGCTTCCCCCTTTGTTTTTTTTTTTTTTTTTTTTTTTGGTGATTATAATTGTAAAAGTTATTTTCTCTGCAATGGTAACGTGTATCTAGGAAAATTTTCTATTTTTCACATGATATCAATACTTCACATAAATTTCTATGAAAACAAAATTTCAAATATTATTTATTTACATACATAAATATATTTGAATTCATATATAGGAAAAGGCCAATTGATAACGTGTTGGAAAATTGGTACAAAGTCGATTCCATCATCGATAACTATAGACACGACATTGCATGTTGTTGAGCCGTAACCAATACTAAACAATGAGTTACACCATAGAAATTTTACACACAAAAAGAGTCAAACCAAAAAAAACCGAAAACAAAAAACTACACAAAAACTCACGATTAGAATAGACGTAAAATTGTTTTTCACCTGTTTTTTTTATGCTTTTTGTTGTTATAGTTATAAACGCAACTACAAACCAACAATTTACATGGTTGGATTGTTTGAATGCTCTCGTACCGCATTGGGATTATGTTTTCAATTGTTGTTCGAAAAAAAAAAAAAAAATATATATAAAACTTTTCAAAAAATATTCATTCATAAAGATCTAGATTCAATAAATTTTTGCCAGTGGGAGGAGGGTTTTTAGCAAATATTTACCATAGAGCAGAAATAATAAAAAAAGTAGTTGTCGGGTTGGGATGTTGGTTGCTTTTTGGGTGTTACAGCATGTTTGTATGCACAAGTACGTGCTGCATCCATGGTTGGTAAATATATGATTCTGTACCGAATTTGCAACTACTATCGATATAAAAGACCAAACAAAAACATCGACATATCTAAAGGGTGTCCCAAGAAGAACGCAATTTTTAAATCTGGCAATCGAAGTGTCATTGTTTGACATTTGAACAATTGTTATTGTTTGCTAGTAGAAGGTACGAGGTTAGTAAAAATGGAGAGCAACACGAATGAACAACGCATTCTCATTGTGAAATTGTTTTACCAAAATGGTGAAAGTTTTGCGGCTACAGTTCGCAAATTGCGATCAATTTGGGGTCACAATAATGCTCCAAAAGAGTCAACTGTAAAGAGATTAATGGATAAATTTGCCGAAACTGGGTCTGTTAGTGATGTAAAGACAACAACGCGCCATCGACCAGGTCGATCGACCGAAAATGTCGCAGCTGTACGTGATGATGTCGCTCAAAATCCACCCACCTCAATTCGACACCGAGCTCAGCAAATTGGTGTCTCCAAATCCACTTTGCAGCGAATTTTGACGAAAGATTTGCATCTTCATGCATACAAAGTTCAATTGACTCAGGAACTGAAGCCAGCTGACCATGGATAGCGAAGGGAGTTCGTTAATTGGGTACTGGAGAGAAAACATGAAAATGCTGATTTTGCCGATAAAATCATCTTCAGTGACGAGGCCCATTTTCATCTTGATGGCTTCGTCAATAGGCAGAATTGTCGCATTTGGGGTGAGGAAAATCCTCGAGTGATTCACGAGAAGCAAATGCATCCTCAACGTGTCACTGTGTGGTGTGGTTTTTGGGCTGGAGGAATCCTTGAACCTTTTTTTATGAAAATGAGGCAGGTCAAGCGCAAACAGTCAATGGTGTTCGGTATCGTGAAATGATAACCAGTTTTTTCTTGCCTAGAATTGAAGAAATGAATGTGGAGGGCATGTGGTTCCAACAAGACGGCGCCACATGTCATACAGCCAAAGAAACAATTCAATTGCTGCATCAGTCATTTCCCGGTCGTGTTATTTCGCGTTTTGGAGATCAGAATTGGCCGCCTAGATCGTGCGATTTAACACCACTAGATTTTTTTCTTTGGGGTTTTTTGAAGTCGATGGTTTACGCGAATAAGCCGACGACGACTCGAGCCTTAAAAGAGGAAATTGGAAATACCGCAGCATTAATGAAATACCGCAGCATTCATGCAAAACGGTCATTGAAAATTTCATTAAAAGATCGCGTGCATGCCAGCAAAGCCGCGGCGGCCATCTGCACGATATATTGTTCCATACATAACCTCATTCTGTCTACTTTACGATATAATAAAGTTTCACGATTTTTTTTAAATATCTGTGTTTTATTTAAAATTTAAAAATTGCGCTCTTCTTGGGACACCTTTTATTACATTTAGAATACTATGTAGGCAAATGTAGTTAAAAACAAATGAAATTTCAACTAAAGAAAAGACAACTTACATTTCAGTAAATTTAACTAACATTGTCATTTGGTTTTTAATGTTCAAAAAATGAACCACAATTGTAGTAAAAATGAACCACATATGTTAGTAAAAACTAAACAAACATTTATTTTTTAAATAACAATAAACGAATGTAAAAAATGAATGTAAAATCATAAAACAGTCATTTGATGTGGTTTGTTTTTGTAAATAAACTACAAGGTTAGTTAAAAATTTAAATGACTGACATTAAATTAAAAATAAAGAAACTGTATTACAACCCAAACAACTACATATTTTTAAAGCACAAGTTCCCTACAATTGCACAGAAAAAACTAAAAAATATTTGTTAATTCAATAAAAAGTTTAATTGAATTCGGTCTTACACTCATAGGAACCTTTCCATAAAATGTCAACAGTTATTTAAAAACTTAATCGGTAAATTTGTTTCAATGGAATATACAGTTAAATTACCAAAGAAATATATTTTTTGACTTTCTGTCTGTTATTTAATAAACAAAATAAACAAAAATACGGACTTTCGGTAATAGTTAAAATATTCAGTTAAAATTTTCTATTTAAAACAAAAAGTTTTTATATTATATGGAGCATTGAAATAAACGAAAACATTCTATTGTTTCTATAGATTTTGTCAGTTAATTTTTCCACATTTGAAAATAAACTAAAAAGTACAATTGTTTTAAACGAAAAGTAAGTAGTGCTTTTTTTAAAATTGAATTGAATGTTGTTTTGAATTGCAAACAAATTTTTAGTCCGGGGACCATTCGCCAATTTTTTTGTTGTAAGCGCTGTCTTTACCAAACCAATAAATTTTTTCGAAAAAATATTTTTAATCATAAGATTTACCTATTACTCCTACACACAGAGAAATAAAGTGCCAACCGAATTGAAAAGGGTATTTTATAGTAACAACTTATAAATTCAGTTAGAACAATTCGGCCAGAAAATGCATTTGGTCTGTATTTGATATTTTAAAGCATTATGGACAAACTTGGCGGATGGAAAAATGTTTATTGGGCTGATTAGATGCTATTTTGAGTGTCAAATTTGAAGAAAAGTCTGTAGTTAAGTAATGAATTCACTGTTCGGCCTCAGAAAGTTCGGCCAAATTGAAAATAGTTCGGCGGCCGAACTTTTAACGTTATAGCAAAACTTCGGCTTTTCTCTTAAATTTTATACACAAAATCCAATTAAATCGGCTCAACAAACATGTTTCCAATAAAAAAATTTGTCATCATTGCCTCTAGATATCAAAAAACCTACAAAATATAGTTTTTTGGCCGAACTGTTCGGTCGGACACTAATAATTACGTTATAATTATGAGCCTGCATTTGTTTAGAAAAGACAGCGAAAGTGAGAGGAAATTTTAATCCAAGTTTGATTTGATAATTCCCTTGAACCAAAATTGAAAATTTTAATTTTGGGGTGGAAATGTCCAATTTTCACTCTTCCTGGAGCCGCGCCTGACCATATGTGAATTAACCCCATAGGAAATATTTCCAAAAAACTGCTATGAATGCAGGATGGTGATTGTACCCCAGATGCAACCACACCCACTTAATCATAACTTTTATAAACTTTTCTAAAACTTTTGGCAAAAACCCCATCGGAATTTTTTGATTGAAGTTAACAGAACATTATACTAAAAGATATATTTTTTAAGACGCCAATTGGTAAAGTTATCAAAGAATATAATTACTTTCATATATTTTTTGAAACCCTCTTAAAAACACCAAAATGTGTCGTCTGTGCGAGACTAACTGCATAGTAAGCATCTAAAACTTGGAGGTATAAAACATGATCAACAGCTGAACAAATTGTCATTTATACATTATCTCTATAAAACTTGGAGATATAAGGGTTTGGTGTTTGTGCAACATTGGCGAAAACTCCCCTTCTACCCTGCTATTTAATAGACTTTGCAATAAAAATCGCCAAAATTGGAAAAAAAAAATTTAAGAATCTATCTAAAAAATTGGAAATAATCGATAAAATTAATAAACTTTCAAAATTTAAAAAATCGTCAAAATTAAAAAAAAAACCCATATCAAAAAAAAAAAAAAACAAATATTGAAAAAAATTTTCCAAAATTTGGAGAAAAAAATTATCAGATTTTTAATTTCGCATATTTTTTAATTTTAGGAATTTTTTAATTTTTGTTGATTTTTTTTCAATTTTAGCGATTAATTTAAATTCTGGATATTTTTTATTTTGCCAAACTTCTTGACTTTAAGCGATTTTTTTTTTTCAATTTAACCGATTTGATTTTCAAAATATTGACAATTTTCTCACTTTATTGTCCTTATGGGTTATAAAAACTGAACATTTCCAATTAAACATTTAATAGATATTATTAAACTTTTAATTGAAAGTAATTTTGAAATCAAACAAAAGTTTGTTTGCAATTTAGTGGAAATAAAATTTTCTGTGTGGATAGATGTTCGGAGCGGCCAACCAAAAACATTTACAGTAGAGTTTTTTTTACGTTAGAGTTTTGTTGTGCTCTCACAAAACTTGCGCTAGATGTATGATGTCATTGAAATATCATATGGATCTGCCATTTCGATTTCATATGATCAGTTTCGTTTTAAAAGGCTGTCCACAATATGGTAGCTCAAGTACAGTGCACTTTTTTTTTATATGTTACTTCAAAACTTGTCCAAATTGAGACAAGAGACATTGTTACAGGGCGTTTTAAAACCTGCACTTCCTTTTTTATACACTGGAAAAATTTTAAAAAAATTCGTCGAAATTGAGACAAATCGTTAAAGTTTGTAGCGGTGAGCAGACAAGAGACATTGTTGCAGGGCGTTTCACACCTGCACTTCCTTTTTTATACACTGGACAAGTTTAAATAAATTTTGCAATTTTATGTTTTTAACAAAAAAAAAGTACAAAAAGATTCTACAGATTCTAAAAAAAGTACTTTTTTAAGGTGTTATGGAGAAAAAGTACAATTGGGGAAAAAAGTACGCGTACTGCTAAAAACAGTACGTCTGGCAAGCCTAGGTTTAGTGCTATCTAAACACCACAGAAGGGCGCTGCGATTCATATGAGAGATAGAAAACTTATATTATTTTCCTAAATTGATGTTGTCATTGCTGGGGATCGAACCCTCAACCTTGTGTGTAACAGCCAATGCCACGGTGTTTGGCCTAACTTTTCAGTCTATCACAATGAATTTCATTGCATACAAAAAATCCTGCATTAGATACTTCTAAAAGATTTTCAGAATTGGGACTATATTTTGACATATTTTGAAGCGGACGTTTATCCATCAGTCTAAGAGGATTCAGTACATTCGATCTAAATGTTATGCCGTGTATTGTGGGCTGTAAAACCACCCGTCTCGTCAACTTGATTATTATTATTAATGTAGGCAGGCATGAGGAAAGTAGTTGTGTGTAGGTGAATAATATAAGAGTGTTTTTTTTTTATGCTATTTTTGCGGTACCACAAATACAATATTCAGTTTATTTTTTCTGTTAGGGGTTTGCGTGCATTTGTTTGCAACAAACACGTTGCAAGCAGAGGTATTTTATTTAAAAAATTAAAAAGAAAAAACTTTAAAAAAAAAATATAAGTTGAATAATGTTTAATGTACACACGAGTGCACTTGGCATGCGATTTGTTTGTCAAATAGAAAATAAGTATTTATTTCAATAATACGAGTACATTTTCAATAATGGAAATGTCTTTTAGAATTTTTGTGTGTCATTATTATTTTAAATATTTGAACTAAATTTCTTCTAAATTAGAGTAGTTTTAATAGAAAATAGTTTAGAAACATTTTTCTAAATGCAAAAGTTTTTCCATAAAAAAAAAAAAAAAATAACAAAAGGTTGAAAAATTTAATGAAATGTGCATGAAGAACAAATTATTTGTTATCATATATTAAGGAGTGAGATCAGTGAAACTAGTACACGAATAAATCAATCTAACTTTTGATGTAGTGAATTAGTTTTAATAAATATATCAGTTTATTAAATGGTATTTTATACAAATTGATATTCTATAAATATTTTTACTTTATAAGAAATTTCATTTCAGTTATTAAGTCAATGCAACATATAAATTCCTTACAGACTAGATTTAAAAAATAAATATATAAATTAATATGTATGGATGTGAAACGTGGTATACGACTGAATTAATTCAAAACAAACTGCGTGTTTTTGTCAACAGATGTCTGCGTAGGATTTTGAGAGTATTTTGGCCCAACAGGATATCCAACCAACAATTATGGTTCCGATCAAACTTTAGAGAAGTCAATGTGGAAATACGTAAAAGAAAGTTTGGATGGATTGGGCACACACTACGAAAACCGCCTACAGAAGTATGTTGCCAAGGTTCAAGAAGACGTGGACGGCCAAATTCATCTTGGAGAAGATCTACGTTGAATGAAATCAACAGTGTCTCTGAAAGTAGGAGCTTCAGCAACATCGGTGAACTTCGAGAAGTAGCTTCAAGAATACAAAGATGGAAGTTATTTATAGACAGCCTATGCCCAGTATAGATGCAGTTCTTTCAACATCAAGAACAAGGCTTATTGTTATATTATTATTATTATAATATACAAATAAGTATCTAAAAATATAAATGAAAATTATTCAAGTTCAATGCCATACTCTATATTTCTTTATTAGGATATTGTCCTAACAAATAATCTATAGAGTTTATGTTTTCATTTTTATTAATTGACCACACTCAGGAATGTGTTGATAGATATATTTCGGGAATTTTAACGAACAAGTTTTTCGATTTATTTTTGATCTATGGTGATAATCTTTAACTTCGAGCACATATATTAGTTTCTCATTTAGTGGCATAACTAGTTTATATGAATGTTTGATGTTTTGCATGGGATTGTCACTTCTTTCAAAACGTGTTCTGATGATGGGAACCTAGAATAATAATAAATTTAATAAATTTAAATTTAATAAATTTGAAAACAAAAACTCTATAGATTATTTGTTAGGACAATATCCTAATAAAGAAATATAGAGTATGGCCTTGAACTTGAATAAGTTTCATTTTCATTGCACAATTAAAGGTCGAAAAAACATAATTTTTATATAAAAATTATATTAAACTTGTAAAAATCTAAATATTAAAAATCTAAATATTCAATTGTATGATTAGTATTTTTGTCGAGCGCAATCTCCCCAGCAAAACTTTGGTAATGGGTGCGATAAAGTAATGCATTACCTTGCAATGTGTACTCCTTACTTTTATCATTATTTTCCAACAAGAAGTAATGAGTTACCGATAATTGAACACTCATGGATTACCTTGTAATGACCCCTCATTACATTTTACATTACTTCAAAACATAAAATAATGACTTACCGATCATCAATTACATAATGCATGAATTATAAACGTAAAGTAATTATTAATATATATTTGTGAAAATCTATTTATAGACACATTACTTTGTGATTTTTTGTAAGCATAATGGTAAGGTGTATATTTTTGATATCACAAACGAAAACACGAAGCACAACAACTCATCTACATTTTAAGCAATAAAATATGTATGTATCGATAGCTCAGTTGGTAGAGTTCTCGCCTAACTAATTGTTAAATAACAGAGAAGGCAGGTTCGAATCCCAGCACGACCAAGTTATTTATTTAATAAAAAAAAAAGTTATTTATTTAATTAAAAAAAATATCTGTAAAAAAAATTTTATGCATTTTTTTTATGAAAATCTATTTATAGACACATTATTTTTTCCCACTATGTAACCATATAAGTAACCAGTTACTTTACCCATTACAAGGTAATGAGTTCCTTTGAGGCTCATCGCCTGTAAAATTCATCTGTGAAGTAACGTGTAAAGTAATGCATGAAGCCCTATGGCGATACATTACTTTACCCATGATTTGGTAATGTGTGGTTTTGCTGGGTCATTAATACAATTTATATCACTACATACACAATTTATAGTACTTTTTTGGAACATAGAACGATATTTGCAATTCAGGACAGTTAATATTTCCAGAAATTATATCATGGATATGTAACACAGTTTGAAAGCTACGTCTATATTCCAACGTTTCTAAACCCAAAAGTAGTAACTTTGATCTATAAGAAGCTATAGGGTCAACAAATGTAATCGATGAAAGTGGATATTTAGCAAATATTCTCTGAACTCTCACAATTCGAGAGATGTGAACTCCACAGTATGGACTCCAGACTACAGCAGCGTACTCCAATTTCGATCTAACATTTGATGTATATATCAACTTTAATGTATTAGGATCAAAAAGTCAGAACAACTTCTTCTAATAAACGCGAGCATTGCATAAGCTTTTAGAACTATGTAATTAATATGTGGAATAAAAGACATATTGGAATCGAAGACGACAACCAGATCAGTTATCGTGTTCATTTTAATCAAATCATACACAGACAGAAAATACAATTGTCACAATGACTATAGGTTATGCGTTGGCATAATAAAACAAGAACACCCATGTGATTTTTTTATACATCAAATTCAGGTCATATTTCGGAAAGTATTCCGAATTCCAAGATGGAACCTGTTCCCTATTGTTTAGGCGTTATCAGGCGGGATAACAAATGACCCCATTTTACGTGGTTTTCGGTTTATTACGTTCTATTTACAATCACTATAAACACATTTGGTATCAACTGAAAGCTTTTTTGAAATCACACTTACTGGTGTAAAAACTATGTCTAAAGACTTTCAAGTATTTTTGTTATTAAAAAAAAAATGTGTTTTGAATAACATTTAATCTGGCGTTTTTTTGAAGGAATTGTAAATTGAAATAGTAATGCCTAATTAATTTAATCAATGGGCTTTCTAAGGTTTTTCCGATATTCGATATCGTTCGGTTTTCACGAAGATCCTTTTACCCAATATATCAAATAATTTAAAAAATGTGACAACTCTGTGTATGGGAATTCAAAATTTGGTTTTCTTAAATACTTTTACCCTGTGTACAAATAAATCTAGTTTTCGTATATTACAGTGAAGTTTTCACACAAAAACATACCCTTAACCCTTTGGGCATCTAAATAAAATAAGTGTCTCCTTTGTTGCTTCCCTATGGGAAATGGAACCGGTTCTGCGTGTGCCACAGGATCTTCTGCTAAACCCTACCCTATGTAAACAACTGGCAACTTTAACATTGGCTTGTCATAGGAGGGGGTCATTTGTCCTGCTTCAAACCACATAGTGGCATGCCACAGGACTAACCAAAGATGGGCATACCACAAGACTGTCGCAAAAGGGCCATGTCGTATAAAATAAACGAAAACTAAACAGCTTCCAATGGGTAAAATTCTGGCCAACTGGCTTTTTCGTGTTAATAAGCATTCTGGTTAAGTGGTATGTCCTCCCTTTACCAGTCACAGGATTGGTAATTTTAGGACAATTGACACTGCTTAACTCACTTCAGTATTAAATTATACCAGTCCTGTGATAAGCCCTTCTTTAACCAGTCACTTTAAGGTCAATTGACTCCTGATTCCCCATAGGGTTGCTTCTCCACAACATATCCAAAGTTCAATAAAATCTGCGAGTTAGGGTCCTCCGTACCGCCCTTGTTAGTCTTGTAAATCGACTCAGAGAGTGATTCTGCACTGAACTGACACATTAATGTTTAAAGTCATTATATGTCGGCCTGCATATTAACTTACAATTCCGTTAAAAACATAGACAAATAAGACCATACCAGAAGCCACACTCTATACGCTTTTTAATTCTCTAGTCTCTGTGTTTAGAAATGCACTCTATTTTCAAAGTCTTAACATATTTCTGACATGTAATGCAAATTAAAATCCATCTTATAATGTTTCCCGCCAAAATAAAAGAATAAAAAAACAAAAAAAAGTACAAAACAATAAAATGATACCAATAAATTAAATACCACCAATAAAATACCTTAAAGGTTTATGCACTCGAATACAACAAACGTTGTTAAAACCACAAAATTTCAATACTCATCACAACTAACACATAATAGCCCTAAAAAGTCATTTGCAGTCGTGGATAACAATGGGTCGAGCATAAAGTCTTTAAAAACAAATTCCACCAAATAAATTGAAATATATTGTAGTAAACATTAATGAGAAGAAAGAGAAATAAAAACGAAATTTAAAGAAAATAACAAACAAATAACGAGCTTTACGTTTAAAACCACCCACCAATTTAAATATTCAACATTTGGGATATTATTTCACCACATCACTTTGTACTCTGAGAGAATTATCACACTTCCAATGTGAGTTTGTTTGTTCATTCAACTCTCTTTGCGAGTAGAGTTTAGAAATTGCTACTATCTCTCTTTTTCTCACTGTACTTCTTGAGTTGATTAGTGACGAAAAATAAAAACGATAGCGTCATATATACTACAGTACTACCGTTAGTGGCATGCTTGCTGCTTCGCGTTTTGTTTCTGTCTTTTGCTTGGTTTGTGAGGCAACATATATGGCAACATAAAAAAGACATCGGACGGCTAGAAATAAGGTTAAAAATCGAAATCAATAAAAAATTATTGGACTGATCTAAAATTAGACGTACGCAAGAGAGTATTGTGTTTTTTTTTCACTGTCTATGTAACCCCCCTGCCCATTTCAAACAACAACTGCAAGTAGTACAAACTGAAAACATGACTATTAACCCATATTGACTTAAGAAGGTTGATATTACTACCAAGAACTACAAAGGTGAAATAGAAAAACGTTAAATTCAAAATATTATTGATTAATATCATGCCAAATATTTATAGTACCAAAGCCTTTTATAGCAGTCGTATACAAACTAAACGATGACAAATATCGGAAAAGCTCAGACGGTCCCTCGATTGTTTGAAATAACCAAAATCGAACAATTTTTTAACCTTTGTTTTCTTCAAAACTACTTGACTAATAAAAATAAAATTGATGATTTAAGTAGGCTATTATCTTCTCATTTTATTTCAATAAAAAGAAGATTTTTGAAATTAAATATACTCGCAGTTTGGATAAAAAACGGCTTCAGGGCTTAATCGAAGACAACTTATACTTCACGAATATAAGAAAAATAAGTGGTTACATAAGTTTGATAACAAAAAATTTTAAATAAATATATTCCACGGTAAGAAAAGTTATTAAAAACTTTAATGGACGCTTGTCAATTGAAAGAAAGCGTGGAAGTGGTGGTGAGCATGGCCAAAGGGATCTAAAATCAGCGGAAAATGTAATAAATTGTGTTTCTTATACAGGTATAGAACTTTAAGTTGGCAACACTTTTTTAACTGGCGGCCATTTTGTCAGCTGTCAAGTGATTTATGTTTAGTTTGGTTTGGCATTTCAACATGAATAGACTGACGCCTGAACAACGCTTCCAAATTGTGCAAATTTATTTTGAAAATCATGGTTCTGTTCGAAATACGTATCGGGCACTATGTCCATTTTACGGTCAACATAATCGTCCATCAGAGCAATTAATTCGATTAACTAAAACTGCCATGATGATAATCCTTAAGTGTATATTGAGACACCGTTACATCATTGGTCCGTACTTCTTTAAAAACGATGCTGATCAGAACGTTACAGTCAATGGTGACCGCTATAGAGCCATAATTACTGACTCTTTCGTTCATCAATTGTACTACCATGATGTGCAGAAGCTGTGGTTTCACCAAGACGGCGCAACATGTCACACAGCTCGTGCCACAATTGATTTATTGAAGGAAACGTTTGGTAACCGCATAGTTTCACGTTTCGGACCCGTGAATTGGCCTCCAAGATCGTGCGATTTAACGCCGCTGGACTATTTTCTGTGGGGATATGTGAAGGCGCTAGTCTACGCCGATATGCCCGAAACGATTGACCACTTGGAGGACAACATTTGCCGCGTTCTTGCCAATATACGGCCACAAATGTGGGAAAAAGTCATCGACAATTGGAACTCCAGATTAGACTAAGTCCGAGCCAGCCGTGGCGGTCATATGCCAGAAGTCATATTTAAATTATAATGCCAGAAGATTATCTTTCGAATAAAGTAAATTTCATGTCAATTTAAAAAACTTATCTTTGTTTTATTAAATTTCAAAGTTTTATACCTCTATAAGAAAAACACCCTTTAAAAGCTTTTAAAAAGGATCCTACCATTTTAATTCGAGCAGTCGCGAGTAAAATCAAGAAATCGCAAAATTTTGTTCAGAATGTTAAAAAGCGTTATGGACTCAAGTGTTATAAAGCTCAGGTATGTCAAAACAGGAATGCAAAACAAAATTTATCAGCAAAAACACGCATGCGACGCCTTTACGAAAAACAATTAACAAAATATATTTGCATGATTATGTATGATGAAACATATTGCTTTGCAAACTTCCGGAACTTTTGCAGGACAAGACATTTACACAGCATGTAGGCGTAGTGATGCTCTTTACAAACTGGTACAATAAATGGTAGAATTTATAGAGAATAATGCTTAAAAAAGCGTCCGTTGCCATTTGTAAGATCTCACACTACAAAACCGTTATTTTGACCTGACCTAGCCAGTTGTCATTATGCAAGAGTCACAATTGAATGGTATAACAACAACAAAATCGGCTTTGTAAAGGGTGTTTTTTATACAGGTAGAGAACTTTAAGTTGGCAACACTTTTTTCATTGGCGGCCATTTTGTCAGCTGTCAAGTGATTTATGTTTAGTTTGGTGGTTATTTTGAAATAATGGTCCTGTTCGAAATACGTATCGCGCACTACGTTCGTTTTACTTTCAACATAATCGTCCATCAGAGCATTTAATTTGATTAACTATGGAACGTTTTCGCACCACGTTTACTCTAAATGATAATATGCATCCACAGAGACGTCGTACAGTGCGTACAGGAGAAGTCATTGCTGCTGTAGAGCGTAGCGTAGAGGAAGGCCCCAATCAGTCTATCCGCCATCGTGTACAGGAATTGGATATGTGTCCATCCACTTTATGGTCACACAGCTCGTGCCACAATTGATTTATTGAAGGAAACGTTTGGTAACCGCATAGTTTTACGTTTCGGACCCGTGATCGTGCGATTTAACGCCGCTGGACTATTTTCTGTGGGGATATGTGAAGTCGATAGTCTACGCCGATGTGCCCGAAGCGATTGACCACTTGGAGGACAACATTTGCCGCGTTATTTATAATATACGGCCACAACTGTTGGAAAAAGTCATCGAAAATTGGACCTCCAGATTAGACTACGTCCGAGCCAGCCGTGGCGGTCATATGCCAGAAGTCATATTTAAAATAAATGCCAGAAGATTATCTTTCGAAAAAAGTAAATTTCATGTCCATTTTAAAAATTCATCCTTGTTTTATTCCATTTCAAAGTTATATGCCTCTATAAAAAACACCCTTTACAAAAAGAAAACCATCCACCAAATTGTCCAGAACTACGTCCAATAGAAGAATATTGGTCAATTATAAAAGGAACTTTAAAGAAGACTGGAATGACGGTGTCAACTGTAGAAGAGTTCAAATCTAAATGGAATTTGGAAGCCAGAATAGTGGAAAAAAGTCTCGTGCTAAAACTAATGGGATGAATTCGAAAAAAGTGCGATGTTTTGCTTACCAATCGAATTCTAATTAATTTTGTTTACATTGTGGTAGTTACTAAAGATATTTATAATAAAATATAAAAAAAAAATCAAAAGCTATCTTGGAGATTTTTTTTATTTAGAAAACAAAGTAGTTCAATTTTGGTTATTTCAACATTTATGCATTGTTTTTAGCTTAATAAAACTATAATTCGTTAATGAAGGGCCTAATTTAATGTAAACAAAAAATAACCTCGATTTTGTAAGGAGTAACTACATATGTATGCTTCCAAAATAGCGCTTCACCGCTTTGCATACTATTAAGCAATTGGGTATGCATTTTAAGAGACATACCAATTGTGACGTTTTGGAAGCGCTGGGTAATTAAATAATACCTTCCTGAACTGCTTCTGGGTAAGCACTATTTTCACTGGAATGTGAATTAAAACCCAGTTTTTGAATAACAATATTACTTAAAACAGATGTCACGAATAGTGTTTGCGGAATACCGAATATTCGGTATTCGATTTAAGCCGAATAACGGATATTTTCTGAATAGTTCTTTCATACATTTTCAAACAAATTTCATATAAAAATACACTGAACTTGAGATATAGTCAAGATAAATCGAGTAATAAAACTTTTTTAGGTTGAAAAATCATCTCAACCCCATTCAAACAGCCGTGTTTGACGTTTAAAAAAAAAAATATTATGTGAAAAACTTTTCTTTTCTTAATATTTTAAATCAAAATACAAGTTTTAAAGCTATTTTATTTCAACCGAATAATTTTGGCGAATAGTGCTTCTGTTCGGTAATCTACCGAATAGTATAGTAAAAACATGTCGAATATACCGAATACTTAATACTCGTGACATCTCCACTTAAAAGTCTTCAGATATATTATATAATTTATTTATGAATGTATCTTTATATAACTTTATCACTGTATAGACAGGATTTTTTAAAGTTCCTGAAATTATATAATTTGGAGTCCTACCCAAACGCCTTTGGATAGAAATTTAAAATTTAAAATAGATGTTCCTTCGAATAGGATATAATTTACTGATAGGACAGTTTTTGCATTTCTGGTCAGGTGTTAAAAGGGGGAAATCTTTCACCCTTAGTGGCCTGACCAAACCGCTAAAGCCAGGAATGTGAATTGTGGTATGTGGGTTTCTAAAAACTAAAGGTATTTTTTGGAAATTTCTTCGGGTAGGGCCAAAAAGAGAAAATATCACTCTTGAAATTTAAAGTATATGATCCTTCGAATTTGACCTAAGGTTTGATCACACTGATATGATTTTTAGAATTTATGTCCAGGAACGTGGTAAAAGTTGGAAAAAATTTTTTTCAATTGGCTGTATGGTGCAACCACTAAAGCGAGGAACATAAAATTTTGTATTTGGGTTCCTAGTCATGAGCATATCTATATAAACCAATTTTTTTTGGAAATTCCTGTGAGGCCAAAAGGAAGGAAGTCATTCCCTTTGTGGCCTGCCCGAACCAGTTTGAAAATTAGGCCAGGATCTTAGTTAAAATTATGGTCTGTCTAAACCGCTGAGGCAAGGAACTTAAAATATGGTGTGAGGGTTCCCAAGTCTGCATAGACATATGCTTAATAGCATTTTCGGAAATTCCTACGAGTGGGGACAATAGGAGTAAAAATGTCCGCATTGACGGTCTACCCAAACTTTTTTTTGCCTAGAAACCTAAAATTTAATATTTTTATGTATATCTCCTCATTGACGGCTAGGCTAAACCGCTTAAGAGAGGCACTTGAAATTTTGTATGTAGGCTCAAGGCTGCCGAAACTTTTATGGCTATAAGCTTTAATTGTTAAACATATGTTTCATGGAATATACCTTAAATCACTGCTAACATACTTTTGGAATTTTCGCCAGGAACGTGGTAGAAATTAGGGTACACTCAAATAAAAAAATTAGTCAAAAAGTTATTGAAACGTTTTATATCGCAATTAACAGTTTTTGTACTAACTTTTAGTACAAAACTATTTTTTAGTAACATTCTAAATTTATAAATCATAACTTTTTGTTAATATCTTGCTAATATTAAAAATTTGAAAAAAGTATTTTACTAAACTTTTAAACCCATTCACAGTGGGATATATCACACAATTTTTGGATATAATTCTGCCATTTCTTACTTAGTGGTACGATTGGAGTGAAATTTGGATCACCTTAACATTTGGTACGCCGGGTGCGGCGATATGAACACCCAAAATAGTAAAAAAATTTTCATAAATAAATTTGAAAATATGAAATTCCGAATTTGGTCCGACTTAGATCCAGTTTTTTGCGAATAGCGGGACGAAATCGGGGCCAATTTCTTTTTTTAAATATTGGTTATTTAACTTAATAAATTCTTGATTAAATAAAAAAAAAACATAATGTAAAAAAATTTGTCTTTCAACTTCGGATTTGTTGTAGAGAATACAAATTTAAGAGACCTGTTTTTTTTTAGCTGCTTAATGAGCATGGGCTATATTAACAGGAAAAGCCTCGATTTTGATAAAAATGCTCCGATTTTTCACCTTTCGCAAAATATATATTTTTTATAATACTTGCAACGGCACCTGAATACGCTACTCTTACACTCTTTTCGATTTTTGAATTTTAAGATAACCTGTTTTTTCTTGAAATTAACATCAGTTGAACTTGCTTATAATCAGCGACCGGAAGTTCAAGCAAATGCATGATTTTTTTCCTAAGTCTGAGAACAGGATAAATAAAATATCTTTATGAATCAAAGAATTTGCGGTAAAATGGCATGGATTCATCAATGCATAATTTTGCATATTTAGCTATAAATGAATATTGTTCCATATTTTTGCTTTAAATGCATATTTTAATTGCATATTTTCACTTTTTGTTTATTTTTAATGCATATTTTGATTGCATATTTTTACTTTAAATGCATATTTTGATTGCATATTGCATAGAAATAAAGTGCCAAACGAATTGAAAAGTGTATTTTAATGGAAACAACTTATAAATTCAGTTAGTGCAACGATATTTACATTAGATTTCTGAATATTTTGGGTGTTGCAACTAAAATTCAGCTGAATTAACCGAACTTTGTTGTGAAAACTAATGTTGAGTTTTACCAACCGACTTAAATTCGTAATAACCGAATTTGATTCGTAGTCATCGAATTTTAGTTGGCAAATAGCTAAATTTTTCTCTGTGTGTAGTATATTTTAAAAAACTTAAATTTTTGCTTTTCGTAGTATAAGACAATTCATTTTTTTTATATTAAAATTTTATATGCTAATTGGGATTAAGAGAAACAGTTTTAAAAGGATTTTTAAATGCAAATTGTGCGCCCCGGTAGGCTAGTTGGTGGCTTATCTGTGCGGGGGTCGTGGGTTCGATTCCCACCAGAGGCACTGGTCTGTTTTCGCTACAACGCGCCGAAGGCCATAGTAGCTAGTGCTCGGTTAGGGTAATAGTATATAATTTGTAATTATATGATTGTAAATTAATAAAAAAAAAAAAATGCAAATTTTTCAATATAAATTATTAAAATTTTTGTGAGTTGTGGAACACTTGCAGAGAATATATGAAACAATATACAAAATTTATTTAAAACTTAATTAAAATTGCTTAAAACCATGAAAAATAATAAATTTAAAGTGCGTATTTTTTGCACTTATTTTTGTTATTTTTCTTTGAAGCTCTCAAAATCCAAGTTCAGTTTTTTTAGAAGAAAGATGTAATATAAACGCAGAAATTCAATACACGTTGAGCGGTAATTTTTTATATTTAAAAACCTTTCGAAAACAAATAGATTAAATTTTACTTTTGAAAATATATAAAAAAAAAACTTTTTTATTTAGTCTATTTTAGAGATGGGCACGTGAGCCGAATTTTGCGTGATTCACGGATGAATCACGCGTGAGTGTGAGTAAAAAAACTCAATTTTATTCACGTGAGTGAGTGTGAGTAGAAAATATTCTTCGTGAGCGGGTGTGCGAGAGTCAAATTTTTCGTGAGTGAGTGTGTTTTGTTTTTGCTTTAGTAAATGTTTTCTTTAACATTTTCGCCGATCAGGCGCGGATTCAGGGGGAGGGAAAATGAGACATTTCCTTAACAAAAATAAAAATTTTCAATACAAAAAAATTAAAAGGAATAGAAAATTTATCAAAAATACTCCAAATTCAGTCCCCAAAATCTTTTCCTCCTGTCACCGATTAAATATTTTTGGGGTTTTAAAACACTAAGTGCTAGTTTTTGGGATGTAGTTCAACCTTGTTTATAGTTTTAACGAAGTTTAAACTTAAAATGCTGTTTTTGAGATCAAGTTTATTTTATTTTAATTGTAGTTTAACGGGCCAGCATTGGCCGTTTAAAATAAGTTTTGAGTTGTCAAAATATAACAGCTGTGAACAATAATTATACTTAAATAAAACAGCTGCTAAGTAAAAGTCCAAAAAAAACAATATATCTGAAATTTTTGAAAATGCTTTTTCTTCAGATGATGAGGATTATAGCGATTTTTTTTAAATTAATTTTTCTTCGGAAGAGGTTTAATTTTAGCTTCGGAAGAGGTGCGATCAGCTTTTTTTACACTCGATGGTGTCTTTTTTTTTATCCACCAAATAAATTAAAAATTGAATTTCTTTTGTTAAAAAATTGTTTGTCCTTCTGCTGCCTTCCATTTTTACATTTATTTTAGAGTCTATTTTATTTTTAATTACAACCAACATTAAACAAAAGAAATATTTAATTGTTGGGCACAAAATAAACAAAAATTTGTTTTTTATGCGCGTTGTTTTGTTTGTTTTTCATTTTTGACATTCGCAAGTGCTACCATATTTATTTTGAAAATGGCATTACCTTTTTTGGTGTAAAATATGGTAATCTTATTTAATTTGAGATTTTTTAAACCATCACTGAAAAACAGCATGGAGGTTTAAAAGCAGTTTATATCTTATTAAAGTTTTGCTAAACAGCAGTAAAACTAAGTTTGATCGTCCTCCTAAAAACTGGCTCTAACAGCCATATTCATAAGTTAAAGTTAGCAGTTACTTATACATCGCAACCAACGAGCAGCTAACTAGAATTCATTTTTTGCTTAGAAGCTTGTTAGCATAGAGTTTATTCATAATACATCTCTCAACTTAAATTTAAAAAATCAAGCCTAAATTTCTATGATGCCACAGTGTAATTCTATAGGTGGCCCCTTTTTTTGCAAAGCAACTCTGATTTTAGACGTTTGCAATTGTGTTTTACCACAAAAAAAAGTTGTGCTTAAAATAATGGAAAAAATACATCTTAAAACTGGTAAAAGCGGAAAAATCTAATAAATCAGATAAGAAGTTATAAAAAGATCAGTTAACTGGGAACAAGATTGAGAGGTAATATAAGATATTTATTTTTCATAATTATTTTACATTTATGTTATTTTTAACATGTATTTACAAGATTTGTTAAATAGACAAGTTAGGCCACCTGCAGTTGGCATTTTATTATATGTCCTGGATTGTTTAGCAAACGCCCTGGCTACCTTTTCACAAATTCGGCTCATTGAAGGTTGACTAAATCCATGAAATTCACCGCAATCTTGTTCGTTGTTGCGGAAACAACACCTTGAAGATACGGTGGAATCTGTCCTCCGTTATTTTTTAATTTCAGGTCATTCTTAACCAAATCAATTAATTTTTTACGAAATTCACTGTCAGTAAAAACAAAAAAAATAGTTTTTTCTTTTTTTTTTATACAATTTAAACGCACGATTACGGGCTCTATTTAATAAAAAGTCCAATGATTCTAAATTATTAATCGTTCAAATAATTTAGATATTAAACAGAACAAGAGTATGACAAGTGTATTATGAATAGCATACATGTTAACTCCTTGCTAACTTTTACTTATGAATATGGCTGTAATAAGTGGCAAAATGACACATTCAGAGCAAATTTAACTTTAACATTCACAATTTAGCTTAATTATTGCATTTTATATTTTTTCGGTCTGGTTTTATTTTGTGAATTTCGTGATTCACGTGAATTACGCATGATCACGCGTGACTGTGAGCAGAATCCGAATTTATTCTCGTGAGCGTGAGTGTGAGTGTGATTTAAAATTCACTCATGCGTCCATCTCTAATCTCTTTATACTTTGTTTTTTAAAAAACAATGAGGTTGAATTTTTTATGATTTTGAATTTAAACAATTTTAAGTGCATATTTTTTTAATTTTTAGTGCATATTTTAAGATTTTTCATGTATATTATAGTCCATTAAATCACACTTTTAAGCCCACGAAGTTTCTGTCCCTGCTTATAATTTAGATTTATTTACAATTTTACTTTGCGGGACTTTCAAATTGCTGTACCAACCTGAATTTCAATAGAAGACATTTTCGAAAGGAAAAAAGTTATCTTTAAAATTCAAAATCGAAAAGAGGGTAAGAGTAGAGTTTTCAGGTGCCGTTACAAGTACAGCGCAAGCTCGATTTTCGCGACTAACTAAAAACCAGACCTGTCGCGAAAACTGAATTTTCGCGATAACAGAACCCAAAATTTTATTGAAAAATGGTATGTAATTTTTAAAATTAGAATTGTTTTTACATTTTAAAAGAAATTGGAGATTTTGACTTGATTTTGGCAAATTATTTTTTAAAAGAACTGCTGATTCACGTCGACCTTTTGAAGATAAAAATCGGACCTAAAAAATGTTTACTTATAAACAACTTACTTTTACTAATTGGTGAAAATTAACTTAAGTGGGGAACAAATTCGTGATTATTGAAAAAGCATTTAAAAGTGAGTTGGTTTTTCGATTTTCCAACAACCAACATTTTCAGTTTGTCTGTGCCATTCGCATTTGAACAGGGCAAAAAAGTTATTCGTTCTTTACATATTTTTCTTCCGGGAGCTGTTTTCTCACTACATGTGACAAGAATGTGATTTGGAAGCATCCTATAATATAAACCGCATTCGTCGGCATTGTAGATTTGGTGAAGAGTCAACCCGTGCTCATCAACTTAATCCTTAAACTCTTTCACAAATGGATCAATAAGATGAGGTTTCGATGAAAATTTCTCGCCCGTAATTTTTAAAAATCTTATTACATGTCGACGCTTAAATTTCTTCAACCATCCTTGTTGAACTTTTCCCATATTAATAGATGTATTTTCACAACAAATGACACGAATAAACTGACAAAATTGAAGACCAAAATCATCCAAAAGGTAAATATACCAAAAGCCGGGGATTTCCCTTTTTTGGTTATAGACATTGTAATCATATTTATAAAACAGAAAATGGAACCCGTTTTTCGTTAAAATGTAGCTATTATAGAACCTGCAATGTTAAAAATTATGCCGTCGCGATAACCGGGCCGTCGCGATAATGGGTAGTCGCGAATACCGAGCTTGCACTGTATTATAAAAAATATATTTTTTCCGTAAGGTGAAAAATCGGACCATTTTGTATCAAAATCAAGGCTTTTCCTGTTAATATAGCTCGAGCGCCTGATATCGGAGTGTGATTAAGATTTGGATTCAGCTTACGTTATACCTTTAGAAAAGTATGGTTTAGTTCTAGTGTCAAATATTTTTCGGTCTGAATCTTAAGGTACAAAAAGCACACTCAGGGAAAAAAGTTTCATCATATTGATGAAATTGTTTCATAAATCGTTTGTCATCAATTGTTCATTATGAAGTTTTCATAAATATGTTGAAGATTTTCATAACAATTTATGACTAAATGTTTCATAGATCTTCATCGTTTCATGAAAGAATTTCGTAAACCTAGTGAAAATAATATTTTTTTTTTAGTGAAAAAATAATGAAATTTAGAATCCATAAATTTAAATTATTTTTTTTGATTTAAAATATAGAAAATATTAACTCAATTTTTTTTTAAACTCAAAATCTACGACAAATTATTTAAAATTTTGAATTGATATTTCAGAGTTGAATATTATTTGAATTGCTCTTAATTTTAGAATTGAAGGGCTTATTGTAAAAACTTGATAAGCCACATTTACAAATTTCTAGTTTTCGCTGTTTTCTAGTAGACATCTGTTGATTAAATTTTGAATGAAGCCTTGCTTAAACACTTGTTACACGTATATAGAGTATAAAAGTCCTGTAATAGCCATGTTTCCTAAATTTATTAACTTTTTATGAGGCGAAACTAACCAAAAATTAAGTGTGGCTTATCAAGTTTTTACAATAAGCCCTTCACTTAATATAATATAAAATTTCGGAATTGAAATTGATAGTTTTTAAATATTAATTTAATATGAAAATTTTTAAGTTGAATTAATGTTTTTAACTTCAATTGATGCATACAAAAATTTATGAAACATTTTATAAAAGCTTATGAAGTAGCATCATGCTATTTATAAAATGTTTCAAAATATTTTGTATATATTATTGATCTTTTTAAATGAGCTCCCCACTGCATATATGAAGGACATTATTGAACGACTATTTTCTTCAAAACTAATATGAATTAAGAAAACATCTAACCTTTTTTTTTTCTAAATTAAAAAAATGAAAACTGGTTTTGTCCTTTTTTTAGATAAATTGAGTTTTATGTTATTTGAAAAAATTCGGAACAAGTTCTGAATTTTTATTTTACATTTTATTTTTTCGAATTCTCCATAAGTCAAATTTCTATCATTTGCCAAACTCAGTTAAATAATAAAAATTAGAGGGAAATTCCATGTCAAACCGCACAGAAAACTGTCATTTTCGGATTTGTCATCTCCGATTTTAATGAAATTCACCACAAATATTGTAAATGGGTAGTGTTTTATCAAATCATTAACCTTTCGACCATATGAGCTCGTCGACGAAAATTTTTGCTTACGGCCACGTTTTCCTCCATAACTCCGGAACCAAATGAGTCTCCACCTTAAAATTTTGCCACAAATCTAGAGAGGCTTTAGTTTTTAACATATATTTTTTTTTTAGAATTTTAAAAAAATTGAATTTTGAGATATGGGTCTTTGAACATTAAACTTAAAAAAATTACCTTTGACCATTTAATACAAAAATAAAATGTAGGACTCAGTTTTGAAGGTAATGTTTTCCCCTTTAAAATGGTACTAATAGACAAATTGTAGTTTGTATAGTTTAGAAGTTATGGACGACTTTGTATGTACACTTTTTTGAAATTTTGACGTTTTTGCCAATATTCATGACGTCCTATTTCGAAAACCGAAAGGGGTGGGGGTCGAAAGGTTAATGATTTGCTAAACACTACCCATTTACAATATTTGTGGCGAATTTCATTAAAATCGAAGGTGACAAATCCGAATACTGTGCGGTTTGACCTGGAAATGCCCAATATACTTAAAACAAGCAACATTTTTTTCAATACTACTTCGTCCATTTTTTTGAAAAATTATAAAAGGTGTTCCATTTTTGTTGTCTATTAAAGGAGAACAAATACTATTATTAGCAGGGCAACTGCTATTTATTTGATATGACATTTTGTCCCAAATTTCAAATCAAAGATATTCGTAAAAAAATATCGGCTAAAACCGAAATTATAATTGCTTTCTTAAAATTCGGACCGATTTTTAACTTAAATATTTAAATTGAATGGCTTTTCAAAAAAAAAAACCGGTGTTCACATGTTTTTTCTTTTACCTTTGCTATAATATTATTTTTTATTTTCTTATCTTTAGAGAGGTTGCATGTAAAATAATTGGTTTTATTGATTCTTTTTGGTGTGTAATATTTCTGTAGTGGGTCAATAACATTGACTTAATATGGGTTAAGAATTAGTAGTTTTACATAAGTTATTACACTTTCAGTACAATATTTTTAGATTTTCTATAAATAAATTTTACTTGAGAAGAATTATCATAATTTTTGTATAACCCAGCAAAAAGAGATATAACTCAAAGCAAAAAAATAATAAAAATAAAAGTTTCAGATAGCAGAATTATCTTGGGCGAGTTTAAATGAAAATTTTCTCTAAACTAATGAAGTTTTCTTTACAAAGTAAATTAAACATTTCTTAAAACGCATGAAAATGCTTCAGTATTTTTATTAAACGGTTTTTAATGAAGCTGTTTTATTAGGCTTATGAAATTTTCAATAAATAAAATGATTTTGTTCATAAAATTATATGAAAAACTGCATTAATTTAATGATAACTTTCAATGGACTAGTTTCAGTGCACTGTATAGATCAAATGCAAGAATTCATTGATAACTATCATACAGACTATTTTCTCAGTGTACACTCGCAATAATCCATGCATAAAAATACGAAATTATTGTCAGGAGCACAAAAACTTTCGTAAAATGTACAAATTTTCGTTTATTTTACAAAAAAATTGGTTATTTTGACATTTTTTCGTAATTTTACGCATGTATTATTATCAGTGTAGTTTTAATTTGAAATTAAACATACTAAAACGCAAAAAAATGTAAACCAGTTTATTGGTAATTTAGGCCGTACCCAATTTTTTAATTATGTAAAAACTTGGTAAATTTACCAAGTTTTTTCTTTTTTTTACCTAAAACTTGGTAAATGTTTACAAGTTTTTGGGTAAATTATATAAAAATAATTTGTGTACTAGCACCACCCATTAGTTATAATATTTAATAAAGATATTTACAGAATCAGTAGACTCTTAAATCTATCTGCAAACATTTTTTAATTGTATTAAAATTTTTGGAAATGGTTATGAATTGGATGAATATAAGTTTTTAATTATTTATATTAAAATGTGTGTAAACTTACCAGCTTTGCTTAGTCTGTGAATTTTGAATGTTTTTGTATTAGACCTTAGACAAAATGAAAATTAAGGGGTTTAATTGGTTTTGCTTTGGAAAATTATTTCGCGCTATATTTTAGTTTTGCAGCTTTATTGAACAATTTTTTTTTTTAATGGTTGTACGAAAAACAATGCAATTTGTATTTAAGCATTTTTTAGTTGTTAATTTTAAAAATTTCAGTATAGTAACTATCTAGGTTTAGATTTTTGTATAATTTTGAGGCGTTTATACATTCGAGACCGGACTGCACAATTTATACTTAAAAAAAAGTGTTTTATTTTAAATTTTCATAAATTGCAAGTTCAAGATTCATGACGCTAGAAATACAAAAAAAAAAGATATTAATGCATTCAATTTGCTACAACTATACACCATTTCCAATTCTAACTCAGAAAGTTTGCTTTATACACTCATAACAATCTATGCATTAAATAGAATACTTAATTTAAGTCAAAACAACGAAAACTTTCGTTAAATATACAAAATTTCGTTTTGTTATTTTAACTTCTTTTTTTTCGTATGGATTATTATCAGTGCATGAGTTAATTGTTTGTTCAAAATTTTTTCTTCTTGGATTTGTTCTGATTATTTTCCCTCATACTAGAATATATAAAAATTAATTCATACACACAGAGAAATAAAGTGGTAATCGAAATGAAAAGTACATTTTGGTGTTAACAGCCAATAAATTCGCTTAATACAAGCATAGACTTATTGCATATAAAACAATCAAGAAATATCCAATTTTCGACCTCTACCCTCTTCAATTTTAACCAAACTTGGTATGGGAGGTACATGTCATATAAAAATGTCATCGTACAAGTTTTGGGTTGTTAGGTCTAACGGTTGTGGAATTTAGCGTTTTAAAATATGAAAAAACATCGAAATTTAACAAAAGTAGTCGTAGCTAATTGTCCATATCTTTTTAACGGTTAAAGTTACGTGGTTCATTGATACCCCATTTTAAAGCCACTTTAAATAAGGTCAGCGAAAAAATAAGGTAAAATCCATTTTTTTTTTTGCAGAATCCGCGGTTGAAAACGCTGTACAGTGAACTCTCAAAAACGTCAACTAATTTTTACAAGGGGTGTTCGCGTTTCTGGTTATGTTCACGTTTGTGATTGGCATTTTTTTTAACTATTTCACTACAGAATTGATCAAATTAGAATAAATTCTATTCCAAGTAGTTCAGAATCAATCAATATGTTGATTATTTAACAAAAAATAATATATGAGAAGATTTTGAATATTTTTCTCCTGAAAAATTCCTAAATTCAAACATACATTTTTAGACAAAATTTTTAAATATTCAGACACTTGCCTATTGAAAAATATTATTAATTTTGTTAAAGTTCTGCCTATTATGGAGGCTCTAGCTTTTCTAAAACCTCGGGTTCTGATGAGATCTTTAGCCAGATCGAAATACTAGTATCAACCTAGCTAATATGTTTGATTTGCTTTATTTTTGTAAATATACGGAGGTTGAAAGCTCGTTATCAAAAACACAAAACTAATATACCTGTAAAAAATATTAACATTTTAAGAAATTTTTCCTATTAGAAAACTTTCTGATTCTGGAACTTTTTTAAATATACCAAATTCAGGATCTAAGGCAATTTTAGCATACCCAAATTATTGATTTTAATACGTTTTTGATATTTAGCAGTTCTTAATTTCTAATACATTTACTATAAAAATAACTGCTAATTCTATTTAAATTTTATTCTATACGTTTTAAAACAATTTTGATATAAAAAATTCGTAAATTCGGAGGTACAGGAAAAAGAGTTTTTCTGTTCACGTTAGAAAAGGTGTTTACTATAAAAACGTGGTGAAATTATTATTCGGGATTCCCTAAATTACTAAAATATTGAAGAAAAAGAAACATCTCTTATAAAAAAGTGTTCACGTTTTAGAGCTATTGAACTTTGTTCACGTTTTGGAATAGTCTATGTAAAAAAAAAAAGTGTTCATGTTTCTGGGACGTTCATGTTACTGAATGTTCACGTTTCTGCGAGTCCACTGTATTTCAAAAACTGGTAATTTAAAATTTAAAATATATGTTAATTATAATTTATCCCACTATGCCGTTTCTAAATTAATATGTGGTGGCTCTGACGGGATTCAAAGTTATGTATATAAATATAGTAGAAAAAAAGATGTACGCAAAAAAATAATTTATTAAAAAAAAAAAAATGATAATACAAGTTTTGCAAAAGTAGTTGCTCATAATTACCCATATATTTTTAACCGTTTAAGCTACAAGAGTCATTGATAACTAATTTGAAAGGTACTTAAATTGTGGTTTTGCTGGTTCACACAAATTATTCACTTCTTGCCGTTAAAATGCATTTTTTTTTGTCCAAATCCTTGGTTTAGACCGATGTATTTAAAAAAACTGGTTTTATAAAATTTTTTAAAAAAACATATCGCTCATTTACATTAATACTGTCATAAGTCAAAATATGCCATTTTTGAGTTAATGATGCAGATTTATTAGTTATATTATGCTTTATATTGTGTAACAATTTCATATTAATATCATATATACTTTTCGAGATAGTGGATAGTATATTTTATTTTTTCTTTAAAGTGGGTGCAAATAGCATATACTTCTCTCGCTAAGAGAAAAATACATTAAAACCCAATATTTATAAAAAAACGTGACCAAATAAATATAGAAAGGGTCGAGCGTGGCAGATATAGATTGAAAAATTTAAACTCGTTTTCTGCTAAATCGTGTTTTTTGAGTTATGTCAGTCTTGCACTAAATGATCGATATGTTAATTATAAATTATTCTTCTATACACTCAGGGAACTTCTGCTTTAAAAATATGTAGTTGTTTGAGTTGTAATATAGTTTCTTAATTTTTAATATAATATTAGTCATTTGTAGAACAAATTAAATTTTTTACTAACCTTGTAGTTCATTTAAAAAAAAAAAACAAACCACATCAAATGACTGTTTTATGATTTTACCTTCGTTTTTACAGTAGTTTTTTTTTTATTTAAAAATAAAATAAAAAAAAACAAATGTTTGCTTATTTTTTACTAACATGTGGTTAATTTTTACTACAATTGTGGATCATTTTTTGAACATTAAAAACAAATGACAATGTTAGTTGGATTTATTGTAATGTAAGTCGTCCTTTCTTTAAGTGAAATTTCATTTGTTTTCAACTACAATTGCAGTGGTCTTTACCTACATAGTATTCTAAGTGTACCGCCACCAAATCCGTATGTTGTACTTCTGCATGTTTCTGAGTTGTGGTGTAATGGCATTTTAGTTAAATTTTTTAACATTTGGATTTGGACAAGGCATGGGGAAGTAACTTATAATTAATATATATTTTTTTAAAAATTAAAAAAAAAAAACAGTTTTTTTAAATACAGCTTTTTTCATAGCGTTTTTTAAAAACAATGCATTTACCGTCAAAAAGTGAATAGATTGTGAGCTCTAGTAAAACCACAATTTAAATAGGTTTAAAAAGAGGCATCACTGACTCTCGAGAGTGGAATAGTATGTACATCTCCTTTTTTAAAATTTTCGGATATTTTTTATATTTTAAAACGCGATGCTTTAAAATCCGCTGGGATGAGCGTCCTACATTTGGTCGAGGTTATAGTTATATGAAAACACAGGGGGTGGAGGAAATCGAGTGGTTGATTTTTATATGTTTTCAGTCCATATTCAAATTTGGTTTCTAAATATTTTGGTTGTTGCAAATAAAATTCAGCTGTATTAACCGATTTGATTATATTAACCGAATTTGAGTCGTAGTAACCGAATTTCAGTTGACAAATGGCTACATTTTTCTCTGTGTGTACTTTTGACCCAAACTTGCATATTTTTTTCAAATAAAATTATCAATTATCTACTAAAACCATTAAGTTTTACATTTGATAAGACATTTATAAATTATTTGAAAAAGTCTTTTCAAATTTTCTCTTTTACAATTGGAAATGGTGTTGTAGCGTTTATTTTTTGTTTAATTAAAATTGTTTTCTTTATAAGCATATTTTTGTTTTTTTATTGCGAGACTATAACAATATATTATTGATAAATATTTTCTTTTATAGAGTTTTGTATTACAATAGATTATATCACTATATTTTTTTATTGCAAATATATAAAAAAAAAAAAACTAAATTTTTCTTTGGTAAGCGATTTTTTTATGTTGATAGTTTAATAAAATATCATCGTAGTCGTTAGTTATGTTTTTCCTCCTTTACAGAGGTATAAAGCCACTGACATAGATTTCACTTGATCTAAGAACAACGAACATTAAACATATGAGACACACAAAAAAAAAAGTCAGTTGTTGTCACACACTCACACAAACACACGACAAATTTGCTCCTGTTTCCAAAAAATCCGTTTAAAAATGTGTGCGTGAGTGCAAGAATGTGTGTGTGTGTGTGTGTGTGCGCCTTGTTCTACGCACTTGTGTACGGCGCATCGAGAGGAGTTTTATAGTTTATTTCTGTTTTTTTTTTGTTTTCTTGTAAAACTTTTATAGCTCTACAAAATGGTTCAACAATCCTACCAAAAAATTTACAATATACAAATACAGTGTTACCAGATTATATTTTTTAACTTAATTCCTGTTTTGATGATTGAAAATTTCCGAGTGTTAAACATTTTTGTAAATTTTTTTTTATAGTTTCCAATTCGGTTAATCGATTGAATGATTCCTCGATTAATCGGCTCAATTTCGGTTAATATCGAAGCAAATAATTTTAAACTCAAATAACGCAGTGATACAAAATCAAACTTTCCGAAGGAGAATTGGCTGAAACTAAAAGCAAATGAAAGTTGACATTTTCCATAACAAAACCCTCAATGGTTTTTTTTTTCAATTTATAACGAGCTTTCAACCTCCGTATATTTACAAAAATAAAGCAAATCAAACATTTTAGCTAGGTTGATACTAGTATTTCGATCTGGCTAAAAATCTCATCAGAACCCGAAGTTTTAGAAAAGTTAGAGCCTCCATATAAGGCAGAACTTTAACAAAAAACCTATTAATAATCAATTTTGCTCCATTCTTGTCTTCTTAGTAATCAAGCACGTGGTTAGGTCTTTTCCTAACAAGCATCATGACGTTACTAAACTTTGAAGACCAAAAATGTTATATTTATATAAAAAATTTTTAGTTTGTGCTCTGGGTTAATAGGTTTTTTGTTAAAGTTCTGCCTATTATGGAGGCTCTAACTTTTCTAAAACTTCGGGTTCTGATGAGATCTTTAGCCAGATCGAAATACTAGTATCAACCTAGCTAATATGTTTGATTTGCTTTATTTTTGTAAATATACGGAGGTTGAAAGCTCGTTATAAATTGAAAATAACATAAAAATAATCTCGATGTATATAAAAACAAAAAACTAATATAACTGTAAAAAATATTACTTGAGCCAGAGTACAAACTAAAAAAGTTTTTTTTTTAGTTTAGTGCGAGATTTTTAGTTTGTTATACGCTTTTGAAGTTGGCGATTTTGGAACGCTTTCTAACAAGAAAAAATCATCAAAAATATGATAAAATAATGCTTATTTAATTTTATTATCCTCGAAAGTTATGCCATCGCATTGTTTTTGGGGTCGAGAAATATTACGATATTTATTTTTACCTAAAACTCACACTAGATGGCGCTGTCATACAAATTTAGCTATTTCTTGTAGATTGTCATAGGAAAAACGGTGTTTTTACTTTTTTTTAAGGCTAAAAAAGCAATTTTTGATGTTGACTTTATTATAAAACATTTTTCTAATGGTATTACGAAGTACATTTTATTATTCTCAGTAGTTTACTATTACAAAAATTGTATTTTAATGAAAAAAAATTGTATTTTTTATGGGAAAAACGATTTTTCTATTACAAAAACAACTTTTTTATTTAAAATCGTCGGAATGTGGGTTGTGTGACATTGTTCTATAGATATTACCATGAGAAGTGTTCTGCTGATATAAGCCGACTCATCCCGAGGGACCGGGTCTGTTCGTACTACCCGCTTGTCAAATAGATCTCATCCGTTTGTTGTCTATAGCCCGGCAAATCGCACAACGCAGTACAGAGAAAATTCGTTTTTCAGTCGCACTAGCCGTATGTGGAATTGTCTCCCTGCGGAAGTCTTCCCTGCAAATTACAATTTAGAAAAATTCAAGTCAAATGTCCACAAACACTACTCCCTCTTTCCTCCTCCCTATAACCAATTTTCCAGATATCAACACAATGCAATACATTAGTAGGGGCATCGCCTGAGTGATGGTTCAACGTAAAAAAAAAAAAAAAAATTATATTTTTGTAAACGTATAGGAATTGGTATAGCAAAAAAATAGTGCTTACCCAGAAGCCGTTCTGGAAGGTATTATTTAATTGCCGAGAGCTTCCGAAACAATTTCTAAGAAATGAAAAGCGCTTTTTTGTGTATTAACAACATTAATACTTCTTTGTACGCATTCTTTACCGCGTAATTGTATGTATTATTTACTGCTTTAAAAGAATGCATTCAGGAAAGCACAGCAAAATGCCTTCCCAATGGCTTTATTGTATGCAAGATGGTTAAGCTCCTTTTTGGAAGCATGCAAATGTTGTTACTGCTTACCAAATCGAGGTTATTTTTTGCTGGTGTATTTGAATTAATGTCTTATTTTATTTCGAATATTTTTCAATTCAATACGAATCTTGTTGAAGTAAATATGATTCTAGTTAAAATAAACTTTTTATGGCCTGTAAGTTTTCTAAAAAATAACATAAGTTTAAATTTATTTACAGATATTTCCATATGAATTTGACATTAATAGCCCTTAACTTTTGTTATTATGAGATAAGTTAGCAGGCTTTAGTATTTAAATTAATATGTCGAAATATGATTTTTCAAAACTCTGATATTTTGAAAATGCTAAAACTGAGAGATTCTTAGATCTTTTAAATATAAAACCTGTATAGCTCTTAGGATTTACCTCCACTAAAAATGTCTGATTTTATTTTTTTTAAGTGCCATTGCAATCCTCCAAAATTAAACCCCAAAATTCTAAGACAAGTCTCATTAAAAAATCACAGAATACTTTGAATCATCCTCAACCAGAGCTTCGAAAGTATTAATTAAATTTGAGCTTAATTTAGAATTCAAAGTATTCAATTACCATTAATCCATTCCCGAAGAATTCATTCATTAGCTTCATTCAAGAAACTTTAATTGGTATTAAATGAGTTCCTAACTTAAATTATTCAATTGTGTTTATTCAACATTTTACAGTGAAGTTCGAAACATTACACACAAGCAATAATAAAGCATATTATGCCAAACTAAACGATTTAGGCTATGCAGATGACATTTGTCTTATTTCCCATAACTTCAGCGAAATGCAACGGAAGCTTGACCTAATTAGCTCATATGCTGACACAGTTGGTCTTAAAATAAACTCATATAAAACAAAATCGCTACGTCTAAACACCGATAACACTCGTCAATTTAAACTTTCTGATCAAGATTTAGATGATGTAAAGGAATATTTCTACTTAGGCTCTATAATTGATAAATCTGGAGGTAGTGCTGGCGACATCCAATACCGACTGAATAAAGCTCGACAAACTTTTGGTTCGCTCGGCAAAGTTTGGTCATCCTCAAATATATCCATAAGAACGAAAGTAAACATCTTTAATTCAAATGTAAAATCAACCTTGTTATATGGATGCGAGACCTGGAACCTGCCAATAAAAGAATTTAAGAAAATACAGTCGTTTGTAAATAGATGTCTTCGACGTATCCTGAAGGTGTTCTGGCCGAATATCATCAGCAACGAAGAACTGTGGTATAAAACTCAACAACCACAAATCGCTGAAACCATAAAAATCCGAAAATACAGATGGCTCGGTCACACTTTCCGTAAACCACAAAATTACATCACAAGGAAGGTGCTTGAGTTCAACCCCCAGGGTAGTAGAAGAATTGGTCGTCCGAGCAACACCTGGAGACGAAATACGCTAAGGGAAATTCAAGATGCAGGGTATTCCTGGAACCAAATCAAACACATAGCCGAAGACAGAGCGGAATGGAAAAAATTTGTTGTGGCCCTATGTTCCTCCTAGGAATTTAAAGGATTATATATATGTGTGGCATTATGCAAATGTTTCAGATACATGATGACATATTTCGTTTATCATTTAACTAAGCGAATGAAAAAAAAATCTGTTGTCATTCACCCTTTTATTAAATGAATTAAAACAATTTGTAATCATGAAAAAAAAATTCATTCATATAATTCTTGTTAATATTTAAGTCAATATTTTCATTGAAAGATACCCAAATTTTATTTTTAAGTTTCGGCAAATGCTTTTATACGTTATCTAACCATATATTTAATTTTTTCGTAGTTTTTGAATAAATTTTGTAAATAGTGCTTTATAACTTTCAAAATGTCTACTGAAATTAAAAAATCAGTTTAGAAAAATAGATAAACTCTAAATAATTTTGAAAAAAAAAATATTTTAATTTGCTCTTACTTTTCCAGAGTTATGCCCATTAAAACGTTGTACCCATTGTATAAAATTAAGAATTGTTTAAGCTGTTTGACAGTTTTGCATTGGATTTGCTTTAAACTTTGAATTAGAGATGGGCACGTGAACAGAATTTTGCTTTAATGTGAGCGAAAACCAGTAGGTAAGGAAATTTTGGTTATTGACCAAGTTATAACTATAATTTAGAAAACGTCCAGAAACCCCGATTTTTAGAAGAAAATCGTTTGCGAGACCTATAAACCTTTTTCAAAAAATCTGAAAAAATTTCAAAAATACTTTACCCCTTAAGTATTCAAATTAAGCTTGAGCACAAGCAAAAATCTTTTTGGGACACCCTAATCAGTACATATGTTCAATATCATATTTATCATGCGTTCTGTTGCTCCTAATATATAGAACAAAGGTATTATTAGTATTTTGCGATGCACAATATTAAACGAATATTTTATAAAAAACGAAATCCAACTTTTCAAAACCGCGAACTTTTAAGCGTTATACAATATTTTAACAAATGATTTCAACTTGCTATATTCGGTTTCGATATCAATCTAATATTTTTAAATATTATAGTTTCAAGCACTAAATTTCAGACATTCTTGTTATGATTTCTGCATGAAACTTTGTACAATATTGTATGTACATTTTCTCGTCTCCTGCTATGCTTTCAAAATGGATTTGATTCCCTTATTCCAGTGCGACATTCATATACAGTAAAACTCGCTTAAGACGAACTCGGTTAAAACGACCTCGGTTAAGACGAACCCTCGGTTAATACGAACTAATTTAAAAGTCCCGACGTTTTGGCAACAATTTTCATATAAAATACATCTTTTAATACGAACTCGGTTAATACGAACCCTCGGTTATTACGAACTGTTTTAAGCAGTCCCAAAAACTCGTTTTCATACAAATTAATTACCATTTTTAGTACACTCTTTATCCGTTTAATGGGATAGACCTAATATGAATTTCATATCCGTGGATGACTTTCTAGATATAGATGCTAATGTTTTGACGTCACATACTTTATCAGGTGAAGAAATATTGGAAATTGTTAATCCTTCCGATGTTGAAAATTTGTCAAGTGATATATTCGAACAAAATCGTGTGCCGAAGAAGCTGACAATCATATTTTGGTAATAGAAAAACTTATAACGAATGAAATCGTTAATTCAGTCATTCAGAAAAAAATAACAGATTTTTTTTTTTTTTAATGAAGAATTTTAATTGAATTTTTAGTTGTGAATGCATGAAATGCTAATTTTATTTTTTATTTATGTAAAAATCTTGTTTTTGTTTTAATAAATACATATTTTTTATCGTTAAAAAACTCCGCTTAATACGAACATCGCTTAAGACGAACTATTTTTTTTTGTCCCTCGGAGTTCGTCTTTAATATTTTAAAGTTTGGCCAAATAAATTTTTTAAAATATAGGTCATATATCAAACTTAATGACATTTCTGAATTTCAGCGAAATCTAAATTTACCTTCTATGACATTCATTGCCCACTTAAAATCTCTTTCTGACAATAAATTTCAGACAAGTTTTTGTGTAATTTTTAACACCCCGACTGCGACTGCACTCTACGGTTATAACTTCTGTTTTTTTTTTGCAGTTATCAAAATTTTACATATCCTAGGCGAATAGTTAAAAAAGTTTCCCATATGTTGCCACTTTTTCAATTAGGATCCTTGCCATAAAATGAAGTAAATGACTAAAAAAAAAAATGTGTTTATATAAATAGAACATTTTTGGTCTTCAAAGTTTAGTAACGTCATTATGCTTGTTAGGAAAAGACCCTAGCAACGCTTTTGATTACTAAGAAGACCAGAATGGAGCAAAATTGATGATGAATACAATATGTTTCTTGTTAAAGTTCTGCCTATTCTGGAGGCTCTAGTTTTTCTAAAACTTCCGATTCTGATGAGATCTTTCGTCAGATTGCAATACATGTATCAACCTAGCTAATATATTTAATTTGATTTATTTTTGTAATTATACTAAGGTTGAAAGGTCGTTATAAATTAATACAATATAACTAAAAATAATTTCGATGTATATAATAACAAAAAACAAAGAAAATTTAAAAAAATATTACTTGAGCCAGATTAAAACCAATTTTTTTTTATATAAATAGATAATTTGGAAAGTTTAGTAACTTCATGATGTTTGTTAGGAAAAGACCCTAGCCACGTGTTTGATTACTAAGAAGATCAGAATGGAGCAAAATTGATGATTAAAAGTTTTTTTTTGTTACAGCTCTGCTTATTTCTAAAACTTCTGGTTCTGATGAGATCCCAGCTCGAACTACTAGTATCAACCTAGCTAATATGTTTGATTTGTTTTATTTTTGTAAAATATACGGAGGTTGAAAAACTCGTTATAAATTAATACAAAATACTCAAGAATGTTTCTTATTTTCTCACTTTTGGGTTAAAATTATGTCAAAGTAGATAGTTTAGTACTCTACAATATAAATAAAACCGGGTCGAAATTGAATTATCGATATAAAATGGTTTCAGTTTTTTAAAGTATCGGTATAAAAATTAAAAATAAGCATGTCTATTTTACAATGTATATTAAATATCTTGTTTAAATATTCTTCAAAAAATATGAAATATCTTAATTCTTGCTATGTTTACAAATCCCTTGATCTGGCAACACTGTATTAGTATGTATGAAATATGTATATAAATACCTACATACTTTTTCTTTATATATATATATGTAAGTATATATGTATATATATTCATAATCATTAACTTTTTCATATATATATATGTAGGCTGTAAGGAATTGTAAATTGTTCTCAACATAAAATTTTTTGTTCTTTTCTTTTTATAAAACATCAATCGATATGTGCCGCTTATTACAAAAATTTTCAAATAGATATTTTTTTTTTTTTTTTCTGTCAAAACTTCAATCACTTATACTGAAATGTTAAATTTATTTTAAAGCTTTTTAATAAGTTTAAAAATTTAATTTATTATTTTTTTTAATAATTGATTATCTATTCCTTTAAACATTTTTTTTTGTAAAATTTTCAATTTTTTCATTTCAAAATCACTTTATTTTTCTGTATCTATAACAGCAATACTTTTTTTTCTTGATCCATAACACTTTTTCACTACCGTTTTTATATATTTTTTTTTTTACAATCCCGTTTTTTTCATCTATATGTATAATGGAGATTTTAGATATATATACCTTTAATTTTGTAATTTTAATAATTTTATATATTTAAATTTGGTGGGTTATTTGGATATTATTTTTTACTTAATTTTTTGATTTTTTCTTTATTTTTTTTTTAGATTTTTAAGCACCAATTATTCCGACGTATACACCTTTTTTTCTATTCTTCTTCTAAACTTCTTTACAACTATATTTAATTTTCTTCTCTATCTATACATATACATTTTTTTTTCTTCTGCTGCTCATCTAAATTTTTTAATTGAAAAAAATGTGTGTTATCAGCCCAATTGTGCGGCACTTTTTGCCAGTTATAACGCCGTTTTCCAACTAACTACCCTTAAAGAACTGATTTTATGCCCCAATGTTAGACGGTTGTTATACCCAAAAAATTTGTCGTCGTTACAGCGACATTAATTCCATTTCCTTTAAAGAGTATAGTGGTATATGTAACAAACTCACCACTCATCATCAGTTGGCGTTGAATTGTCAACATACACATTTGTAATCAATGAAATTTACCGTTGTTGTCTAAAGCGCCAGCGCTGTTAAACCCCAACCCCAACAATATTCTCATATTCTATTTATTTTGGAAAAATTGGAGTAGTATCGTACTATGAACATGAAAATTCCATTACTATATTAGTAGGGTAAAAAAAGTAAACAGAATAAAAAAAAAAACTCGAACCAAATGTATTGAAATTTGACAATTGGAAAAATTGGAAATGCCATCATATATATTTGACATTTACATGGAATGTCAAACTAGTACAGATTTGATTAGGGAAAGTAATTATGATAGTAGTAGAAAAGATAAATTTTGACATTTACAAAATAGTAGTAAATTTAACCGTTACAATTTAAAAATTAAAATGAAAAGGTGTAAATAATACGTCCTTGAGTTCTATATATTTCGAAAATGCTGATTTCAATGGACTTCTTTATTTTTTGATGTACAGTCAGGGAAAAAAGGTTCATCATATTGATGAAACTGTTTCAGAAATTGTTTGTCATCAATTATTCATGCAATTTATAAAGTTTTCTTAAAAGATTTTGGTTTGGAAGTTCGAGTATTTTTGATGAATTTTCTATTCTTTTTGATTTTTTTTGTATTGAACATTTTTCTTTTGGGGGAGGAAATGTCCGATTTTCACTCCCCCTAAATCCGCGCCTGTTTCATAGATATGATGAATATTTTTATAAAAATTATGTCAAATGTTTCATTAACCGTGTGAACATACTTTTTTTGTTTTCCTATTGATTGCAATTAAGAATTTCCATTTGAAATTTAAAAATCATTAATAGAATTTAAGATTTTTCATTTGAAATTAGAAAAATGTAATATGTAATTTAGTTGTTTTTATTTAAAATTCATTATCTATCATAACATCAATTGAATGAAATTCGGAAATTTTAATCAGTTAATGAGTTCTAAATTTTTGCATTAAATTTTGTGAACATAAATATAATTTTTTTTTTTTATTTTTTTTTTTTGAAAAGAGACTCTGGAAATTCTTCCTATTTATTATTTTGTTGCTTTCTTTGGAAAGGGGATAGAGGAGAGATGAAAGGTGCGGAAATATGAAGGGATTCAAGCATGGCAACACTATTATTGCGCGAGATGATAAGTCTTAGAACAGTTGTTGCTCGCCACATGATGTAAAGTTGGCGAACTTATTGAAGCTTTTTGGTTCATAGCCCTCATTCATTATTTTACTTCGGTGGGGTTAAGTGCTTTGGGAACACCGAAGCTGAATGCAGCGATACGTATGAGTTATAGAAAACTCATACATATTATTTTTCTAAATTGATGTTGCCGACGCCGGGGATCAACCCCGGGACCATCTGTGTAACAGTCAGACGCGATAACCATTACACCACAACGCCCACACAATTATTTTTGTCATCTTCTCTTACATTTATTAACTAATTTTTTGCTATTTGTAATAGCAACATTTAATTATGATCTTAAACCTGACAATTCAAAATTAAATGCAATTTTGAAAAGATCAACAATACATGCAAAATTCTCAAACCAAACAGACCATGCAATGTAAAATATAATAGGAGAACAATCAACTAGAATCTGTTGTATTACAGTTATATTAGTTTTTTGTTTTTATATACATCGAGATTATTTTTATGTTATTTTCAATTTATAACGAGCTTTCAACCTCCGTATATTTACAAAAATAAAGCAAATCAAACATATTAGCTAGGTTGATACTAGTATTTCGATCTGGCTAAAGATCTCATCAGAACCCGAAGTTTTAGAAAAGTTGGAGCTTCCATAATAGGCAGAACTTTAACAAAAAACCTATTAATAATCAATTTTGCTCCATTCTTGTCTTCTTAGTAATCAAGCACGTGGTTAGGTCTTTTCCTAACAAGCATCATGACGTTACTAAACTTTGAAGACCAAAAATGTTCTATTTATATAAAAATTTTTTAGTATGTACTCTGGCTCAAGTAATATTTTTTACAGTTATATTAGTTTTTTGTTTTTATATACATCGAGATTATTTTTATGTTATTTTCAATTTATAACGAGCTTTCAACCTCCGTATATTTACAAAAATAAAGCAAATCAAACATATTAGCTAGGTTGATACTAGTATTTCGATCTGGCTAAAGATCTCATCAGAACCCGAAGTTTTAGAAAAGTTGGAGCCTCCATAATAGTCAGAACTTTAACAAAAAACCTATTAATAATCAATTTTGCTCCATTCTTGTCTTCTTAGTAATCAAGCACGTGGTTAGGCCTTTTCCTAACAAGCATCATGACGTTACTAAACTTTGAAGACCAAAAATGTTCTATTTATATAAAAAAATTTTAGTATGTACTCTGGCTCAAGTAATATTTTTTACAGTTATATTAGTTTCTTGTTTTTATATACATCGAGATTATTTTTATGTTATTTTCAATTTATAACGAGCTTTCAACCTCCGTATATTTACAAAAATAAAGCAAATCAAACATATTAGCTAGGTTGATACTAGTATTTCGATCTGGCTAAAGATCTCATCAGAACCCGAAGTTTTAGAAAAGTTGGAGCCTCCATAATAGGCAGAACTTTAACAAAAAACCTATTAATAATCAATTTTGCTAAATTCTTGTCTTCTTAGTAATCAAGCACGTGGTTAGGTCTTTTCCTAACAAGCATCATGACGTTACTAAACTTTGAAGACCAAAAATGTTCTATTTATATAAAAAATTTTTAGTATGTACTCTGGCTCAAGTAATATTTTTTACAGTTATATTAGTTTTTTGTTTTTATATACATCGAGATTATTTTTATGTTATTTTCAATTTATAACGAGCTTTCAACCTCCGTATATTTACAAAAATAAAGCAAAGTATTTAAATATTAGTATACATGCCAGATTCCCAATTCTTTCCCATTAATGGTAACATCAGCAGTTGGACTGGCAACCCTGCCAAATAAAAAGCTTTAAGATTTAAAGCTGTTCACTTAACTTGTGTTTTATTGTGTATTTTTAAGAAAATATTAGTGAAATAACATTATTCAAATTATTCGAGTTACTCGAGTTATTTAAAAATCTTACTCGACTAATCGAGTAAGTTCAAAACCTCAAAATCGAGTTACTCGTTTCTTCGAACAAAACCAAAACCGAGTAATTTTCATAATTTATAGTTATGAAACACTAATTGGATTTTCATGACTTTTTAAATAGCGTACTGTCGTATCAGGGCCGGGGTCGTGGGTTCGATTCCATAATAAAAAAATAATCGATATTGTTCGGGTAATCAATTAACATAACCGATTTTCTTTGCTTGGTTGATATATTTATATACCTGATCAAACCTTGTGTTTCTTGTGGTTGGTGGATTAGAATGAGGCCGAAGATAACCTAGTCGAAAGTGCTGCAATCCCTCTAGCCCTGATCCCACAAGATTTTTTTTCACCTTCTCTTACATTTACTAACAATTAGTGTTTTCTATTTGCAATAGTAGCATTTAATTACGACCTGGAACCAGACAATTCAAAATGAAACATAAATATAATTTTTATAAATTTTAGTGGAAAGTTTAAGTGGAGTTATATTAATAGGAAGAAAGTTATTTTATCAAAGCGTTTTTATGCAAAATTCGCGATTTGTCAAAAAGTGTACATGCCATCCATCATACACCCAGAGAAAAAAATTTCATCATAATGATGATAGTGTTTCATAATTAGTTTGTCATCAATTATTCATCATATTTATGAAGTTTTTATATATACGGTGAAAAGTTTCATAAAAATTTATGACCAGTGTTTCATAGGCCTTCATCATTTTATAAAAAAAAGTTTCATAAACTTTGTGCAAACAAAATTTTTCTATTTATTGAAATTTTGGCTAAACCGCACTTTATGGGGCGTTCTAAAAAAAGTAGGTTGTCCCCTCAAGTATTAAAAAAAAGAAAATTATTTTCTATTTTCGGTTAAAGCGGTCGGGTGGGCACACGGCATAAAATCCGGTAATCCGGTACGCGTAGTAACCCTGCAGGTGACATTAGAACTATTGACTAGGTAGTGAATAGTTACTTCTTATGGGACCATATGTAGACATTGGAACCAAAGATTCACTAGTGACTAGGTAGTTCTTATGGCACCATATGTAGACATTAGAAACATAGCTTCACTAGTGACTAGGTAGTTCTTATGGGACCATATGCAGACATTGGACCAAAGATTCACTAGTGACTCGTTAGTTCTTATGGGACCAGATGTAGACATAAGAACCACTAGTGACTAATTAGTTCTAATGGGACCATATGTAGACATTGGAGCCAAAAATTTACTAGTGTTGATAAAGTAAAAAGTGTAGACGCTTAGTTGACAAAGTCAACAAAATAGTAGACAAAAGTGGAGACTTGGAGACACTTACAAATTTTGCCAGCGCTATTTTAGAAAACACTTTACAATGCATCGAAATAAGAGCAAAATATATTTTTTTTTTGATAAAATCACGAAATGTTAAACTTTACTTAGTGAAGCCCCTAAACTGCAAAAATAAGTGTTCTTTTCCAACATTTTATACTTATGCTTATTTTTCAATATTTTGTTGTTATTTTCCCAATTAGAAGTTCTTAAATTTCCAATATTATTGCAGATTATTTTTAATTTTTGTGATTCTGAGGCTTTTTCCCATCGAAAGAATTGTTTACATCATTTGAAATACCATATATAACCTTAATTTTAGTGGACGCAAAATAATACAAATTTTCAGCTTACACAAAGTGAACGAACAATTTCTTAGAACTTTTATTAATTCTTTATGCTTTTTCTGAAACTAGTTTTTTAAAGAAGATTCTTTATTGAGTGAATTTAAAATTTAATAAATAAAATTATATTTTTTTTATAAAGTTTTATGAAAACTTGCATTAGTTTAATAAAAAGTTTCAATGGAGAAGTTTAAGTGCAACTCAATGCTTCTATGCAATAAGAAATTAATACCACGCAAAGAAAGAAGGGTCTAAGATCGCTTGAATTTCTGTTGTGATTTTTCCGTCCACTTTTGTATATCGTAAGTTGGAAATAGATTTGAAAACTTTTTTTTATTTTAGAAATTTGAAAAATGTACTTTTTAGCCATTTTTCGGCTTCAGTATTCTTCTTAGCATTCCTATCCGGAACTTTGGAACACATGTAAAAAAAAGACATGCATAACAAGTTCTACTTTTCAAATAATTAAAAACTAACGGTTATGGCTAGTCTCAAAAATGCAGTGGCGGATCCAGTCCTCGATTTTGGGGAGGGGGTTTTAATTGTAGAAAGTTTTTGTAAATTTTAAAGAGATATTTCTGATTTTTTGAAGGGGTACGGGAACTATGAGATGGATTTTTATCCGAAAATAAAATTCGGAAAATTTGTTCTTTTAAAACCAGAGAAAAGTAATTTGTCGTTTTTGGCTATTTTAAAATTTTTTGGATTTTTAATTTTCTGGCTTTAAAAAATATTGACTTGATGTTGTTTTTTAAGTGTTATTCCAACCTTTTGCACTTTTGGTTTCCTCCTGGCTTTTTCATTACAATTTTATTGCAGAATTTTAATTTTTTTTTTTTAATTTTCTGGCGTTTATTTTTTCCCACCGAAACATTTAAACTTCTATACATCTGAAATTCTTAGAAGTTTTTACGGATTTTTGTTACACAAAATATTCTCTGTTTCAGCGCAACCAGAAATATGTTGTTTCATGTTTTTTCCTGTCCGTGTTATTGAAAAATTAATGATATATTTATCTTTTTTTAGAATATGTAGCATATATTTCGATAAAAAAGAAATCTTATTTTTGATAAAAAAAAAATCTGTTTTTTGAGAGATTTTTTATAAATGTTTTACTTTTAAATTTTATTAAAACCAAATGTTTATTTTTCTATCTTTTATCATAAATTATGATGTGAGCAAGATTATTCAAGTTCAAGATCATTTGTTTTTGTTGAACAAAAAACCGTGCAATGTTTGTTTATTATGATCTTGAACTTGAATAATCTTGCTCACATTATGATTTTATTTTATACTTAGCTTTTGGTTATCGCACAATTTTATGTTTCAATAAAAACTATTTTTCGGGTTTTCCACACTGATTTCAAAAGTTTAAGCAAATGTTAATTTTTTGATTTAAGACTGTACCGATTTATCTATATTCAATCTTTTATTTCCTTTTCTGTTTTCAATTAAAATAAATTTCTCAAAATTACTCCAACTATACTGAAAAATAAATTTTAAAATACGAATTCTTAAAGAAAATGTTTATTTTAAGAGCATATTTTCCGTTTTTAGTGCATTTTTTATAAGCTAAAAATAATAATAATAATGATAATAAAAATTTCAAAAAAAAATTATACTTTTTTGTTTCGAAATTCTTGTGGTACTTTAATTTTAGTAAACCGAATTTTAAAATTTTTCTACCAAAATAATTTACAGAAAAAAAAATATTTAAAACTTTTCGAAAGAGGATTTACAACATTTCTGTAAAATTTTTTCATTTTACGATTAAAGCACATATTTTAATAGCGACCATAAATATTTAAACATCTGATAACTTTTTACAGAATTTTTCTAATTAAATTACGATATTTGAAAATATTTAAGAAAATTTCGCTTGCAACCGGAAATCCGCTTGCGTACCACTACTGACACACATGTCATAGTTTTGGCAACCAGCAAAAATTTTAATGAGCAAACCTTTTTAATTCAACCATGAATTAAAATTACGAACCGTGTTATTTTAAGGTTATTTTATGTTGTATTATATTTTATATTTTTTCAACCAGGAGGGGGTACATCCGCCCCCACCCCCCTCCTGGATTCCTGCAAAAATGTAAGCGTGACATAATTTAATATGAATATGCAGTGGTTTCACAAACATATAGTTCTTTGTTTAAGAAATTAAGTGGTACCCCACATTACACGCCTACTCCACATTTCCCGCACTTAGAGTAAGTTCGGGTAATGTGGAATAACTATTTTATTTTTATAGTTTTCCGCCAAGGTATTGACGATAAATTTAAAAAGTCGATGTTAAATATAATTTGGTTTGTTGTCGAACTGTGTTTGAAACAAAAATACATTATCCTTATTGCAAAAAAAGTTATACACGAAAAATCATAGGCACCCAAAATGTGATATGCAAGCTAAAACATTGCGTGTAATGTGGGGTACCTAGTCGGGTAATGTGAAAAACTATTCCACATTACCCGCAACCAAATCTAAATAGTTTTTTAAACGATAAAAATGTAAAAAAATAACTACAGAATCTGTTTCAGTTTCGATTTTTTGAGGAGAGCATTTTAGTGCACGGAAAATAATGAAAAATTTCAGTTAACTAATGAAACTTTTCTAAAAATTAAAAAAAAGCTTTATAATTTATATGAAACTAGTTTTTTAATGAAGCTTTTGTAGTGAGTGAATGCACATTTGAATAAATAAAATTATATTTTTCATAAAATTTTATAGTTTAATGAAAATTTGCAATATTTTACAAAGTTCAAGTGCAACTTCAATGCTTCTATGCAAAAATTCATTAATATTATGCAGAGAAAGGTATCCGTATGTGAAAAAATAAAAACAATTTGTTATTTATAATGTAAAAAGTATACTTACTCTCTATTGGATATGAACTTGCTTTGCTGTCAGACAGAAATAATTGTGATGTGATTTATTAAAAAATTTTATTTTGAAAAAAAAAAAAATCATATTTTAAGAAATTATTTATTAAGACTGCAATGTACGGCCAGTAACTTTTTTCAATCTATTAAAAATTTAAAAAATCTAAATATTTAATTTTTAAATATTTTGTTTCGAATGGTTGATTTTCAAATAACTTTTCCCGCACTTATTCCTCTCTAAATCAATATTTTCACAAATTTCGATCCTGTTCTTTCTCCATCTCTTTTTCTCATCTTTCTTAATTTATTTACTTCTTTGCAGATGACAACAACATTTGTCATTCTTTTTCCTTCGATCGTAGGAAAAGCCTTGAGATGGTTGGGGCCAAAAGACAGATTATGAATGACACACTCAATCATGACCTTTCGACAATCTCAGAGTTGGATCGAGCGAACAGGGTCGATTTTAACGCTCGAAAGACCCAATGTTGTATGTTGACCCATAGGTCCGTGGACTCAACTATGTCATCTGTGTATATGGATGGGATCGTTATTGAGGATTCAGATACTCTTGATGTTCTGGGCATGAGAATACAATGTGATATCCGTTGGACAGATCAAATCATTCAAGTATCGGCAGAAGCTTTCAAGTGTCTTGGTTTTCTTAATCGGTGTAAGAAATACTTCACTCCATCTGATCTACTATATCAACTCTGTATATGGATGGGATCGTTATTGAGGATTCAGATACTCTTGATGTTCTGGGCATGAGAATACAGTGTGATGTCCGGTAGACAGATCACATCATTCAAGTATCGAAAGAAGCTTTCAAGTGACTTAATTTTCTAAATCGGTGTAAGAAATACTTCACTCCATCTGATCAACTATGTCATCTGTGTATATGGATGGTATCGTTATTGAGAATTCAGATACTCTTGATGTTCTGGGCAGTGTGGTGTCCGTTGGACAGAACACATCATTCAAGTATCGAAAAAAGCTTTCAAGTGTATTCGATTTCTAAATCGGTGTAAGAAATACTTCACTCCATCTGATCTCCTTACTATATATACCATCTACATCCGGCCGAAGATGGAATATAACTCCCATATATGGGCAGGTGCTTCAAAGTCTATTTTGGGGCTTCTGGATCGTGTGCAACGGAGAGCGTTGATGCTTATCAGCGACAGTAGGGTTTCGAACTCTATTGATTCGTTGGAGCTTCGTCGGAATGTGGTTTGTGTGACTTTTTTCTATAGATATTACCATGGGAAGTGTTCTGCTGAGATAAGTCGACTCATTCCGAGGGACCGGGTCTCTATTCGTACTACCCGCTTGTCAAGTAGATCTCATCCGTTTATTGTCTATAGCCCGGCAAATCGCACAACGCATTACAAAGATAGTTCGTTTTTCAGTCCCACTAGCCGTATGTAGAATTGTCTCCCTGCGGAGGTCTTCCCTTTCAATTACAATTTAGAAAAATTTAAGTCAAATGTCCACAAACACTTCTCCTTCTTTCCTCCTCCCTATAAGCTATTTTCCTGATATCAACACAATACAATGCATCAGTAGTGGGCATCCCCTGAGTGTTGGTTCAACGTAAAAAAAATATATATATATTTTTGATCTTAAGATTGCCTTTCTCTAATTTTATTCCAAGCTTCATTAAATTCTTTAAATTTCCAGTCCAGTGCAATTCAAGTTTCAAAGTTTTATTCAAGTTTTCATTTTATTATCGTTTTCGTTTTTTTTTATTTTTATACTTTTTTTTACATTGTATTAATAATTAATTTTGTTGCAAAAATAACTAATTTAAATTATGATGATAAATAAATTAAATTAAAATTTTATATTAAACTACACATGCATACCATACATACAAATACTTTTAACTTAAACAATAGAATAGCTTCATTAGAAAAAAACAAAACGTATAAATAATTACAACCAATCGTCGACACGATCGTACACTAAATTACTAAATTATATATTATCTATAAATATCTCTCTGTGTGTGTGTATGTGTGTGTGTGTCTTAAACTATTTACATGTAAACTCCTCATAATTCTCTTCACAAACATCACATTGTACTTGACAGCACCATTTGAATTGACAGCGACACTGGGTGGTGCGTCGTATTGAATGTGTATTGTAGCCACGCCCACAACAAAGTAAATCACAGCTTTGAGGTCCATGCAAGGTGCGATTACAAACACGACCCTGAGTACCCTGTACACCCTCCTGAATATTGCGTTCACAATAATTGGGTGAAGTTTGCAAATAAACTAAATCCATACGTTTCGGTAAATTCATAACCTTGCCGGCACGATTTTTTCTAAAAGCAAAGCAAAATTAGAAATAAGATTGAAATAAAATTTTAGATTTTGTTTTTTTTTTTTTATTAATAGTCTTACTTGCTTAAAACTAATTTCAGTCCATTTTTGCCTTTGGAGGCTTGAACAATTTTGGCTTTAATATATTTTTTCATTAAAACATCGCCCACTATACGAAATGAGGGTAAACTTTTCCAGCAAGTCTTCATAACACAAGATCCGGAAACACCATGACATTTACAATCTGTTTTTAAAAGATTTTTAACCAGCTGAAATGAATAGATAGAGAAAGAACATTGTTGCTCGATATTCTGTTATTTGTAATAGGCAAAATATTTGTTACCCTTCTTCCAGCTCGATTATTATGTAAATTCATTAAACTTCTGGCATCACCCTCTATTTCACGGGCATCTAGAAATTTCCTAGCAAATTTCATACCAAATTCAATATCCGCCGAACAGCCTCCCCATTTCCAAGGTTGTTGTGCCTCTCCAGGTTCACTTTCGAACTCCAAGTGTGGCCCCTTTCGCGCTGTGGGTTTGTGTCGAACATCGCAACCACACAGCGAAATATTACCTCTGGCACAGGCTGCTGTAACTGCATGAGCGGCTCCTGCACTTGCTATGGCATAAGTGAAAGCAGCTTCTCGAGATCCTTTATTAAATAGTCGAAAAAATGGCGAATATTAAAATAGTTTTCAAGGAATTCACTGATTTTTTTTTGACTTAGAATTATTACTAATTTATATAATTCTTAGGCGATTTAGAACAATTTTAAACAAAAACACTATAAGAGGACTTATAGAGTCAAAATTTAAGGGTGTTTCGAAGAATGAATATAGAGCCCAAATCGTAAGCATTTAAGAAAATTAATTGAATTATTATAAGGATACTTTAGGATGATTATAGTAATATTCTAGTGGATAGTCACTAAAAGAGAACAAACACTCCGTATAGGACATTTTAAAATAAACAATAGACTCCGCCCAGGGCATTTTAAAATAAACAATAGATATATAAGTGACCGAACTTTTGAAGCCGATATCTTAGAACTTAGAGTATTTTTAATTAATTTTTTAATCTTTTTTACATTTTTGTATTGAAAAATATAATGTAGGGGGGGATTTCCCATTAGACACTTTGTCGCTGGGGTATGGATAAAGGAAAATGGGACGGCCTGTCAAAACCCCTGAAGTAAGAAACTTTAAACGATTTCTTACTTCAAAACCCCTGAAGTAAGAAATCGTAAACTATGAAGGGACTTATGGAAATTCATAGGAGTGGTAGTAAAGTATTCGGCTTTTAAGCTACACTGATAGAATTTTCCTTCATAGTATCATTGAATCGATTTCATTGAAATGGATTCATTAACTGAATGAAAATTCATTACTATTGTTAATTTCTTCAATAAATTTTTTTATGATTTTTTTCATAATTACAAAATGTCGAATTTTGTGATTTTTTTTACCTTTTAAGAGCATTTTAAACGTGCATATTACAAATAACATAAATTTTTTTGTTAAACAGAATTAACCAAAATTTTTAAATAAATGGATTTGAGGCGGTCTCATTTAGTGTATAAAGTGTTTAGGAAAAATGACTGCAAAATTCTTAAAAAAAAAATTCCTAAGTCGACTTAAGTGCTTTTGAAAATAGACATAAGAGCTTTTGAAGTAAGCAGATTTTTTTATGTTAAGTAATGAAGAGTTATGAAAATATTACATACAAGTTATGAATTTTATTAATTAAACAAATGAATCTTTCATAATGTTTATGCTAGAATTAATGAAAAAAATCACATATTTTATGAAATTTTCATTGGGCCATTGAAACCGTTCAATCAAATTGATTAAATGAAACGTGTTTCATTGATTCTATGAAAAATTTCTTTGGGGACTTTTTTATGAAAAAATTCATTGTGTTAATGAATGAATTCATTAATACCACACTAAAATTTCTATCAGTGTAGTAATTCAACATTCTCTTTAAAATCACAGCAAAATCTCTGTAATGGGCTCACATTACCAGTATCTAAATAATAAGCTCTATAATTGGGGCCAACTGCATATACTGCGTCATCAAAACTCATTACTTTTGTTCAAAAAGATCATTTTTGTAAGTAGTTTTTAATTTTTGCTTCATGAAAAAAACGCACAAAGTTTGTACCCCCGTTGCGTTACAAAGAAAAAATAAAAAATAAGTTGTTACCAAGTAAAAAATATGTGGTTACAAGTTTTTAAATAATAAGGCTTACCCTTATACTTATCGGCAATTACAAAATAAGTAGTTGACAATAAAACATTATATTTGTAATTAGATAAGTAGTCGCTCGTAATAACTAGTGCTGACGCCAAATTATATTGTGTTACGATATTTATTTTCATTATATAACCACTTATGTGGTAATTAAAGATTATGCTGGGATGTCTCATACTCTCATACAAATAATTTTGTAAAAATGGCAGAAAAACTAACTAAACATTAGTTAAAAATGACGTTGCAAAAAAAAGCGGTAGAATTAGCAGAATCATTTTGCTAATTATTAGTAAAATAGAAACAGCAAAAAAAACTGTAAAATCTACTAAATTTCAGTTAAATTTTTAGTAGTTTGCATGAACATTTTTATTATAAATAATGATACAACTAAAATACAGCTCAGTATTTATACACACAGAGAAAAATTTAGATATTTGCCAACTAAAATTTGGTTACTAGGACTCAAATTCGGTTATTACGAATTTCAGTCGTTGGGTACAACTGAACATTAATTTTCACAAGAAAGTTCGGCTAAATTTAAAAATTTAAAAAATTAATTAAATAAGCACTGATTTTTCAACGCTTTCAATATCTATCCACTGTTAAAAGAAAAATATTTTTTAAATTATTTTATTAATTTTTTTATACATTATGATTTTTTTTATATAACACAAAAACCACTTATAAAATTTTTTACTCCTTAATTATTTTTTTTTTTAAGTTTTTATTTATTTATTATTTTTTTAATTGAAAATTTATTTGATTATTTTTTATTTTACTTTTGGAAGGTTTTTAGTTTTGGACAGGCATAGGGCAACACGAAATTCGACGTGGGCCGCATTTGCCCATGTCTGCTCTATACAAAACAAAGATTTTACAAAGAAATTTTCTAAAAACTGAAACTATAATAAAGAAATAATTTAACTAAGCCTTAATCAAACTTACCAACAAACATAACATGCCCAAAAACATCTCTCTTCCAATACTTTTGTGCAATTCCAACGGTGACCTCTGAATTGATACTGACATTCTTGTGCCCCTAATTGATGACCCTCGCCCAAGGCAATCAAAGCATCTGGTGATTCAGAGCAAAGTTGTCTCTGCTGGGGCGTTAAGCCAGGTATACGGGCACATAAAAGTGATGATGTAAAACTGGATACTAATCTGACAATAATTAATCGAAATAAAAGTAATTTGTTAATAACAAACATCACCAAAAACTAAAACAACAATAGAAGCATAATGGAAATCTTTGTTAGATCATAAAAATTATTAACAAAAAAAAAAAAAAAAAAAAAAAAAAAGATTAACAACAATAAAATTTAAACCGTGATAAATATGCCGTCAAATAATTAAACCCACACAACCAGAGTCCCATAACAATAACGCTACATATGAGATTATTTATTATAACAATTTATAGGCAACACTAGCGAGCGTTTAGTGCTCATAACCGTGTTCCTAAACCCCCAACTTTGGTAGCTATTTTGTTAGTTTTTGACTTGTAGTTTATGAAAAAAAAAAAAAAATAAAATATATACAGTAAGCCATGAATGACTGGCGGCATTTTAAAATACAATATAAATACATTTTAGTTACAAAATGGTTATTTTGTTTTTAATCATAATTCGCCGCCTTTTTTTCTCTTTTTTTCCTATATACATATGAGGAGTTTCAAAAATGTTCGACACTTTGAGGGAAAAAGTTTTTTAGTTTTTTAGTTGATGGTTCAGCATGCTTAACCCATCCCCGTTAATCATTTGTCTTTAAAGTATTGGTCGTAAATGGGGTTAAATTTAAATACTCGATACTACACTCAAAAAAAAAAGTTTGTAAAGTCAAAAAAACATTTTGCTGAGTCAGCAAAATTTTAGTCAGGAGGGTGCTTGCAAAAAAATTGCTAATGTCAGCAAAATCTTTGCTGAAAATCAGAAAGTTTTGCTAACACTTAGTAGATTAGAAATACAAAAGCCTTGCTAGAAATTAATAAATTTTTTGCTGAATTTTAGTAGACTAAAAAAAAAGCAAAAAATTTGTAGAAAAATTGTAATTTAGTTAATTTATTTGCTGAAAATCATAAAACATATTTTTGTGATTCTTTTAAAAATAACTTACAATAATTACGAAATATAAAAATTTTCATTTTCCCACATTGACGACATGAATTCATTTAATATCTGAAAATGTATAGAAATAAATATATATACCATAACAAAAATTTTCTTTCAACTACTTACATCAATGGTTGTCTAAATGATGCTATCTTTTAAAGGACGCAATCTGCCGAAGATAATTATAGAAACGAAACGAAAAAATAAACAAAAACAAACGAAACGAAAAAAACAACCATTTTTTGCAATACGAAAAAGGAACCATAAAAATCTACCTAAGATGTGTGTCTTTGTCTTTCGCTTTACTCTGTCTACATGTCTGTATATGTATGTTTGCAATTGGACCACACTAGATTATTTATCTATTAAACATTTAGTTTAGAAATACATATTAAATTTAAATATTTATTTTGTCTTTTATTTAATTAATAGACAATTATTTTTACAAGCCGGTGACAAAGGAAAATTTAAGTTGTTTTAATGCTCAATTTTGTTTTATGTATGAGAAACAGATACAAAAATCTTCCATGGTTGATTTTTTTATATGTCTTATTAGAGTTGTACATTTTAGTATCATTTTCCTCTTCTCTACTACATCTTGACATGCCGCGACATCTGCTTCATTCTGCGTATATCTTTCAATCTGGTTGTCGTCCACACTATTAATGTGCTTATCAGCACATTTTTTTTATAGCAAAATTAATTAGTAAAACATTAGTATAATATTAGTAGAGCATTAGTATAAAACAGTTAAGTGCTGAATAAGTATAACAAAAATTTTAGCTGAAAACACGATTTTAGCAAAAATTTGCTAAAAAATAGTATACCTGATTTACAAGACGTTATACTAACTTTTCTACTAACTTATTTTTTTGAGTGTGCTCGATATTTTTGATTAGGCTACTCGATACTTCAGCGGTTTTTAAATTTAAACTTCACTTTAAGTTTTTCCAAAAGTTTTATTAAAGTTTTCAAATTTCAATATTTAAATGTTAAAAATATACATTCAAAAAAATAAGTTAGTACAAAAGTTAGTAAAACGTCTTGGAAATCAAGCATACTAATTGTCAGCAAATTTTTTGCTGAAATTGTGTTTTCAGCTAAAAGTTTAGTTATACTTAATCTGCACTTAACTGGTTTGAACTAATGTTTTACTAATATTTTACTAATGTTTTACTATAGTATTTTGCTAAAAGCATAGCGACGACAATCACATTAATAGTGTGGACGATTGAAAGATATACGCAGAATGAAATAGATGTCGCCGCATGTCAAGACGTAGTAAAGACGAAGAGAATGATACTAAAAAATACAACTGTTGTAAGATATACAAAAAATCAACCATGAACGATTTTTGTATCAGTCTTTCATACATAAAACGATGTGTATACATACATTGTAGATTAAGAGAAACTGAAGTTTTGTGTTGTCACCGGCTTGTCAAAGTAATTGTCTATTAATTAAATTAAAGACAATATAAAATATTTAAATTTAATAAAGGTTAAATGTGTATACTAAATGTTTTTAGTGAATTTAATGTGTTTAAATTGCAAAATTGTTCAGGTAGACTGACTACAGCGAAGACAAGAACACATATCGTGTGTACAATTTTATGTTTTTTGTTTCTTATGGCAATAAAATGGGTTGTATATGCATATATAATAATATATGGATATGCATGACACCATATATATTCACATATTATAATATATTTTAAGGTGCAAAAACATAAGAACATATATAATTTTTTTTTAACGGGTATAAAAATAAATTTTCAAAAAAAAAAACTAAACTTAATTAAAAAATATATTTTTTTATTGATAACATTTTTTTACAATAATAAAATCTGCCCACGCGGTGTTCGAACCTGGGATTCCAGGTTGTCAATCGCTCAAATATCTAAGCTATTTCGACATGTTCTACTTGATAGATAAAAACATAAAATTGCACCAAATGTCTACTTTCCAGCTTACAAAAAATCAAAAATAAGTTGTTTTATATGTACTTACTTGAAAAAATAATGAGTCTAAAAATAGATATTCAAAAAGTAAAAAATGATTTTCACGATCATCATATAAAATAATGATAAAACAAGTACTTATGAGTAACGTATTATTTTTGTGAAAATTAACTAGTTTTTAGTAAGTCCTTATTATTCGTGTTAAAGTAATGTACATAGTAAGCTGGTGTCATTACAGGTACAGAGAAAATTAATGACATGCTATTACCATTTCTACACTGGTAAAATGTGTTCCAAAGCCAAGTTTTTTTTGGTCGGCGAGTAGTGTTATTTTAGCGGAATCGTATTGTTTTTTTTGTCCAACATACAACGCTGAAAATATGTAGTAATTAAGTATCGAGTACCCAAAAAAAAAGAGAAATACTCGATACCCACTACTCTATTCTTTTACTGGGCACTACTTTAACTGCGAAAAAATTATGGCTGTTTTTACGTTTAAAGCAAATTAAAAATATTAAAATTACAATTTTTGCTTGAATTTAATTAAAGTTACATCAATTTATACATCTCATTTTATTTATCACATTTCAAAATATATATTAAACCTCCCAAAAATTTAAAAATACACTATATAAAATTTTGTCATATATAAGAACTTAAATAGCGAACCGCTATTATTTTGGAAAACGCATTTTTTTGCCAGTTTTATGATATATAATTTGGTTTAGGGTTATTTCCAGGAAATCATTTCAAATTCGCAAACTCAAATATTTTCAACACAGAGAGAATTTATTGGACGAACTTTTATGAAATTGTTTTACTAAACTGATGAAGATTTTTTCACAATGTGAAACTTTTTTTAATGTAGCTTTTTCATTAGTCGTATTTTTAATAAATAAATTGAAATTTTTCATTAAATTTTATGAAGAACTGTATTAATTTGATGAGAAGATTCACTGGACGAGTTCCAGTGACATTCCAAAGATTGCAAAAACTCATTGATATCATGCAGAAAATTCTCTTAGTGTAGGATGCTTTTTGAGATTTTGAAAAATTTGTTTGCTACATAAAATTTATAGTTCTTAAATTTTTTTGACGTTAAATTAAGTATTAAGTTCTAGGGTTTTGTGGTCGACTTTCGAAAAAAATTTAAAAGTCTAATTTTCTACACTTTGACTTTGCCGTATTTTCAAAAGTCGCATTTTTTCCACTAAAATTCGATTGTATGAAAATTTTTAATTCGAGAAAAAACGTATGTTTTAGATTGTTTTCGGTTCAATTAATTGGCATCCGGTAATGATATCTTTTAGCGTCGAACAGTGGTTTGAAATATAAAATAGTATTAATAAATATGCAACTTCTAAAATAATGATCCTATTTGAACAATTGTATGTAGACAGAGTTCCAACCACAAAAAAAAAAAATATAATTATAATTCATCTAAACTCCTGATCCAATATGGAATAAGTGTGCAAGAAAATTGAAGAAGAGAAATTAACCTGTAAGAAAATTATTTCTGTAGTCACCCTGTTGTAACACAGGGTGTTGTACCACAGGGTGAAAAAATTAAATTGTTTACTCTATCAATTTAGTCCGTCGTTTAGATACCTAACTATGTTAGCAACAAACTGCGATGAGAAAAAATAACTAAATTTCGCAAATTTTTTTAAAAGTTCATATAATTTTTGCGTTTAAAAATTTAAAAATGCCTTTTTTACTCGGAGGTGCTATTTATTAAGAAACTCAGTTCACGCAATACGCGCTAACCCATTTCAAATATAATTGTGAATATCAGACGCAAAAACCTATATTATCAAAAAATTTACGACAATTCCGTATAAGTTTGTGATGTTCGTACCCCGTTATTGGTGATACATAGAGATACATACTTGGTATACATAGAGAGAATTTTCTTGAACGAGGTTGATTGAAAATTTTCACTAAAGTTTTTTTCACAAAGTGAATGAAAAATTTCCTTAACTTTATGAAAAAGCTTCATAGTTTTAATGAAACCATTTATAATGCCACTTATATATTAGGCGTATGGAATTTTTAATAAATGAAATGAATTTTTAATAAAATTTTATGAAAAAGTGCATTAATTTAATGAAAAGTTTCAATGTACTGGTTCCATTGACTGTTCATAGATCTAATGCAAAAAATGCATTGATATCATGCAAATAGTTCTGTCAGTATATCTCAAACTGTATAAAATTATATTATTTTTTAAATACTGTTCTCAAAACTCAATTCCATTGAACGGCGCAAAAACCCTATGGAAAAAGCTGCGAAAGTTTATAAATAGCGAAATTTTGGTTGTAAAAAACCATTTTCTCCAAGTAGCGATATGAAAATTAATTTTTAGTGAATGTAACTTCCAAGTATAATGACTCAATTTTGTATTGGTTTGGATCTAAAAGTTAAAACTATGAGCAAAATAATAAAATGAAAAAACTGTAGTTAGTTTCAAGTAGTTTTTATTTTTTTTTTATTTTTCGACTTTTAAATAGATTTCAAGTATAGTTTACCTAACCCCCTGCAAAACTATACATTAACAAATAATGGGTAAAGTAACGGATCGCCATAGGGCACCACGCACTACAATACACCTTACAATATATCTTACACACTTAATGGGTGGACCTATTACCTAGTAAAGTAACTGGGTACTAATTTGGTTAGCGGGTTCGGAAAAGTAATGTGTATAAGTAGATTTTAATAAAAAAAAAATTTTACTAATATATTTTTAATTAAATAAATAACGTGATCATGCTGAGATTCGAACCTGTGGTGTCTGGTTTATAGGCGAGAACTCTACGAACTGAGATATCGTCACATATAATAATAGGTTGCTTAAAATGTAAATTAATTTTTGTGCTTCGAGTTTTCGTTTATGATGTTAAAAATATATATCTTACCCTCATGCTTACGAAAAATCATTATGTAATGTGTTTAAAAATAGATTTTCAAAAGGTTATTTTATATATTACTTTACGTATATATTTCATGCATTATGTAATTGATGATTGGTAAGTCATTATTTTATGTTTTGAAATAATGTAAAAGGTAATGATGTATCATTACAAGGTAACCCATGATGAGTGTCCAAATATTGGAAACTCATAACTTTATGTTTCAAAATAATGTTGAATGTAAGGAGTATACATTACAATGTAACGCATTATGTAACCAACTATTGGTAACGCCTTACTCTATAATTCAAAATAATGCTGAAGGTAAGGAGTATTCATTACAACGTAATGCATTATGTAAACCATTATCGGTAACTCATTACTTTTTGTTGGAAAATACTGATATAGGTTAGGAGTACACATTACAAGGCAATGCATTACTTTATTGAATCCACTACCAAAGTTTTCCTGGGCCTGTCCATCGTTTTTTTTCAATTCAAAAACCTTGAGAAATTAGAGGAATCTAAAGTCACACTCACATAAAAAATTCGGTTGTCTCAACAGAATTACATCCAACCGAATTAATTCGGTTGCCGCAACCTAGTAAATTTAATTTTCACAACTGAATTGGGCTGTTGTAACCGAATTGGGAGTTGTGACAACCGAATTCGGTTGTGGTAACCGAATTTTCGAGATAACCAAATCGTTTCGGCTGGATGAAATTTTAGAATTTTTATGAGAGTGCAGTTTTCAACAAGTTTCGAACATTTTTGAAATAGCTCATATTAATATTAAGCTAAGATCTTGTCTCTTGGTATATACAAAAAAGAAATAAACGTTTTTAAGCTCTTAAAGATTAATGCGTTAACATGACGATTTCATGCTGTGTCAATTGCTACCTATATTCATTATAGTATTCCTATAAATTTCGATTAGGAGAACACTTATTATAATATATAATTTCGTAGATTTTTTTAATTAAAGTCCATATTCCCCAACTGATTGAAACGCTTTTAATTGTAAACGTATACAGATCTCAAAAAATTATGTTGTTGGCATCACTGTGATTTGAATCCATAACTGCAGACCAGTGATGCCAACTGTTTGGGAGTAAGAGGCGCAACAAAAACTTTAAAAAGCATATTTTTTTGCTAAAAGGACAAGGAATAACAAAATCAATTAGTGTTTCATAACTATTAATATACTTAACAAAATATAGCAAAATTTAAGAAAAATATTTTAAAGCAGCAGTTTTAATAATGCTTCCTTTTTAATCAACTCGAAAAACCGATCAGACATACTGTCTACCAGATTTATTCGAAGTTCTTCCGTCAGTTCTTCCGAAGTTCTACGCATCAACAACTGCTTCTTTTAGATGAAAAACGGTTTCATATTGACGTTTTTCTGCGTAAACTCCCCAAATATTCTCAATGGGGTTTTGATTCGGAGAACATGCGGGCCGTTCCAATGCTCTTATATTTTCTGATGATAGCCATTCCATGGTCTGACGACCTACATGTACTGTGGCATTGTCTTGTTGGAAAAATAATTCTTTTTCGTTGCTATTTTCAATAAATGGCAGCAATTTCTCTTCTAATACTGTAATGTACTCAGAATAATTCATTCTGGTGCTTGAAAATGCCAAATCAACAATACCGTTGAAACAAAAAGCTCCCCAAACAATTAAAGATCCGCATCCGAAATTTGTTTTTGAGAAATATCGTTGTTCCTTACGTATGTCTCTCCAATAGCTGTTAAAACCATTTGGATCATCAAGATTTAACATTTTCTCATATTTAAACGAAATTTGTGTTTAAACAGTCCTACCAATAACAGCGATTATTCACTTAACTTTCTGCAGTTGGTTTGTAAATTACTTTTAGCGAATTCAAGTTGAACAGTTTTGTGGGGGGTAATAACCTTGGCACAGACATCAGCTTTTGGCGAGTAATTCTTTTGGGAATCCTTTAAGTGTCTACTTATTGTTGATTTGGACACATTTACCTTACATTCATTGATTATCTGATTGAGACTCTTCATTTAGTTGCTGGCAAAGTGGATTAATTTACGCCGGTCCCGATCAGAAAGCTTTTTGTACATCCGCCTGTTTTATTTTTACCATAAGCAATCGGATTATTTGCGAAATTTGCGACAACCACATGTAAACGATTTATTTTTCCAGCAATTTCCCTAAAACTTAAGCCACTTTTTAAATAAACCATGCGGCATTTTTTTTGCAAATTGATTAAAATTACATTAAAACAAAAATAATTCTTTAATTTTTCTTTATTTGCTATTCTCTACAATTTTTCTCTTAAATCAGTAATTTCACACAATAAGAGATCAGTTATCACACTCTTAAAACCAGTTATAAGTTTTAAAAAAAATCTTTGTAATATTAGGAAAAATAGCAAAAATCATTTGTAATTGTAGTTATGAATATATATTAAAAATCGGGCTCCACTGTGCAGTCTTAAGTCTCAAGCGACATTTTTAAATTTTTTTCAAAATAAGTTTTTTTTTTAATTAATACAACGATTTTTATTTTTTTTTTTTGGGGTCTTCTTAAATTTTTGAGTTTACCCTTGTATAATTTTAATGCAAATCAAAAATTTAAACGTCCGCCTACGTTAGGGATTAAAGAATTTATATGTGTGTGTGTAAAATTTAAATTTTTTATTTTAAGATGAGTTCAAAAGACTCTATGGTGGCACCCGGTTTTGCCTTTAAAAAAGGGTATATAATGAAATGGCCACCGGGGTCGCAGTCCGAATTTGAAATTATAATTTTTAGAATAATAACTCAACTATTGCAAAAAGATTTTTTTTTAATAAACTTTTTCATAATTTTTTTATAATTGAATCATTCCATATAAAACCATCAAAAATATGCAATTTTCGACCTCTAACCCCCTTCGATTTTAACAAAACTTGACATGAAAGGTAAGTGTGATATAAATATGTCATCGTACAAGTTTTGGGTTGGTAGCTCTAACGGTTGTGGAAGTATTGCGTTTTAAAATATGAAAATAAAAATCGGAAATTTAACAAAAGTAATCGTACTTAATCGTCCCTATATTTCTTGATAACTCATTTTAAAGCAACCTTTGTCCTGCTTTAAATAAAATAAGCAAAAAAAACATTTTTTTTAAGTTAAAATGCATTTTTATTAAATCCGCGGTTGAAAACGCTGTATTCAAAGAACCTGGTTTTTTTAAGTTTTCAAAAAAAATATATGTTAATTATAATTTATTTGCCAAATTAATATGTGGAGCACTTGCTGTATACAAATTTGAGGACAAAAACCTAAAAAAAATATACTAAATATAGTAAAAAAAATAATAATAATAAAAAATAATTAGTTGAAAAAAATAAAAGTTTTGCAAAAGTAAAGGGTGATTTGTTAGCCACTTTCTTTTTGGCAACACTGTTTTTGGAAGCTCAGCTGTTTTCATGTAACATGTTACTGTTAAACATGTTCAGTTTGGTCTATAATTTAAGCATGAATCGACGTACAAACGAACAACGCTTGCAGATTATGGAATTTTATTATCAAAATTTATGCTCGGTTAAGAAAGTGCATCGTGCACTTCTTCCGATTTATGGTCAGTTTGGTCGACCTTCTGAGGCGTCTATTCGAAATATTGTGACTAAATTTCGCAGCAAATTTATATTATTTTACATTAATCCACCAACGGGCATACGAAGAGAGCGGACAGAGTAAAATATCGCAGCTATATCCGCCAGTATTGTTGAGGACAGTGAATTATCAATTCGGCGCCGTTAGCAGCAATTGGGTCTCTGTTACTCCACTGTGTGGAAAATTTTGCGGAAGTATTTGAGTGTAAAACCTTTTAAAATACAGCTGGTGCAAGAATAGAAGCCACACGACCTACAACAACGTCTAACTTTTGGTGAATGGGCGCTGGCAAAGTTGGATGAAGATCCACTTTTTTATCGGAAAATTGTGTTCAGCGACGAAGCTCAGTTCTGGTTGAATGGATACGTGAACAAGCAAAATTGCCGTATTTGTTGTGAAGAGCAGCCAGAAGCATTGCATGAACTGCCAATGCATCCTGAAAAATGCACTGTTTGGTGTGGATTATGGGCCAGTGGCATCATTGGATCGTACTTTTTCAAAGACGACGAAGGTAGGAACGTTACTTTGAATGGCGAGCGCTACCGTGAGATGATTACAAATTTTTTTTGCCCAAAGTGGAAGAACTGGACTTGGGTGACATGTGATTTCAAGCACGCGAAATAATGGCCCAATTAAGAGGCGAGTTCGGTGAACAGTGTATTTTACGTTTGGGGCCGGTCAATTGGCAGCGTAGGTTGCGATTTAACTCCTTTAGACTATTTTTTGTATGGCTATGTTAAGGCTCATGTCTATAGGGACAATCCCGCAACGGTTCACGCACTGGAAGCCAACATTAAAGAATTTATTTGTGAGATACCGGCCGATTTGTTGGATAGAGTATATCACAATTGGACCCAGCGTATGAAGCATTTGAGCCGTAGCCGCGGTCAACATTTACATGAAATCATCTTTAAACATTGAATTATATAGATCGTTCTATCGACTCAAATAAAGATTTCATACATTTCTCTAAATTTTATGTGTTTTTTTTTAAGTCAAATCCGGAATCCCTTAAAAAAATCACCCTTTAGTTGCTCGTAATTCCCATTTCTTTTAAACGGTTTAAGGTACTTAAATCGTGGTTTATTAGTTTACAAAAATAATTCACATTTTGATGGTAAATGGCTTTTTTTCAAAATCCGTGGTTGAAATCGCTTACTTTGCCAAAAACTTATTTTCTAAAATTTTTAAAAAAATATTGTATATGTTAAGTATAAATTATTCTTCTATATTGTTACGAAATCCCTATGTGGTACTTCTACATGTTTCTGAGTTATCGACCATTTAGTTAAATTTTTTCACATTTTTATTCAACTAGAGAGGGCTGGCGATCCAGCCCTCTCTAGGTGAAAGGGTAGCCACACTCTCTTAATTGTGGTAAAAAAGGTGAAACATAAAAAAATTGAAGGATGTTGTTACTCCACCAAAAAAAAACTTTGGATACGGAAAGAGCTCCAAATAAGGATAGGGCATAAGAAAGTAATTTATAATTAACATAATTTTTTTTAAACAAAAAAAAAGTTATTTTACATACAGCTTTTTGAACCACGGTTTTGAAAACAACGCATGTTACTGTGGATTTTTTTACCACAATTTAAGTAGCTTTAAAATGATTAATTCAATGACTCTCTACCAAAAGACTCTCTCTAGCCTTTAAAAAGTTATGGAACATTATGTACGACAACTTTTTTTTTTAAATTTTCGAATATTTTTGATATTTTGAAATGCGATATTTCAAGATCCGCTGGGATAAGCTGTCCTACAATTGGACGAGGTTATATATGTATATGACGTACATCTTCTATACCAAGTTTGGTTGAAATCAGAAGGGGTGGAGGAAATCGAGTGGTTGGTTTTATATGTTTCATTCAATTGTTTAAATTACTGTTCTTTTTATTTTTTATTTTCTAAAGAGCGCAAGCCCATTAAATAATAAAAAGCTTCAAAATATCCGAAATAAAATTTTATGGACGATTGACTCCTGACACGTTGTTTTAATAATCGTTAGATTAAGATTTGTTTTATTGAATGAATATAACTATTATATATTAAAAAATGTCATTTAATAAACTGTTCAATACAGTGAAATAAAAAAAAAACTGCCAATAATAAGTTTCACCCTATTGCTGAGATTTGTGTCAGTATTTGTTAGAATCAATAGATTTTATTTAAGCAGATAATTACATTAATCTTACGATCATAATCTTGTAAATAATACAAATCTACTTTGTTGTATTGTTGTGTTTTTTTAACAAATTCAAAGTGACGTTAACTGTATCTAAAACTCAATGGATTAAAAACGAATCGCGAAAGTTCATCTATTGGTGGAGAAAAAAAGTGATTTCGTATTTGTGATTTTATTGATTAAAGTTAATTCGGACAGCAATCGTAAATAACACTAGCTTGCAAAATAATTAATCTTTTGGTGGGTACTAAGAGCGACTGGTTTTTTTCTTCTATATTTACGCCAACTGATTTGGAAAATCCCATTTCCCAGAAAGTCTTAAAAAAGAAACGTAATTTTGAAGTTAAAAAAACAAAAAAAAAACAGAAATTGTCTTCTCTGGTCTTATAACGTAATTTCTAATTAAGCTCCTCTGAGCAATTAACTTAAGCTTGCCTAGGTGACACCTACATGTGTGTAAAATAGAGATGGGCACTCACACTCACACGCTTGATCACGTGTGAGTGAAAACTTATTTTACTTACGGGAGCGTGAGTGAGTGTGAGTAGAAAAAGATTCTTCGTGAGCGAGTGTGCATGAACCAAATTTATGCATGAGTAGAATTTTACAAAAAAAAAAATTTTTTTTTTTTTAAGTAAATACGATCCTTAATTTTTTCGCCGATTTAATGTTTTTGCACTTTCACATTCAGAGCAAAATATGAGTTAAACATTTACAGTTTCCCTTAATTTTTACATTTAATTTGTTCCGTTAAGATTGTGTTTCGTTTCGTGAGCGTGAGTGAGTGTTGTTAAAATTCACTCATGTGCCCATCTCTAGTATAATATATCCCAGTGTACACTTGTAGTCCGAAAATACTCATAAAATCGAGTTCACCCCTTCTGAAATCATAGCTATGTGAGGGTGTTTTTCTTTGCCGATGAAGCCTCTTTCTGAGCACTCTTTGATGACTCATAAAGGACTCTTAAATATTAACATTTTTGCAAAGTTTAGATCTACTGAGCTTTGTATGAGTCATTTGTGAATAATTTTTAAGTCATTTATGAGTGTTAAAAAATGTGTAAAATAGACTCATTTATAAGAGTCAAGTATGTTTAATTTATGAGTCAGAATGATATGCGCTCCGAAAATTATCATATTTAAGAGTCTTTTATGAGTCATAATTTTTGAGCGCTCAGAAATGTTTTGGCTGGAATATAAATCCGATTAAATAGTCAAAATTGCTAAATACATTTTTAAGGTGTTTCCCAATGTACATTTGGTGTCCGAAAAGACTCATAAAAGAGACTTCAAACCTTCCTGAAATCATAGCAATATGAGTATTTTTTTTTTTGCCTTTTCTGAGCGTTTTTTTATGACTCATAAACGACTCTTAAATAGAACATTATTGGAAACTTAAGAATTTTCTGAGTCAATTAAGAGTCTTTTAAAATTAATTTTTGAGTCATTAATGAGTGCTGAAAAAATTTAAAAAAAAAATGTCAAACATGCTCCTGAATAAGAGTCAATTATGCTTTATTTATGACTTGGAAATTTGCGCTCTAAAAATGATCATATGTTAGTTTCTTTTATGAATCATACTTTCTCGAGCGCTCAGAAATGTGTTGGCTGGGTTTATTATTATGGAGATTAACATTTCCATAATATATGGAGGCCCGTAAAAAAATTCTGAAAAACTAGCATCCCCACATGGGATGCGAACCTGGGACTCCAAGTTGTCAGTCAACCTCTCTACCACCTGAGCTATCTCTGAACGTTTTAGTTGATGGATAAAAACATAAATGACTTGCTTGCACAAAATTTCATTACTTTTCAGATTAAAAAAAAAAATCAGTAATAATTATACATATTAAGTACACATATGAATTCTAAAAATAGATCAATAAAAATTTTTGAGATGAAATAAAAATAATGATATAAAGAATAGGTCAAAAAATCATTTACATAGTTTTGAAATTTTTGAGATCATTACTTTATATTTAAAATAATAATAAAAATATGTACTTACGGATAATACAATATTTTTTGTATTAAAATAATGGGACAATTAACAAGTTATTAGTAAGTCCTAATTATTTGTATTAAATTAATGCAGAGATCGAGCTAGTGCCGTTACTGGAAGTGAGAAAAGTAATGACATGTCATTACCGTTTCTACACTGGGTATATTCAAAGTATGTATCTTAAGTCTTTTGTTCTATAAATTTAATTCAAATGGAAGATGACAAAGACAATTGTGACAATTTTTTGTTGTTGTTTTTGTTTTTTCTTTGATATTTTAAATTTTGAATCTCGCTCCTAGACGAGGACAAGAAATTCTCATTGAGTTTGTGATTTAACGTAACCAATATCTCTAGAAATTCTAATAACAAAGTCCCCTGAAGATTTCCTTAGGCAGGAATGAAATCCGGATAGGGACACGCCTACATCAGATTGCTTTTCACAATTTGTTAAATAAGTTTTGGGACTCTAGCACATTTAATTACTATAAATGAAAATACTATTCATTTAATTAAATTTGATTTGAAATTGTTTGTTAAGGCTTGAATATAAACAAAAATTAAAATTTTTCTGGATTTAAATATTTCCAAATTTTTGTTTCATACACCTGACTTAATTCACTTAAGCCAATTATGCAGCTTTCATTCTTATTTTTTGGTTTTGTTCACTTCATGTACAGAAACAACAAAAAAATTTTACTTTTTTTTAATCATAAAATTTTTATGAATTTCTAAAACTTTTGTTGGGCAGTATAAGTCATATTTCACACGAAGTAACTTTTCCTCTCAACTAATATATTTTTTATGATTGAATAAATACTTTGATTTAAGCCAACCCGCTGCTGACTGCCTACATCAAAAATCATTAATTGTATGTGGCACGACTTGGCAGTTAATTGTCTTAATTCCGCCATAATTACATAAATCATATTGAATTTAACTTCAGGTGTATTTGTATTTGAAATCTCTATCATTTACAATCACCCATGCAAATTGTACATGAATGTGTGTGTAAACTGTAGATCATCATGTAACACATGAAGATGGTCATGACTAGAGCAACCAAAAATAAGCTAGAAAGCTTGGTTTTTATTTGTACACAGAGAGAATTTCTTGGACGAGTTTTAATGAATTTTTTCACTAAACGGATGAAGTTTTCTTTACAATGCTGAATGAAAATTTTCTTCAACTTTATGAAAAAGCATCATAATTTCAATGAAACTTTTTCATTAGTCATATAAAATTTTTTATAAAGAAAATTAAATATTTCTTTAAATTTTATGAAAAACTGCATTATTTTAATGAAAAGTTTCAACGGACGAGTTCCAGTGACATTTCATAGATCTAATGCAAAAATTCATTGATACCATGCAGAGAAGTTCTCTCAGTGTCGGGATGGGACTTTTTGAATACAAGTTCTGAACTTGAAATTACGAAAATTTTAAACTATATTTGATAGATCTTTTTTTTAAACATATTTGTTGATAGCTGTTGAGATTAGCTTATTTTGTAAATATTAACTAATTTTTGACTTTTTCATTAAAAGTTGAGCATATTTTAGCTGTTTTCTTCTAACTTAGTACTTTTTGTTTATCAAAAGATTCTGATAAACCAATTTAAACTTTGAAGCCTAAGAAATATATTTTTTCCGTTTTCTCCCTTGTTTGACTTTGTTTGTTCGAACACTGAAAGAATTATCCTTTATGAGATTAATGAAAAAATTTCATAGAATTTTTTTTCGCATATGCAATGAAGAGTTTCATTATATCCAAAAAAAAGATTTTTGATATTAAGACATTTTTCATAAACTTTATTTCATAAAATTGCATAGTTTCATAAAAAAAAATGTATTTCATTTCATAAATTATCTACATAAATCTAATGAAAATTTTCTTGAGAGCTGTGAAAATAAATATTTCCCAGAACTAATTTTTTTATTTTTTCATAAAATTTTATAATTTTGTAAATTTTCATACATTTCAAACTTTAGTTTTATATAATTCTCAAGTGTTTAATTCTCTAATTTTGGACTTCAATGAAATTGTTTAAAAAAATCATAATGCACTTGTTCAACAAAAGGGTCATAACTCAAAATTTTTTTCAACAAAACGACATACACAGTCATCTCTATCCCCTGTAAAAATTTTAGATAGGACTCTGTACTCTTTAGCAACAAAAAAAAACCTAATCTAACATTTTACCTATGTCGTTTTCTTGCAAAAAAAAAATGGATTTTGAGTTATGTCGATCAAGTGCGATATGATGCAGTTCATTCATTGGCTTAGATCCAAAGCATTTTTCAAGATATTCATGAAGAGTTTATTTATTCAAGAAAACTTTTTAATATTAGAAAAATTTATGAAACGGTTTCGAAAATTCTATAAACGCTTCATTGTAGTGCTGCTAAAAAAATGAGTAGTGGGTATTTGTTTTTTTTGGGTACTCAATACTTAAAAGTAACTACTCGATATTTTCAGACTTGTATTTTGGACAGAAAAACAATACAAAATTGAGACTTCGATAAAATATTTAGCATTAAAATACAACTTTACTAAAACAAAAAATCAAAGGTGAAAAGTTTAATAAAAAAAGCTGAAAGAATATAAAAAAAACATTGAATAGTTTCTAAAAAAAATTGAAAGATATACTTTTAAAATTTGAATTTTCTATAAAAGTGCAAATTATCATAAAATTTTATGAATTTTAAATTTAAACCCCGTTAAAAGTATCTAGTAGTATCGAGTATCCAATTAAAAATATCGAGTAGTATCGTGTATTGAAAAGTAACCGAATTTACCAGCACTTCTTCATTGTCGGAATGAATAATTAGTTTTATGAAGATTTTCATTAAGTATGATATAATTTTTATTAAAAATAAAAATTATGTTTTTTCGACCTTTAATTGTGCAATGAAAATTAAAACTATTCAAGTTCGAGGCCATACTCTATATTTCTTTATTAGGATATTGTCCTAACATGTAATCTATGGAGTTTTGTTTTCAAAATTTATTAATTGACCACTTTCAGGAATGTATTGATAGATCTATTTCGGGAATTTTCTAGGTTCCCATCATCAGAACACGTTTTGAAAGAAGTGACAATCCCATGCAAAACATCAAACATTCATATAAACTAGTTTTCTCACTAAATGAGAACTAATATATGAGCTGGAAGTTAAAGATTATCACCATTGATCAAAAATAAATTGAAAACTTGGTTTCATTTTTCATTAATTCTACAAACATTTCATAAACATTGATTTTAATGAATCCTGTTTCATAGATTCTATGAAAAGTTTCAATGGACAAGTTCCAGTGACAATTGTCATTAAAACTATAAAGAAACTCTTTACTGCAGTGAAGATAATTCCCTCAGTCAGACTTGGTTGGCGTCAATTACATTTCACAATCATACACTTTTAAAATTTGTCATATCATTAATAATTTCAGACCTACGCTCACAGTTGTTGTCTTAGACGCTTCCTTGAAATATTTTCAGTTTTGTCAATACCAGACAATGGGACATAATACCAATATTACAATTACATTTGTATGTCTAATTACATGGAATTGAGTAATTGCTCTGTAATTAAATACCCAGTTGTTGTTGCTAATTCCCATGTTTGGTACTAAACATTTTACAAATTTTCTAAGAAAGCGTTTAAGTCGAAAAGTGTGGGCGTAGGTCTGAAATTATTAATGATATTGAAACATTTCACAAGTGAATTATTGTGAAATGTAATTGACGCCGCCCATGTCTGCTCTCAGTGAAGGAACACATTTTATTTGTAGTAACGATTTTCATACAAATTATGAAATTTAATAGTTAATTTTTTAAATTTTTATGGCTTATTTTACTGTTTTCGAGCTTTTTTTTTAGCGCTTAAAACATTGTCTAGAGCGGTTTTTTGGTTGCCCTAGTCGTAACTTTCAATGGGTGATTCATAAAGTATTATATAGCTCGTAGTATAATATGATCCACATTTTTTGACATGCAACCAATTTGTTTTTGGGGCATTTTTTAGTTTTCTTCATAAATATTAACGATATTTATTGTGCTACAATTTGAGGCAAGTGAAAATTTTGAGAATATAAAGTGAATTTCGCTAGCAAATATTATGTTACTACATTTATATGGGATAGCATTTTCGGCGCTGTATTAATGTTATCCGTCATTAATGCAATGAATTTTTTCATTAAAAAGTCCACAAAGAAAGTTTCATTCAATGAAATATTTTTCATTAAATAAAAGAAAATGGAAAAAAATATTTTTTTCCTGATTCACATTTATTTGATTTTATATTTATTCATTTTTGTTTATATATTTATTTATTATATTCTCCGGTTTTTTTTACATCTCCCTAAACACGATTTGAACCCGCAACCATCAACACATATACAGTACCGCGCAACCGATTAACCTAAATAATGTGCTTATTTAAAATAATTTTTTCCAATAGTTGAAACGCCACCTATGGAAATCTGATGGAATTAAATGTTAAATGTAAAAAAAAATAAAAAAATTATATAAAAATTATTGCATATTTCAAGGATTAATCAAAATATTTTATGAAAATTGCATTTAATTAATGAATTTTTCATTAATTTAATGAAACTTATTCTTTTAACCAATGACTACAACTTATTGAAATCCATTCATTCATAGTACAAAGGAAAATTATATCAGCGTAGTATCATCTGAAGTCCACTAAAGTGAATACATGTATTGAGAGAAATAAAGTTTCAAAGATAAAATTTTGTAAAATTGTATTTAAAATTTGGTCCATTTATAATCGACTAACATTTTTAAACATCGTGTTCTTTAGTTAAAAAAAAATAAAAATACTTTTTCTTCGCATTATCTAAAGAATTAATTTTATTTCCTGAACTTTCCCCAAGAAACACTGTGCAACAATATCAGCTAACTGATATTTATAACAAATTCTTTTGCAACTTCCAATCTAAACAACACTAACGTTATATTGCGTGATAAAATTTCTAGTAATGCCAGGTGAACATCTGTCACTTTTTTTTTTTGTTAAATCTTCAAAATTTGGTTACAAAACACAGCACAATTTGCTAGTATTTAACAAATTCTCGTTGCTGCTGCAACAGCATTTCAGTCATTTCCAATAGAAATATAATTGAAACTAGTGCAACATTTGATAAATCATGGTGTGTTCGTTTCTTTTACTAACAATAAGATATTTTGCTATGTGATATCTAAGTTTGCATGCCAACGCCTAAAGTAAGATATTGTTTGAACAAAGAAATCCTGATTTAAATAAGATAAGAAAGACGAGAGGGAAACAGGATACCAGCTCAACTGTGTGATTATATTAAACATAAGTAAATTTTTCTCATACAAGTTACAACAGAGCTCTTTACAATGTTTTAAGAAAAAAAAAAAATATACTATTTAACTCGTTTTTATTAACGATAATTTTGTAATATCACAGTTTTGATTTTCTTACTGACAAGGGAGGTATTCCAACGTGGACATCCGACCCCCCAAATAAACTTGAATATGTGATAGAGGTGACAAAAATAAGAAATATACGCTAAGAAACACATCTGCCCAATCGAATTTTTAGGGAACAAAAGTCGGTTTGTTTGAAACTTTTTAGTTTTTTAACTTCTTAATATTTTTTCCCCTAGAGATATCTTCGAAATACCTCTCATTTGATACCCAATTTGCATATATTTTTGTTAGAGTCATCATGCATAAAACGCAATAAACGAAATTAGAATCGATTTTGACGCCACGTTTTAGCGCGTAAATAAAAATATATATTGGTTTACGATGCAAATGAAAATCATTCAAGTTCGAGGGCATACCTCTATATTATATTGGCTTACTTATTTTTTATTTTATTTTCGCCTGCATCTTCGATTTTCAAATTCATCGAAATATTATTCATTTAGTATATTTTTTAAATTAGTTTATTTAATTTATTTATTGTTTTATTAATTTATTTATATTTTTTTTTTAATATTCAAAATTTTTATGTGTAGAATATAAAAGAAAAAATTAAATGAAACGCGGTTGCATTTTGTGTAAGTCTTATAACAGTTGTGTATGTTTGTATCTTTTCTTTTTTCTCTACTTCGTTCATACAAGCTGCGATTACATTTACATTTAGTCTTTTTTCTTGTTCGCTGTGCTATTAATGTGTTTATGAGCACAATTTTGGTAGTAACGTAATTAGTAAAACATTAGTCCAAAATTAGTTTCTTGGTAAAAGCGTTTAATTAAAATTTTATCTGAAAACGCGATGTCAGCAAGTAATTTGCTGAAAGTTAGTTAAATATTTTCAATAGACGCTTAACAATATTTTCAACTAACTTTTTTTGTTGAGTGTACTTATTTTTTTGTAAAATACACTCATAGAAATAAATCTGTAAAAATAACAAAAAAAGCTACTAATATTTTTTTTTGGCTAAATAAGTGTTTTCAATTTATAATAGTCACATTTTTATTGTGATCTCAAACCTGAAAATTCACAATGAAATGAAATTTTAAACAAACATCACAGAAAAATATTTTTTTAATTATTTTATTAATTTTTTTTAACATTATAATTTATTATATAAACACAAAGCCACTTATTATAGTCCTTTAATTCAGAAAAAAAATCCTTTTTAATTTTTTTTTTAAACTTGAATATTTTTCTAGTTTTATTAGTTTATAATAAAAATATATGGATAAATGTTTCTAAATATTTTTCTAATACGACGTGTTCACTTCACTTGTCTGTTTTATTCTGACACTATATTAACCCTCTAACAGGTAAGGTTGCCTCAGGGTAGCCTTCATAAAATTTCCCGCAATTTACGTCAAATGAGCGTTTTATACTTAGAAATTAATATATTCCGATAGAAAACTAAATTTGCTAAATATTTTGCGAAGAAATTTTTCGTTTACCGTCCGCGGTTTGGAAGCGAGAAAGCTTCAAATCAAAATTTCGTAAAATTTCAAAAAATAATTATTTTTGAAAAAAAAATAGTTTTCAAAAATCTAAAAACCAATTTAAGTAGACTAAACTCTTTATAATAAATATAAGTAAGCTTGGAGCTTTATCTTTAATAATAAGTCCTTACTTTAGTCCAAGGACTCACAGGATTTTATCGGGGTTCCTATAAAGGACATCGTCTTAACTTATAAACTAAAAGAAGGTTTTTATGAAAGACATTATAATAATAGCAAAGCGTTGAAGTTCGAACAATATAAATTGAAGCTCAGATACTTTTTCGCCTAATTTCGCTTTATCCAAAAAGCGAAAATCCCGATATCTTCTTAAATACGAGCAGAAAAAAAATTGTTTTTCGAGCGTGGTTATATCTTGGTAAGAGAATATTTTTTTTTTAAACTTCTCTTTTATATGCTTTAGTTTTCAAAATGCACCCTAAAATATTTTGGCTCATATCGCCTAAATTAGGCAACGATAAAACGTTCACTGACGAAGGTTCAATACCAGAAACTGCGCAGTCTGATTCAGAAAAAATTGAGAATTTGCAATGTAGTTATGATTTTTAGAAAATACGCTCATTCTTCTCTACCACGCCATTTCACGATAAACAATTTTGTTGAAGTACTTATTATTTGTTTTTCAAGTAGAGCACATGGTATGAATTTCTTTGCAAAACATCGTTTGCCAGTTAGAGGGTTACAAAAATAAAAATACACAAATACTTAAACACTAACATCGCATTACAACGCCCTCTGCTGGTTTTATATAACATAATAATATTTTTAGACTTTAGTAAATTCCGTAAAAAAAAATTAGTTAAAAATTTAGTATTTCATCACGTCAAAATAGCCAAATTTTGAACTAAAATCTCAATTTAAACTAAAAATTAGTTTAAAAATGGCTTTACTAATTTTTCTACAAGCTTTTTTCTATGAGGTTTCCAAAAAAACGGAAATTTCCCTGATTTTTGGCGATTTACTAGGAACATAAAATAAATGACTTTCGATCATGAGGAATCGATCTGGAACTTAGTCAGTTATTTTTCAAATTTAAATTTCTTCAACTTCTTTTAAAACTGTATGCTGTAAGCAAACTAGCTTAAAAAAAGTTCAGTTTTCCTCACTGCGTGAGCGTACATGTCGGGTTACCTTCCTTGTGATGAAAACTGTTTTGCCAATGAGACTTTCCATTTGATTTCAACGGATAGTTTTCGATGATAAAATGTGATAAGTATGTTTGGCAGAAAAATCTTATTTCTGAAACGATTTTTAATTTTGAAAACTATGGCAACGCTGAAGCAGTAAATATCGGTAAATGAGGGATTGGGACATCATTTAAAAGGTCATTACTTTTGATTGTGTGAAAGATATTGAAAAATTAATTTTTTCATTAGAATAGTGAACATATTAGAGAAATTTTTATAAGATATCCCAATTTAATTTATGTTTTTATATTTCTTACACTGAGAGAATTATATGCATGATATCAATGAATTTTTGCATTAGATCTATGAATTGTCACTGGAACTCGTCCATTGACACTTTTTATTAAATTAATGCAGTTTTTCATAAAATTTATTGAATAATTTCATACGCTTAATGAAAAACTTTCATTAAAAAATAGTTTCCTTAGAAACTATTAAGCTTTTTCATGAAGTTAATGAAATTTTGCATTCACATTGTTCCACTTGATTAGTTTAGTGAACAAATTTCATTAAAACTCGTCCTAAAAAATTCTCTATGTGTACACAAACTGATTCACACGTGCTCTGAACACCAATTTCCAGAGTTTTGTCTTTATTCTTTTTGAGATATCTGTAAAAAGTAGTATAGATTCCACTCTGAAAAAGTTTTACAAATTTTTTAAAATACTTTTTTTTATAAAAAATTTTTTTTTGTGAAAAAATATCCATATTTTTTTTTTTATTATTTTTATACAAATAGCTACACACGTGTTCTAAACACCCTTAAATTTCAGAGGGAATCTATCTTACTTTATGAGATATCTGAATAAATATATTGTATATCACTACACTGAGAGAATTCTCTGCAAAATATTAATGAATTTTTGCATAGAAGCGATGAAGTTGCACTGGAACTCGTCCATTGAAGTTTTCATTAAACCAATAAATGGTTTCATAAAATTTTATGAAAAATATTCATTATGTTTATTAACAATTTCATTCACTCAATGAAGAAGTTTCTTTAAAATCTAGTTTCATATAAAGTTTCTCTTAATTTTAAAAAAGTTTTCGTTCACCTTATGAAGGAAAGTTTCATTAGATTATTGAAAAATTGCATTATGTTACATCCACTTGAAGTGTCGTTGTGTAGAATTTAACAGATTTTTCTCCAAAAATTAAAAACAGAATTTTTTCTGAGGTCATGCTACATATTTTATCAGATATCTCAAAAACTAGTAGAGATTCCACTCTTAAAATTTCAGTACTTTTAGAACACGTTTGTAGCTCTTTGTGTACAATACAAAAAATATTAACACATTGAGTGCCACGTCGTACGTTTCCGTACGACACCTATCCCGTCGTGGGGTGCCATTGTCGTACGTTTCCGTACGACAGTGATTGTTTTTACTTAGAGCCTGTAGTTCTTTTATATACGACACTGAGTGAAATTTGTTGTGATTTTTAAATAAAGAATGCTTTACTGAACATTTTTGCAAAAGCATTCATGGGTCTAGGATGATTTTTTGAGGTTTTATAAAGTGAAAAATGTTTGAAATGAAAACGATTTCGGGACATTGTTTTTCCAAGAATGGTAAAGTGAAATAGGTGATCTTTTGACCAATAATCTGAAAGAGACCCAACTCTCACCAAATCCATCCATAAAATAAGTCCCAGAAACTTTTTAATTGCAAGGTGTGTTGTCGGTACCCATTGTTTTTTTTCTCGAAGATCTAGTTACGGCGGTTTTATCCAAAATCTGTTGTGCGTATTGGTTGGTTTCTTTGACAATTAAATCAATGATATCATTGTATAGAAATAGCAAATATGTATCCATACAGAATATGTCTGATGAAATATTTTGCTGGATACCAGATTTTCCAGTAAATGTAAAGGTCTTTTGACGTGATGAAAATTCAGTCCAATTGTCTTCGGTATTCAATATTTCCGCGCCTGCTGTTAAACTGTATTCTTCAGCTTCGTCTTCCGTATTGATACCATCTTCATACAACATGTCATCGATTCCCTCAGTATCTATGTCATGCTCAGAGTCAGAATCCGAAACCTCCGGTATCCAATCAAAATCATTATTATATTTCCTTTTCTCTTAACGATCGTTTCGACATTTTAGGTATTTGCTTTTTATTTTATTATATTTTTATGTTAACTTAAAAGAAAAAAAAAAGAAATCAAACAAAAATAAAAAACAAGAAAAACGCGTCGTACGTTTTTGTACGACAGCGACTTTTACAAATGCATACCCGTCATGTAGTGACACGTCGTACCGAAATGTACGACACAAAAAAAACCTATATAAAATAAAAAGTAAGGGGTAGAATGGACTAGGGATATCTCAGAAATCGTTTTTTATCACTAATACACTCATTTCACAAAAAAAAATGTTTGGCCTCCTGGAAAGGTTTTCGTCAAAACCGCTTGGCACTCAATGTGTTAAATAGGGAGATTTTTTATATTTTTTTTTTATAAATAAATATTTTATACAGTTTTTTAAATTTGTTTTATATAATTTCTGATTCCTCAAAATTTTCGCTATTCCTATCTATTAATTAGTCGTTGAAATAAAATGGAAATGCTCCATTATTATATTTTGTATAAAAATGCATCTTGCGTGTTTTAGTTTGAATGTACTTAAATGATAGTGACGCGCTTGCGTGCAGTTAATGATTTAAATGAAATTGTATATAATTGATTGAAAATTTAGACAGATAGACATAGACTGCCATAAATATATTATAAATATTGTATTATGTAGTACTCGAACAAGCTGTGTACAACATTATTTCTTGTCGTCCATACCACATTTACATGTAGGTGATATTTTGTGGGCTACTGTGGTGAGGATGTTTTGACACACCTTTCGTTTTTTTTTTTTTTTTTTTTTTTTTTTTTTAATATATCTTGTTTCGTTTTTGTTGTTTCTTCGATCTGTAATAATAAAAAAAAACCAATGTTTAAAACTACCTTCATGTTATTTTTTATGTCTTTGTTTTTTTTTTTGGTTTTTTACTAATTTTAGCATCATGTTAAACATAAAATTTGTTGTTATCACTACTCCCAGCAATGGCATTATAATTATGTGGTGTGTACTTTACGTTACAAAGGTTAAATATATAAATTTATCACTTTTTAAGAGTCTTCGAGATCAAAAAGTTATGTTTGTATGATTTTTAATAAAAAAAAACTGCCATTATTTTATACACTGAGCGAAATTTATTTAAATTAAATTTGAATAAGTGTCGTTTTTAAATGATCTGGGTTTGAAGATTTTGAAGCCAATATTTATTTTTCCGAATCGTTACTATTCACGCCTCGTCGGCAGAGGCGAACACAAAAAATGTTTTTCTTGATGGCAAACTTGCAAAAATTAGTTTTGAATTTGCAAAAATTTAAATTTTCCAATTCTCTCGAAACTATGCGAGATATGAAAAAAAAAAATTGAACCCGAAATTTGTTGCATAGAAAATATACTATTGATGTGACGTACTTTAAAATTTACATTGAAATATTACAGCTGTCAAAATCGAAAGTTGTGTAAATAAAATTATCCAAAATTACTGCAAAATTGTGACTTCCTAGTACGTCCACGCTGAGTTTAATGGTGCTATTTTTTTTGTTGGCGCTGCCATATTTAGTAATATATGCCACATCTACAGTAATATCAGTCGATATATATTAAGATATTAAGATGTATGAGATCATATTTATTTTTATTTTCTTTTTTTTTTTATTAAACAGTACTTTAAATACAATTTACTTACAGACTACGACTAGCCAAAATTGACTAACTAGCAGTTTAGTTTGGATGATTTTGTGAATTTTATTTTACATAAACAGAAAACGGAATTTTATTATAAAAACATCCTACTGATTGAAGCTCCACTTAAGATCATGTGGCTTGAAGCCGTTTAATCTCCTTTGTAGACCTGAAGTGTTTAGAAGGAGCGGGATTTCAGTTTTTTTATGTGTTTAATTTCATGTGTTTCAGATCTGGTTTGTATCTCTGAAGCTATTTTGTTGATTTTTAGATCTTAGTGGATATCTGCATCTCTGGCATACCATGGAGCTTTTACTATGTTTCGTATCACTTTCTTTTGGAATCTTTGTATGATTTGAAGCACACAACTCTTTGCACATCCCCAGATTTGGATTCCATAAGTCCAGACTGGTTTCATGATTTGTTTGTAAATCATAAACTTGTTATGAGTTGAGAGAGTCGATTTTCTACCGATTTTCTATATTTTATGTCTAGTTCTTCTCTTTTCTTTTTTACATGCTCCTGTCAATGTAATTTGGCATCGAGAGTCATCCCAAGATACTTTGCTGTATTCGCGACGGGAACTCTTTGTTGATCTATGTAAACTGGCTTGTACTTAGTTATAATTTTTATTTATGAAATTTACATGTGTAGACTTCGAGCTATTTAATTTAATGCACCATTTGTTAGTCCATTGTTCTACTTCCAGATCATATCAAAAATTTTCGAAAAAAACAAATAAAGGGTGTTTTTTACACAGGTATAGAACTTTAAGTTGGCAATACTTTTTAATTGGCTGCCATTTTGTCAGCTGTCAAGTGATTGATGTTTAGTTTGGTTTGGCATGAATAGACTGGATCCTGAACAACGCTTTCAAATTGTGCAAATTTATTTTGAAAATCATGGTTCTGTTTGGAATACTGAACGCGCACGAATTTTGAGAATTTTGTTTAGCGATGAAGCTCACTTTTCGTTAAATGGATACGTCATTAAACAAAACTGCATTAAACAAACTGAAGTGACGATAATCCTCAAGTGTATGTGGAGACACCAGAAAAACTGGCTGTTTGGTGCTACATAATCATAATATGTTCATAAATGATGACGAAATTCTTTTCATTGATCATAATATAATAACTTGGACTATAATATAGTTATATTGCAAATATTATGATTGCTACAAACATGTTGTTATGATCATTATAAATGTATTGTGAAATTGTATTCTTAACAATATTAAAATGCGTATATATGCTGTAATCACTTGTTTCTATTATTATATTTTTCCTGACAAAATAAGATTTGTTCTGAAAAAAAGTTTAGTTATGCTTTTTTATATAGTAAAATAAAAAATTTATGCAAACAACGCTTAGCGACAAAATAACACAAATCTAATAAGTCAGCTCAAAGACAATTTGATTACTTAAAAAATTATTTTCAAATAAGTTTATTTAACCGTACGATGCATACCCAACTTTTTCTTCGAGAACACACACCCGGAATACGTTTGTACCTACTAGCTTAATTTGGCTTTTTCTAATGTTTAAATGGTCCAATTTCATTATTTTTTTTTAAATGCGTATATTAATATTTTACAAGTGTTTTAGTTTTTGTTTCATGCAAATATTCTACCTGGTAGCTACTGAACCATTGGATCAAATAACATTCAAAATATTAGAAATTACTTATATTTCCTAGATCCGAAATCTCTATGCCCTAAGTTAAGCCGTTCCTGAGTTACAGCACTACAAAGTTGCAAGTGGATACATTTGTACCCGAGTGTGTGTTCTAAGATTAAATGTGCACACAAAAAAATATTTCTTAAATTGCACCAAGTAAACATTTTGTTGAATAACAAAAACATAATCAATTACTTTTTTAATTGACTCAATTACTTTTTTAATTAACTCAATTAAAAAGTAATCAATATTTTAAATAATATTGATTACTTTTAAATAAACAAAAATATTGATTACTTTTTAATTGAATCAATTAAAAAAGTAATTGATTATTTTTTTATTCAACAAAATGTTTACTTGGCGCAATTTTTTTTTTCTGTGTGTAAATAATTAAATAAATATGCATTTGCACTATTTAAAAAAGCATGCATAACTTTTTAATTCGGCTTCAACAGAAGGCTGGGAAAATAATTTATGTAATCATACTATGATAATTTATAAACATTTCCATAACCTTAATATCATAATATTGAGATCTAATTAATATATTATGGTTAAGCAAAAGATAAGAGTATGTTTGTCACAACCATAGTAACATGGTTGTGGCAATCGTAAATGCAAAAATGTATGATGCTCTTCGAATATGGTTGTCCCAATCATGTTTTTTCTGTGCGTGCACCAAGATTGGTTAAAATCGAAAGGGGTGGAGAAAATCGATTGGTTGATTTTAAGCGGAACACCGAAGAAATAAATTTTTTTGTGAAAACACTATTTTGGCATTCAAAAATATTTAATTGAATTTTTTTTTAAGTTTCCTCCCCTCCAAAGAATTAAGCTGGATCCGCCACTGTTTAAAAACCCATTTGGTATCGAATCACTAATATATTTCATACCTACAGATTAAACATATTTTTAATTTTGTATCACGTACACGCATATTAAATGTTTAAGAAAAAAACAGCGATGCTTTAATTTTCTACTTCAACTCTGTCATTAAAATGACCCCTTACAAATATTAAAAATCCCGCTTATAAGGTATATTACCTTATGATGATGTGATAGTATGTCTTAAAAGGAACAACTAACTCATCTTCTTATTATATTTCTCAGTTTGTGAGGTTTTGTTGTTACATTTTTTTTTTCACCAACATGTTAAACATGATTTTAACATGTTCGTATTTCGTTTATTTATTTTTTTTTTGTCTTTTTGCAATTTGGTAGTAAAGTAATAATTGGTTTAAGTTTAAATGCTAAATGATCGACTACTAGCAAAAAGCAACAGTTTTAGTGACTGTTGATTCCCACTTGAATTCTTCACCATCATCCTGAACATAAGAGGCTACAAACTAAAAATAAAACTTTATGAAAATTATCCAGAAAAAACAAAAAAAAAAAAAAAAAAAATAAAAAATATATATTGAACAACAACTGGAAACATGCCCAAATACACAACGCAACATAACCAACAACATTCATTTCTTGTCAACATCATCTGCGATACATCAAGTTCGATTAATAGCAGTAGTTAAGTAGTTGTTGATACATGACTAAAACATTTTGTAAAGAAATCATTAAAAATACACGATGTGTTGAAAAGTTTTGTGGATCAGAGATGATAATTAAGGTACAAAGTTGGTTTTTTGTAAAAATGTACTTTTTTTTGAACAACATTGCCGGTACCATGTGTTGCACATTTTATCTCAAAATTAAAGAGTTCTGGGCATTAATGGGTTAATTTAATGAAGTAACTAATAACTTGTAAATGACTTTTTTCTACAAAGTTTTTTATACTTTTGAAAAATGTTGCACATTTTATCTCAAAATCAAAGAGTTCTGGGCAGTAATGGGTTAATTTAATGAAATTTCTAATAATTTCTAAATGACTACTTTCTACAAAGTTTTTTTATTCTTCTGAAAAATGTTGCACATTTTATGTCAAAATCAAAAAGTTCTTGGCATTAATGGGTTAATTTAATGAAGTATCTAATAACTTGTAAATGACTATTTTCTACAAAATTTTATATTCTTCTGAAAAATGTTGTATATTTTATCTCAAAATCAAAGAGTTATGGCCGTTAAAGGGTTAACTTAATGAAATTTCTAATAACTTGTAAATGACTATTTTCTACAAAGTTTTTTATTCTCCTGAAAAATGTTGCACATTTATCTCAAAATCAAAGAGTTCTGGGCGTTAAAGGGTTAATTTAATGAAACTTCTAATAACTTGTAAATGACTATTTTCTACAAAGTTTTTTATTCTTCTAAATTTGTTTACAGAAATTTAATAGGGGAAGATGGGGTAATGCACAGTGAGGTGTCTCACAATTTTTTTTTTTTTTGAAATAGTTCAGCCATTAATTACTGCCTGATTGGATAGCATGAAACTTCACAATTTCATATTTATGAACCAATTTTCAAAAATAAACAATTCTGTAATCTGCCAACAATAAATATTCTTACTCATGTGGGCTATCTCGTAAAGTCCATAAAAGTTTTCCGAATTTGAAAATCAAAATTTTGCATTTTTTTAATAACTTGGTTTGGTTTTTGGACAGTGAAAAATGCAAATCAAGTCCGATTGCTTTGAAAAGTGTTGGCAATATTGACAACAAGTTATTTACTGAAACAAAAAAATGTCAATGCATTACCTTGTTCACACTTAAAATAAAATGTCTTTGAAAATTATAAAAAAACGTGATTTTAGCCTCCACACTGATAGAAGTTTCCTTCATAGTATAATGCCTCCATTTTATTTAAAATTATTCATTGATTTAATAAAAAATTTCGTTAACTGAATGAAAATTTATTAATATTGTAAATGTTTTCATAATTTCAAAATTTTATTATAAAAATTTTCATTAAATCAATGAAAAATTTTCGATTTTTTTTCAATCAAAATGTTATTTTTGTAATCTGCAAAAAAAATAGTTTAGTATAATTTTTTTTCTATATACAGTGGAGTTCGTTTATAACGAACACCGGTTATAACGAACTTTTTATATAACGAACGATTTCTGTTTCCATATTCCAACGCATTTGTTACCATATTCCATACAAAATAATACGGTTATAACCAGGGAAACCAAAAATATTCTTTAAAAAATCGATTTTATGCCTACGAAACGGAAAATATGCTCTTAAAATTTAATAAAATATGCTCTTAAAACACATTTTTCATTAAAAAATCGTATTTTAAGACTAATTTTTCAGTACAATTGGAATAACTTTTGTGAAATTTATTTTAATTGCTAATAAAAAAGGAGATAAACGATAAAATTTACCTAAGTTTTTACAGTTGTAAAATAGGAAATTTAAATTTACAAAAATGGCTTCATTTCCGCAATCGTTTTGCAACCCCGGATAATATGGAAAAAAGTTTTTGGCAAATTTTGTTTATTGAAATAATTAAATTGTTCGATAACGAAAAATTAAAAAAAAAAAAACGTGACATGCTGTTTTTTTTTCCAAAAATATGACGTTAAGATCAAAATATGGAAAAATTTGCTCTAACAAATCGATGCCAGAATTCGTCAATTGTTCTGAAAATGATAAATATGTCAAGAATTTGTCAATACGAAGCACAGGAAAACATCATATAGCATATTTCTGGTTACCCTGGTTACCCTGGTTATAACAAACTTCGTTTAAGGCGAACTTTTATATAACGAACTAATTTTTAAAACCCTTTCACGAATTTGTATACAAATTTTTGCGCTTATAACGAATACATAAAAAAATCGAGGTATTAAAATGAAAAAAGGGATGCAATTTGAACAAAGTTGGTGTAATAATTTTAAATTTTTTGCCGACATAAAAAAAAAAACGAAAGTTCAAAGTTTATATCGTGACCCTAAAATAATTTTCGGCCGGTCGGATGTATAGCCTGCTTTCAAAAATACATTTATTTGTTAATTTTTCAAATGCAATTTCTTCTTATAATAATACTCAAATTTTAATAGTTTGTTAACTTATTATAGAGAAAAAGGGTACCATCATAAGAGAAATTCTTAAGCTGTTCGGATGTGGGATTATAAATCCGATTTATTTCGGGTTTATAATCGCCGTTTTCTCAAAATTGTGACGTGATTTGAAAAACAGATTTGGAATTAGCGAGACAAAAATCTTTGTAAAATATGTATAGCGGCTCAAACCGAATCGACTTTTTTCTCTTTTTGTGACAGTGCGTAATTCGAAAAATATCCCGACTAGTGAAATTAATACAATCAGGGAACATCTGCCGTAAATATTTGTAGTTGTTTGATTTATAAGACAGTCACCCCTATTACGGCTTTTTAAATCAGAGCGAAAGTGAAAATTTTAGAATTTTTCGGTGTTCTTGCGATTAAATCAGAACTTGTTTACCTATTTTTTATTCGTTTTAATTTGTATAAAAAAGCCCGGTCGAAAGTAAAACGAATGCCCTTTTTCCTAATAAATTACAATTCAGGGTCAAAAATGGTGCTTAATATTAAAAATTTAAAACTTTTTTTTAATTATTTGTGATTTTATCGTATTTTTGGTTGTATTGTTTATACTTTAAAAAACTGTTTTAAAAAAACATTTTTTTTTTTTGATATTCTAGAAAACACTCAAACAAATTGACAACAATGTTAGAAGCATTTTACTTTCCATATGTTTTTTATTTTCCATAAAACCATAGGTTTTTGGCACTTCGATAATAATTTCGAAAAAAAATCAAGTTCTCGAAAGCTTTTAGGATTGAGAACACCAAATTTCAATTTCGTGTGATTTCACAAATTCATTCATTTTTACTACAATTGTGGTTCATTTTTTGAACATTTAAAAAACAAATTACAATGTTAGTAACAATTGCAAGTCGTCCTTTATTCAAGTGAAATTTTATTTGTTTTTAACAGCATTTGCAGTGGTCTTTACCTACATATGCGTAGTGTACATATTCTGTTGGCGCAGAACGTTGCAAAACTGTTTAGAATGGGTATCCTGACAAAGATAGAAAAATGTTATTTGTTAAATGTTTGGGTACACATAAGTTTCCTACTTTACCCCACATACGTTTCCCACTTTACCCCATATGAGTTTCCCACTTTACCCTACATATTGAATATATACCACCAAAAAAGTACTTTTATCATCTCTGTTGTAAGCAGTAAGTAAATTGTTGCTGGTGCTGATGTTATGTGCTGATGTTAACGTGTGTTGTTGCTGTTGTTTTAAGCCTGCGCATTTGAAATGGCATTGTTGTGTTAACTTTATGTGGTGGTTGTAGCGCCTGAGTAAACGAATGTTTGGGTTACCTTTTACACTATTTACAGCAAACTTTACGAGCAATTATTGCTATTGTTCCTGGTTTAATTTTTTTTTTTTTTTCATATCCAAAATCAGATTTTTGTCTGTTAGCAATGTTCATTACTTCAGCGTGACCGTCATGCCCTCAAAGTTTTTTTTTAAATTTTTTCAACTCTTTTTTTTTTTGTGTTATTGTCATGTTTAACTTTTGTTTTATGAAAAGTTTAAGTTGTTTAAGTTTAATTTGTCTGGTTGCCATTGTTTGGCCATGATTTCCCGTGTGTTTTTTTTTATAGTGAATGATTGAGTGAATTTATAATATTTTATTTTCTCACCCCTTTCCATTTCACTGACAATGACACAGCGGCATTCAACACGTGTTAAATCATCGTTCAACTTCAATCATTATTATCAAACCACATCTTTTAAATCTTTTGTTTTGGGTTTGGCTTAAAGGGACTTCCGTTTGAAACTTTAGTTTGTTGTCTCTTAATAGAGTTTGAAATTTAATTAAGGAAATGCAATTTTAACATTTATTTTGTTAGTAAAATTATTGTTAAAATAATTTTGTTTAAAACTGTTGTGATGATATTTATAGAAATTATTAATTATAAAGATACGATGCAGTTTTTTGTGTTTCAAATTCACATAAAATAATACTGAAGTGAAACCTTGGACAGAGTGTAAAGTAGGAGGATAACCAGAGATAAGTACCCCAAAAATCTACGAATATAAGACAGTGAATCTGTTTTCATTAAAACATAATGTATGAATCAATTTTGAATTTGATATTTTTTTTAAATTTTTGTGCAAATTGTTGCGCAAGATTGCAGAAACAGATAACAGAAACTTAGCAAGTTATTATGATGTTGAAAAAAAAATTATGTATTTCAATATTCTAGTTAAGATTTTAAATATTATTATAATTATTTTTGTTTTCTATGAAATTTTTATTTTATTTAGTTTTGATTTCTGGGATATTTTTATTTTTTCATATTGACAGAAAATATTTTTGATTTCCCGCCTTTTTTAAAAATTTTATTATATGTATATTAGAGCGACTCACCAAAAAATGTGCTCGATATACCCTCCTAAAAATTAACCTTGGGCTTTTTTAAGATGACATTTAAAATATTTCGGCTCCAGCTTTGACCTCTCGTGAGCTTTACCATTTTGAAAATGGGGCTATTTTTAAATGTTTTGTTAATTTGAGAATCTGTTTCCTTACCAACATATATAATATATGTATCATAAGAAAGGTTTTTTTAAGGCTCGTCCAACTGTATATACAATTTGTCCAAGGACGATCATCCATGTCCTTTTTTAAGGATATTCTGTAAAAAAAAACGGATTTTGAATCTTTTGTTTCCGGGTTGTTTGTAATAAAAATGCCAAATTAACATATTTTAATCTTTAGTCGATTTAATTAAATACGGGTCTCAGCTTTTTTGAAACTCGTGCTAGTTCGCGTTTGACAAAAATGCAATAGGTGGTTTTAAAAAGGACAATATGGATATCAAATTTTTTCTTTTGCCAAATACATCATCTTTGTATGTAAATAATTTAGATTTTTGCAAATTAGATGCATTTTACACGGTGCTCTGGAATATATATAAATGCAATTTTGTGGTAACTCTAATATGATAGCGGATTTAGTTTCTAGATCGAATTGCGAAAAAAAATGTGCCGCCAAAAAGTCGTGGATCATTTTTTTTTTCTTTGTTTACTCCTATTTTCATCCATACATGATCTAGAAACTAAATCCGCTATCATATTACAGTTACCACAAAATTGCATTTATATATATTCCAGAGCACCGTGTAAAATGCATCTTATTTGCAAAAATCTAAATTATTTACATACAAAGATAATGTACTTGGCAAAAGAAAAAAATTTGATACCCATATTGTTCTTTTAAAACGAAGAGTTACCACCCATTGCATTTTTGTCAAACGCGAACTAGCACGAATTTCAAAAAAAGCTGAGACTCGTATTTAATTAAATCGACTAAAGATTAAAATATGTTAATTTGGCATTTTTATTACAAACAACCCGGAACAAAACATTTAAAAACCGTTTTTTTTTTTACAGACTAAACTTAAAAAAAGGACATGGATGATCGTCCTTGGAGAAATTGTATATACAGTTGGACGCACCTTAAAAAAAACCTTTCTTATGATACCCATATTGTATATGTTGGTAAGGAAACAGATTCTTAAATTAACAGAACATGCAAAAATGGACCCTTTTTGAAAATGGTCCAGCTTACGAGAGGTCAAAGCTAGGGCCGATATATTTTAGATGTCATCATAAAAAATACCAATGTTCATTTTGCACGAATTTCACTTCCATATAACTTGAGTCGCTCTAATGTATATAAGTTTTTATTATTAAAACATGTTTTTCAAATTGTAATATTTGTTCCCTGAAGAAGTCAGCCAATGTGGAGACGAAATATTGGAAAAAAATAATTAATAAATAAATTATCTTAAGCTCGCTTAAACTAAGAAGAATAAAATAAAAGAAGATCAAAGAAACTTAACATTTTGAATTGTTATCTGTCAAAAATAAAATCACTGTTTTAACCCTATGACGACCAAACTTAAATAGTTGAAGATTTTTTGACGAAACTTCGTGGAGACTTGGGCCTGTGACTAAAAATAAATGTTATGCTGCTTTTGCGATTTCCTGCTCCGCCTATCGGAGAAATAAAGTACTAAAACATTAATGAACTATCACTCCTGAATGGGTTACGAGTTTGTATAAATATTGCATTTTGTACAAAATTATGCCTAATCCAATATATTTTCATAATTTTTTTCATCAACCTAACAATCAACAATATCAAAGTCTATGCTTTTTTATATTTTTAAGTAATTTTTGAAAAGTTCCATCAAAAAATTTCAAAAAATTGAGTTTTTCAAATAATTATTTGGCAACCCTGGATAACAATTTTTAAAAATTTTTGTTTTTACGATTGTTGTCAAGATGTCAAATAATTTTAAGGTTTTTTAAATCACTTAAATATCTTTAGCAAATACAAAAAGCCCATAATCTGAAAAAATCTAAAAATTTGAGAAGGACTCTAAGGAGGAAACTTTTTCCATTTTGACCATACCCGTTAGAGTTTCATAATATCTTATCCTAATAGATGTCTCCGCAGAAGGAACCTACATGCCATATTTCAAGGTCCAGCGGTTTAGTCTGTGTAATTTTACACATCTTAATCTTATTTTCACCACTTTCTTATTAAAAATTACAAAAAATATCTCTTCATGAATTAGAACAATTCCAGAGAAAATATATATTAAATCTTAACCCTCTAACTGGCAAACGATCTGCAACAAAATTCGTACCATGTGCTCCGCTCGAAAACAAATAATAAGTTTTTCAACAAAATTGCTTATAGTTGCTAATTTAGGCGATATGAGCCAAAATATTAAAGGGTGCATTTTGGAAACTAAAATATATAAAAGTTTTGGACAAAAATTATTTCTCTTATCAAGATATAACCACACTCGAAAAACTATTTTTTTGCTGACATCGCGATTTTCGATTTTTGGATAAAGCGAAATTAGGCGAAAAAGTATCTAAACTTCAATTTATATTAGAGGGTTAAATATTTAGCCAATGGCTTTGGGCAGTATATTCGGGGGGATACTTTTCCAACTTTAAGCCCCCCAATTTTAACATGTTCCTGGCCAACGTGATAGAAAGTGCCTCATCGGTGAATTATTCCATATCCAAGCAAAACACATAATTTAAATCATGGATGGTAACCGAATCTATGCGGGTATGGCTACAGGTAACGCTATTTTTTTTTTTTTTTTCGGTAACTATATTTTAGGGGTAACGATGTTTCAGTTATTTCGGTTACAGGTTTTATTTCAGAAAACGGTATTTTAGTTATTTCGGTAACGTTATTTTAAGGATAACGACTTTATAGTTATTTCAGCACGGGTATTTTAAGTTTAACGTTAGTTTAGTTATTCAGGTAACTTCGGTAAGATGTTACTGTTTTTAGTAGTACACTGCGTTGCATAACTATAAGTACATATGATTTCTGCTATTTTTTTCTAAGATTACAAACATTTTTTTTAAACTTATAAATTTTTTTATGAGTGTGATAACTTATCTCTTATTGTCTACAATTTAAGAGATTACTGATTTAAGAGAAAAATTATGCAATAATATTTTTTTTAGTGTTTCATAACTATAATTACATATAGCGGTAAACAAAGTAGATTAGCAAATAAAGAAAAATTAAAGAATTATTTTTGTTTTGTATGCAATTTTAATTAATTTGCAATAAAATGCAACGTGGTTCACATCTAAGTGATTTTTAAAGAGGGAAAATTTCAGCCTATTTAAAAAGTGGCTTAAGTTATCTGAAAATCGCTAAAAAATAAACCGCTCACATGAGGTTGTCACAAATTTTGCAAATAATACGAGTGCTTATGGTAAAAATAATCCACTGTGCCAGCAACTCAATGAAGAGTGTCAATCAGATAATCGATGAATGTAAGGTAAATGTGTCCAAATCAACCATAAATAGGCACTTAAAGGATTCCCAGGTAATTACTAGCCAAAAGCTGATGTCTGGGCCAAGGTTATTACACCGCCACAAAACTGCTCGACTTGAATTCGCTAAAAGGAATTTACAGACCAACAGGAGAAAGGTAAGTGAATAATCACTGTTGTTGGTAGGACTGTTCAAGCACAAATTTCTTTTAAAGGTGATTTTTTAAGTTAAAAACCATCTGGACCATCAAGAGCCCAGATGGTTTTAACAACTTTTGGAGAGGCCTACGTATGGAAACACGATATTTCTCAAAAAGAAATTTCGGAGTCGGATCCTTAATAGATTGGGGCGCTTTTTGCGTCGACGGTATGGTTGATTTGGCATTTCCAAACATCAGAATGAATTCTTCTAGGTTATGTTAGGTTAGGTCGAAAAGAGGATACGGGGAAGGGAAATGCTTCCCTAATCCGACTCAAGTCCCTGAGGACTTACACTTAAGCCAGAATGTCGGCTTGTTGTGCGCTCTAAAAAATCGGTCCTATGTCACATTCCTACCCCAGGAACTCCGTCGCACTGACGAAATTCCTCAACCTCTTCCATCTTATGCCCCTAAGATCCCCCAATGTGGATATTGGGTCACTGGATAGTATTGCGACCCGGAGACCGGGAAATGCAGGGCATTCTCCTCGTTCCTCTCCACAGGCCCTACACACTCCCGAGTCCGCTTCACCAATACGGTGGAGATGGGCCCTTAGTGTCGAGTGTCCCGTGAGGATTTACATTAAAAGACTCAGTTCCTTCCTACTGAATTCAGAATTGCCCTCGTCTTGTCCCTGTCCAGGTTGGCCCAGAGAATCCCCGTGGTCCTGCCAACACCCGCATTCTCCCAGATGGTCCTATGCATATTGTCAGCCCAATCCACCAGTTCCGCCTTGAGAGCTCGAAAAGGTCTAGCGTTCCCCAAAGTGACTAACTCCAGGGAAGATCCTCCCCTAAGTACATTACAATATTAGAAGAGAAATTGCTGCCATTTATTGAAAATAGCAACGAAGAAGAATTCATTTTCCAACAAGACAATGCCTCAGCACATGTTAGTCGTCATAATGGATATCATCAAAAAATATAAGAGCATTGGAATGGCCCTCATGTTCACCGAATCAAACCCCCATTGTGAATATTTGGGGAGTATTAGCCATTCGAGTTTACTCAGAAAACCGTCAAATGTAAGCGTTTTCGTCTAAAAGAAGAAGTTATGGATGGATGGAGATCCATAACGGATGCATGGAGATGCATGTAGATCTATAACTTTGATTCAAAAACAGAGAACCCCTCACGCATTATTAAAACTGCCACTTTAAAATATTTATCTTAAGTTTTTGGTTGTGCGAGGACGTTGAGGAACTGGAGACAGTTGAGCATATAATGTGCCACTGTCCTAGGTTGCAGGGTCTCAGACAGTAACGGCTAGGAGATAGATTTTACGACGAACTTGGGTGTGTCGCTGGATGCAATCCAGTAGATTTCCTGAGATTTGTCAGGGAAATAGGACGGCTGTTTCTAGCAAGGGGACGATTGGAGCTGGTTCTGGGGAGTATATATTCTTTCTATCTTTCTTTATATCTATCTTTCATCTATTTCTATTCTTTCTATTCTATCTTGCTATCTATTTCTATTCTTTCTTACTGTTTTTCACTGAAGGGATTCACAATGGACCGTATTGGTCTCCGAGTGGAGATGTGCCCTTGGGCACATAACCCTTCCTAACCTATGTTTTTGTAAATTTGATATATTAAATTAAGTGTATTTATAGTTATGAAACACTAACTGATTTTTGTTTATTCTTTTTTTAATAGTAAAATAAACGAAGTGGTTTTTTGTCAAATATTATTAATTTTATTTCTCTTATTTTAAACGAGCTTAAGATCATTTATTTATTAATTATAATTATTTATTTCCAATATTTCGTCTCCAAATTGAAAAAAACTTGAAAAAAACAAGTTTTTCAATCAAATTGTAATAATTGTTCCCTGAAGAAGTCACCCAATGTGGAGATGAAATATTGGAAATAAATAATTATAATTTATAAATAAATGATCTTTTGTTCGTTTAAATTTAGAAGAATTAAATAAAAGAAGAACAAAGAAAAATTATTATTAATTTTACATCCGTTTTACATTTATGCCGGTTAAACTCTCCTACATTTTTTTGGCTTACGAAATTTAGTGAAATTAATGTGTAATTAGAGTTTTGCAACGCAGTGTAGTAAAATTTAATAGTCCTCCTATCCTTTCACCTTCTTTTTCTCCCCTTTTTTGCCTTAACCTCAGACGAATAAAATCCTAACATTAATTTTACCGCAAATATTTCATTTACGTTTAAAAAAAAAGTCTCTTAATTCTGACAAAAATTCCTTTCCTTCTAGACATAAAATTTTAATGTTGTTCATAATAATAACAATGTTAACCATAAATATTAACATTGTCAGTAAGGTAGTAATTACATTTAAAGAAGTATTGATACTTAACTTTCGTTACATTTAACTAAGGAGTTGAAAATGACTCTAGTTGAAGAATGTTTTGTTCCACAACTTTCCGTTTTAAGACCAGCCAGCCGCTAGAGACTAAAAAGCTACAACAAAAAATTTTCCAATTCCAATGGACGGACTCAGTCAGTCAGTCCGTACACATTCAATGGCAATTTACACCGCAGCGGTGGGTAGACAACAACAACAAACACTGGATACAACAAACAACCAGCCAGCCTGCCAGCCAGCTAGTGAGACAGTCATCTAACTAACGTACATGTGTAATAACTAGAGTCGTGTGGTTTTCACGAGTTATTGGCACACGCTTATGATCAATGCATGTTTTTTATTAGCTAGTCGATTTTTCTTAACCCTTTCACTACCGACTTTTTGTTTGATGATATATATCTATTTATGTTTAAGCAGTGACGAATCCAGCACTCGATTTTGGGCGGGGATAATATTTAAACATTTTTGTAAATATTTTACTTTTAAGTTTTAATAAATTAAAACCAAAAGTTTATTTTTCGATCTTTTATCATAAATTATGATGTGAGCAAGATTATTCAAGTTCAAGATCATTTGTTTTTTGTTAAACAAAAAACCGTGCAACGATATTTATTAATCAAAAAATTCTTCATCCGCAACTTAATGCAGATCTGCATTAAGTTGCGGATGAAGAATTTTTTGATTAATAAATATCGTTGCACGGTTTTTTGTTTAACAAAAAACAAATGATCTTGAACTTGAATAATCTTGCTCACATCATAATTTTTGTAAATTTAAAAAAAAAAAATCTGATTTGTTGAAGGGTTACGGGAACTCTAAGGTGGGCTTTTATCCGAAAAATTAGGATATGAAGCATACATATTTTTATTTTTCTTGTGTCATATTTTCGGAAAACCGCTACTCAGGAGTTGCAGGCAGATGGACAGAATTCGTTAACGCCGTATATTCCACATGAACATTTTATTTAAGTATTGTACTTTAAGTAATATATTTAAATAAATAAAAATATATATATATATTTCTATCTGGACTTCAGATTCCTGTTTGGAGTCCTTAAATTAGAAAGGAAAAGGTTGATATGTATGCCCCATCCTACTTTCAAAAAAATAAGTTAGTAGAAAAGTTAGTAAATCGTCTTGTAAATCAGGTATACTAGTTTTTAGTAAATTTCTTGCTAAATTTATGTTTTAAGGTAAAATTTTTGTTATACTTATTCAGCACTTAACTGTTATGAACTAATGTTTTACTAATATTATACTAATGTTTTACTAACTTATTTTGATAAAAATATTTTGCTGATAAGCACATTAATAGTGTGGGCGACAACCAGATTGAAAGATATACGCCGAATGAAGTAGATGTCGCGGCATGTCAAGATGTAGTAGAGAGGAGGAAAATGATACTAAAAATTACAACTTTTGTAAGACATATAATAAAATCAACCATGAAAGATTTTTGCATCTGTTTTTCATACATAAAACAAAATTGTGGTTTAAAACAACTTAAATTTTGCATCGTCACCGACTTGTGAACGTAATTGTCTATTAATTAAATAAAAGACAAAATAAAATATTTAAATTTAATAAAGATTAAATGTGTATTTCTATACTAAATGTTTATAGAGATTAATAATATAGTGTGGTCAAATTGAAAACAAATATACAGACAGGTAGAAAGACTAAAGCGAAAGACACACCTCTTAGGTAGGTTTTTGTGTTTCCTTTTTCTTATTGTAAAAAAAGGGTTGTATATGTCATATTTTGTTTTTTTTCTCTTTTCATTTCTATAATTATCTGCGGCATTTGCGTTTCTTTAAAAGATAGCATCATTTAGACACCCATTGATGTAAGTTGTGGAAAGATAATTTTCCTTATCTTCTATATAATTATTTATATTTTTTTTTGATATTACATTAATTCATGCCGTCAATGTGGGATTACGAACATTTTAATATTTTGTAACGTATTGTAAATTATTTTTAAAAGAATCACAAAAACATGTTTATGATTTTCATCAAATAAATAAACTAAAGTATTATTTTTCTAAAATTATTAATTTTTAGCAAGGGGTTTTTTAATTTCTAATTTACTAAGTGTTAGCAAAACCTTTGCTGAATCTACTAATTTTGTTGCTAAAAATCAGCTCCTTACTAAAATTTTGGTGACTCAGCAAAAACTTTTGGCGACTTTACTAACTTTTTTTTTGAGTGTACCCAACAAAAAATTGGTACAAAAATCGAATTTTTGAAACTTCTTAGCCCATTTTCACCACTAAAATAAAACATTCGAACATTCAAAAATGCTTTATTTGATTTTGTTGTGATTATTAGATGAAGCTACATGTCAAATGGTGTGTTTCTAGTTTCTCTCTAGTTTAGGAGATACACCAAACGCTAATTTTTTCAAAGATAAAGGCTGATTCAACATTTCGTACTTTGTTAATAAATATCGTGACTATATTTCCCTGATGAGCAAATTAGTTATGCATAGAATGATTTTTTTTTAGTGACCAATATTCTACTAAACATATTTAAACCAAAATATAAAGTCTTTTTGCATTATCAAATTTGTTCTATTTATTTTTTTTAATGTGTCAACTCTAGTCTACAAGCGTATTCAAAGGGTTAATTATTTTTTAACAGCGTTTACCTTAGGAGACTAGATATAGTTTAAACTGGTGGTGGTCACCACCAATATGTGTTTACAAGTTAAGTACGCCTGCGCTTAAAAATTGGTATTCTTTTTGATAATTTTTATGAATTTTTAAATGCCCATGGAGACGCAGAGGTTGGTTATTGTTTTAATAACATGAATATGTTAATCTTGTTTCTTTTCTATCTGTTTTCGGCATGTCAGATATGATAATCTGATCTCCTGACTCAATTGTATATGATAGGAAGCACATGAAAAATATGTTTTTAGTGCGTCTAATTTAAGGAATTTTTTTAACGACTGGCGATTATGCACAATCCCAGCAAAATCTCAGTAAGGGGTTGGTACTACTGAACATGTTACCTGGTAATAAGTTAAACTCCATTACTTTGCAACTGTTGGTATTACTGACTGCCCATTGGTAATAGCAAATTCACATGTTTTAATGTTTTTATGGTATAATTATTAATACGTTCCTACATAAAGTTGAATCTAATTAAATTTTTCCAATAAATTGGACAATTTTAAAATAAAAATTAATCTAAAAACTAATGATTTAAACGAAAAGTTTTTGATAACTACACTCAAACTATTATGTAGTTAACTGTTTGTAGTTCAATAAAATCTCAATCTGGTAACATTGTGAAATAGAGACGGAGGAGATTAGAAAAATAAACAAAAATCTAAAAATAGAATATTTGTGTTGTTAGCAGTGTTGCCATGTATTTTTTTCAAAAAACTGTAAGAAAAAACTGTTTTTTTTTTTTTAAATAAAAAACAGTAGAAAAAACAGTTAATATGTGCATTTTGAATTCAATTGCATTTTATTTAAACATAAAACAACATAAAAAACAATAAACACATAACATATTTATATACACAGAAAAAAAAATATTTTTTTTTTGTAGACTAACTTTTAATTATTCTAACAAAAAAAAATATTTTCAAATTTATGTTATTACAGATCACAAGTTGTGCTCTGTTATAAAACTACATTTTAATTAACAATAGGAATAATATGTTTTTTTTTCAGTGTACTTGTTTAAAGTAAAAAAAAATATATAATATAAAAAAACATATTTATATTTATATTAATTATTTAACATATAGCAAAAAATAGCTACAAAACCATAAAAAACAAAATAATTCATCACATTTTGAGATCTTACTTAATTACATAAAAATATCAGTTATACATTTTTTGATTAAATTTGATTTTCATTTCGTTTGATTCCACAAAATTTTAATACAAACAAATGCTAAAAGGGGAATTAAAACTTACTACACAGTTGCATTCAATGTGTAGTATTATTTTTTATTGAAACATTTTGTGCAACTTTTGTATTAAATTTATAAATTTAAGTAAAAGAAAGTAAATCGAGCAGGTAAACTGTTAAAAACTGGAAAAACTGGAAAAAAAAGGCTAAAATTAAACAAAAACTTTTTTTTTTTTCATGAAAAACTGGAAAACTGTTACGCATCCTAAAAAACTGGAAAAAACAGTTAAAACTGGCAATATGGTAACACTGGTTGTTAGTGTTGTCACTTCTGAGTATAATATACAATAACAGAAAAAGCTAATAGGAAAGAAAACTGCAATTTAGCTGCATTAGATTCGAGGCCATACTTGGGTGTGATCGCTAAACGGTCGTGACTTGGTATTGTTACGATTGTAATGTAAGATTAGCGCAGGTTTGATTCTTACAGCCGCAGGTTGTTGAAAAATTTATCATATAGAGACAATCTGACAATTATAAGTCACAAATAATAATACAATTTAAATGGAAAATCACTGATAAGCCTGTCCATAAAAAGGCAGAAACTAGTCTAGTCTGATTTAAAAATTAATAGTGTTTATAATTTTTAGAGAAAAACGTTTATTCTTCTTCTTAACCTTAACATTTTTAAAAAAACTTTCAACTTTTTATACATTTGTTCAAAATAGTTTACTACAATTTGTCCATTTTTTTTTAGTTTCACTTATTACTTTCATTTATTTAAAGTTTCAAACAAACAGCAAAATAAACAAATTTTTATTAAAAGTTACAAAAAATCACTCAAATTAAAAAAAAATAATCAATATTTAAAAAATCACCAAAATTTAAAAACAAATTGCCAAAATTTAAAAAAACATCTAAATTAATAAAAAAAAAACATCAAAATTAAAAAAAAAAAACGCTAAAATTATGAACATGAAAAAAATTCAAAATTTTAAAAAATTAAATCGATTAAAAATTGCTAACATTTGAAAAGATCTGCCAAATTTGAAAATCCGGCCAATATTTAAAGAATTCTCAAAATTAAGAAAAGAATTGCCAAAATTAAGAAAAATATAAAAAAATTATTGGAAAAAATTGGCAAAATTTAAAAAAAAAACGTTAATATTGAAAAAAAGCTAAATTTTTTCAAAATTTAAAAAAATCGCTGAAATTGAAAAAATTAAAAATTGCTGACATTTGAAAAATCGCTAAAATAAAAAAAAACAAAAATATTTAAAAAAATCGCCAAAATAAAAAAAAAAACGTCAAAATGTAAAAAAATCCTCAAAATTAACGAATTTAAAAAAAATTGTCAAATTTAAAAAAAAGCCAAAATTGGAAAAAAAATACCAAAAATTGGAAAACAATTGTCAAAATTAAAAAATTCGCTTGAAAGAAAAAACAAAATCGTTAAAATTCAAAAATCTGTAATATTTGAAAAAAAATCGCCAAGATTTGAAAATATCAATACAACTTAAAAAAAAAACGCTCAATTTAAAAAAAAAAAAATTTCTATATTGCGAAAATATTTTTGATTTTTGTATTTTGTTTTTTAATTTCGGCGATTTTTTTTTAATTATAGGGACTGTTTTTAATTTTAGCAATATATTTCACTTGCCGATTTTTTCCCATTTTTGACGATTTTTTACCAAAACTAGCATTTTTTTTTAAATTTGAGGTTTTTTTTAATTTTTTATAGAAATTTCGACGTTTCTTCAAGCTTAGCGAATTTTTTTATTTATTTAATCGATTTTTTTTTATTTATTTTTTTTTTAATTTTGGCATTTTTTATTTTCTCATTATGCATTATAAAAACTGGAAATTTTTGTGTGCATTAAATACATTTTCAATTAAACATTTAATACATATTATTAAACTTTTAATTGAAACTGAGTTTGAAATCAAACAAACGTTTAAATGATTTTTTTTTTGACAATACATTTTTCTGTGAACCGCAAAAACCGGAAAATTCATGTCTGCTTTATTTTATTAAAATGGTTTGTTTTTATACAAAATTATTTAATTTTAAATTCCAAGTAATTGGAAACGGTAGTACAAATGTGTGTGTGTATGCAAAACTGAACATAACTTTAATTTTTACTGATCCTTAGTTAAAATTTTTTTTAACTTATTATTCATTTGTTCTTATGGATTTGTTAGTTCTTTAAACGACCCAGGTATAAATTGCCTAACGTACCAAAAAAATAGTATTTTCAAATCACTGCTATTTTGTAAAATCCACCGTGCTGCAAATTACCAAAGGTACAACTAATTTTGTACTAGGAAAACACTATTTTGTTTGCAAAGCATGTGTTTTGCCAGTACCGTCCGCAAAATTCTCTGCCAATATAGTTTTTAGCAATATTACAACCAATAAGAAGCATTTTTTTAATATTTATTTATTATATTTCACACATTTAAATGTGATGTATAACACTAAGACCGTGCTGTATTGCTGGTTCTGAAATGTGTTTTATTATACACATTTCTCAAAATGAATTTCATTTAAGGTATTTTAAAAGCTCCAAATTTTTTTGAATTTCCAACGTTATGCCAACGGTGGCAAGTTTGATCAAACCAACAGTTGGCCACTGTTATCAATCGGGTAACAGGACAAAACTATCAAGATTATTAACAGTTGGCCACTGTTATCAATCGGGTAACAGGACAATACTATCAAGATTGTTAATCCCACGTTCTGCCATAACCGACAGTAGTCGACGCTTTGCCAACACTGTGACGATTGTATTTTTCTGCCTGGGGATACTTAAAAATAAATAACAAGAAACATTTAGACTGTAAAGTAGACTGGCTTAATCATTTAAGTTAAATTACATTTTCCGTTAATGTAAACTACAAACTATTTTGAGTGTATTTCCCTGAAAGTGAGGAATCACATGTAAGTAGTTACCTCGATAGACCTTGTTAAAATAATAGAGTTTGTAATCAGGGATGGCAGGCAATACCGCTAAAATACAGACATCGATTAAAAACCCTATCGTTATCCCTAAAATACCGTTACCGAAATAATTGAAATATCTTTATCCGTAAAATACCGTTACCGATATAACTTAAATACCAATATCCTTAAAATACCGTTACTGAAATAACTAAACTACCGTTATTGCTAAAATACCGTTGCCGAAATTATTCAAATATCGTTATCCTTAAAATACCGTTACCGAAATAATCTTACAATATCAGAAAAAATAATCGATGTAAATACACCCAGAAAACAGACTCGGTAGTAACAACCGTATTTGTAACCAATCGAATGGTTCGGTTGTAGCTACACTCAGAATAATCGAAGCTAAAAATACAAAAAAAAATGTCAAAACATCGAAATCTTTTGTAAAATGAACAAATTTTCGTTTATTTTACAAAATTTTTCGTTATTTTAACATTTTTTTGTATTTTTACGCATGGATTATTATCAGTGTATTGATTTTTTTGGTAGTTATCGCCGAATTTCTGCTGAGGCCATCAAAATTCTATTATCATGACAGAATTTCTGTGGTTTTAATTTATTGACTGTTATTACAACCGAAAGAGTTGGTACCAACAACCGAAACATTCGATTTGCAACATATACGGTTACTAATGCCGACTCAGTTTTTTCGGTGTAGATATACATTTTCCCAACGCTTGATCATAAACTAACCAGTCAATAAAAGCAGGCATAATGGGGATTAAATGATCGATTCTTATTGACATTACCTGAATTACTAAAATAACGTTACATTTAAAATACAGTTAACGAATTAACTAAAAAATCGTTATCCTTAAAATAACGTTACCGATATAATTAAAATACTCGTTACCGCTAAAATACCGAAATAAGTAAAATACAGTTAACGCTAAAAGCCCGTTACAGAAATAACTGAAATATCGTTAACCCTATAATACCGTTACCGAAATAAACGAAAATGGCGTTACCCTTACCGATAAACGCGTCGCAGCTGTTACAAAAAGTTTATTTTTACACCCAAAACTTAATTTAATACCCAATATTAAAAAAGTAACCAGTTACCGACTTTAATTTCTTATTCCCAAACCTATTGCCGGGTAATAGAAAGTTTTGCTGGGATGTGTGGGCTTGTGAGAAAACTAACGAAAATCTTATAAATTTTATGAGTATTTGAGGTTATAACGGGAGTTGCATAATCTGGTTAAACAATTAACAATGAAACTAACTGAGAAATGGCATACATGGGACTAATGAGTTCGTTGTATTTGTGCATTTTATTATATTGTGTCAGTATTGAATAGGAAAGTGAAGTAAACACATCGTATTAAAAAACTATTTAGAAACATTCATGCAAATGGTTTTGCTATAAACTAATAAAAAAATAAAACTATAAAAAATATTCAAGAGTTTTAAAAAAACGCAAAGATTTTTTATGAATTAAAGAACAATAAAAGGTGGGTTTCGTGTTTATAAAATAATTTATAATGTTTAAAAAAATTAATAATACAATTTTAAAAATATTTTTATTTTAACAACGAATACACTTAGAGAATTATCTTCACTTCAGTAATGAATTTCTTTATAGGTTTAATGAAAATTGTCCATTGAAACTTTTCATAGTATTTGGTCCATTGAAATTTTTCACGGGTGCCATCTTGGATACTCATCTGAGAAAAAAAATAAATTTTGTTCACACACGAAAAAATTTAAAAAAAACACCCAAAAAATCTTTGTTTTTCAATTACAAAAAAAAAATTAAAAATGTCTCTAGATTAGATTAGACTATAGTGGCACTATGCACCGCGACCAGAAGTTGGTATTTTGTGCTGCCAGCGAATACACCCTATAGGTTGAGGCTCCCTACGAAGCCAACTATCCTACCAGGTGAACAGTTCCAAACGTCCGATGGCGACACTATTCGACCACCAAAATAACGCATCCTCCTGTCGGAGAGCCTCGGACATTTGCAGAGAACATGCTCAGAGGTCTCGGGTTCCAATTAACAAAACCTGCACGTATCCGTAGAGGATCGTCCCATCTTGTACAATTGATACCTAAGGCCACAGTGTCCTGTGAGGTAACCCGTTACGGTCCTTGGTTCGCCCCTCGTCATAGACAAGAGTTTCCGCGATCTCTCCCCAGAGGGAGATATAAACAGCCTCGTCTGTCGCTGCCCAGGCGATCCTCTACAAAACAAAAAACCGATTGAAAATCAGTCCACCCGTTAAGGCTGTGTAGTGGCACCCAATTTTCAATATCTTGTTTTGAGAAAAATGCATTTAAAGTAAATTTTTTCTCATGTAAAATATAGGGCAAGAAGTTTGTAACTTTTTTATTTTTTCCCCAAAACTTTCATAGCATATAAAGGGTGGTCCAACCACAATGCACGATGTTAATTGTAAATAAAACAAAAAGTTTTCAGAGAATTATCTTAATATTTTTTATTATGATAGAAGGATCTATGACAATTATTTGTGAAACAAAATATCGGTCAAATGCTCGCCACGGCTTCTGATTATCCATATTTTCAATGACTCTGAGACATAATTAAGGTTCAATGTCGTTAATGTGCCGAATTGTCTCATCCTTTAGCTCTTGAATTGTTCTTGGCTAATTGCCGTACACTTTTTCTTTTGTGAACTTCACTTTCTTTTGTGAAATTACTTCACCATATAAATTAATTGTTATCTAAATTAACAACATCCTACACAGAAAAAACTAAAAAATGGTTTCAATTAAAAAATTTATTGAATCAATTAATATTTTAACTAATTTTGCAACTATCACGGCAATGATACTATCAATTAAAACTTTTATTGAAAATTAAGAAGGAAAAAAAGTTATAAATAACTTCTACAAAAAAAAAAATGTGATACTCACAAAAGTTTGTGAACGATACGTTGGTATATGTGTTTTTGGCAATGCTGAGTCTCGTTGTATGTTTGTGTGTGTGCTTGTTTGTAGTAAACTTCAAATGCATTTGGTATGAAAATTTTATTTCAGAATTACGTCTTAAATAATATATGTATTTATATATTTAAAAGTCAATTAAAATAATAATTGATTCAATTAAATATTTGATTAGAAACAAATTTTTTTCAAATCAAATCTTTAATTAGATATTTTAGGTTGATAATTTTTTCTGTGTAAGAAGTGCGTTTTCATAAGTTCATTTATTCTTTTTTTTTTATATGGAGGTTGAGGTGGTAAGTGGTTGGATTAGAAAGTTGTGAGACCGATTCCGGATTGGGGAGATCATTTTTTTTTTAAATTTCTTATTAAATTTTTAGCATTTTTTTATTTAATTCAGTTTTTTTAGTGCATTTAAAGATAATTAAATAATTTAAAAACGACCAAATAACTAACAAATTGACTTTAATCGTAAAGAAAAAAAATTTTGGAAAATTGTTAGCCAGAGTTGACAAATAATTATTTGATAACATCTTTTTTTTTTTTTTATTAATTAATAATCATATAATTACAAATTATATACTATTACCCTAACCGAGCACTAGCTACTATGGCCTTCGGCGCGTTGTAGCGAAAACAGACCAGTGCCTCTGGTGGGAATCGAACCCACGACCCCCGCACTGATAAGCCAGCACGCTTCCAACTAGCCTACCGGGGCGCACGACGATAACATCTGTTTTTGGCCTTTGCGATGGGACATTTTGTAAAAATTATTTAAAAAAAAAAATTTTCAAGAGTTATATTTTTTATTGTTATGTTGATAACAAAATATAAAAATGTAGTGCGCCCTGGTAGGCTAGTTGGAAGCGTGCTGGCTTATCAGTGCGGGGGTCGTGGGTTCGATTCCCACCAGAGGCACTGGTCTTTTTTCGCTACAACGCGCCGAAGGCCATAGTAGCTAGTGCTCGGTTAGGGTAATAGTATATAATTTGTAATTATGATTATTAATTAATAAAATAAAAAAATAAAAATGTATTTCACTGCCGAAAACTAGTTTATCGATTGTATGTAATCTTTTAAGATCTGACCGATAGGAAAATTAATTTTTCATATTTGTTTCAAGATATACTTTTCAGGTGTGCCTTGAAACGTGTGCAATATTTAGAAAAATTAGGTTAAAAAATTTGATTTTGGCTTCAAAAATGTATTTGATTTTTTAACTCTTTTGTTTCTGATCTCACCAAATTAGCAAAAACGAAAAATATCGAAGCCAAAACTTAAAAGCGTTCTAATAGATATGTTTATTTATTAGAACCAGATATTTAGTAAACATCAGCGCAGTGGACAAATAAATCCTTTTTGGAATCACATTTTAGTATAAAAAAAGATTTAGTGTAATTAAACGATCGTTTCACACTCATTTCATTGCAGGCCACTTTTCCCTACCTGTAGTTAGGTTAGGTCGGAAAGAGGATTCAGAGAAGGGAAAAATGCTACCCTTATCCGACTCAAATTCCTCAGGACTTACACTTAATACAGAATGTCGGCTTGTTGTATGCTGTAGTTTAGCTAATTCTCCAAAATTTTTTTCTCATTGTCTGGTATATTTTTATTATTAAAAAAAAATTATTTAAAATATGCAATGAATGCAAAATTGTTAAATGAGCTTTTTTATTATTTCTTAATATTTTTTAACCTATATTGACAAAAAGCGAATTTCGCTTACAAAACTCATTGATAAAATAACTTTTTTATAACTAATACAACTTCCACTGCGTGAGCATTTGATTAGCTCGATTAATTATTTAGCAATTGAATTCGAGAAACCCGAAAAAATTAAAAAAAAAAAACGCTTAACAGTGAGTTTAATTTAAGCTTTGTGAATCAAATATGCACTAAGAGAATTCTCTTCATGATATGAATGATTTTTTTCATTAAATCAATGAACGGTGACTGGAACTCGTCCATTGAAACTTTTCATTAAATTAATGCAGTTTTTCATAAAATGTAATGGAAAATTTCATTTTATGTATTAAAAATTTCAAACGACTAATGAAAAAGTTTCATTACAAATAGGTTCATTAAAACTATGTAGCTTTTGCATAAAGTTTAAAAAATTTGTCATTCACATTGTAAAGAATACTTCATCAGTTTAGTGAAAAAATGTCATTAAAACTCGTCAGAGAAATTCTTTCTGTGTGTAGATATTAATACTGGTCTTGTCCTTAGATTTCAACAGAAAGAAATTTGATTTATTGCATATGCAAATTTTTGTAAATAAAAAACAGAATGAAGATGCATCAAACTTTAAGGCAATGATGATGTCAAGCCGTGTTATCACTAGATAATTGATTGCTTCTACTGTGCACAGAAAAAAATATGTGTCTACTTTTTTCAATTAAATCGGTTTGTTAAAAGTTCTAAAAGCTGTCAATTAAAAATTAATTGAATCAATTAAATGTTTGCCCAAATTCGGAACTTGCTTCACATTTTATTATATAATCGCTCAAAAGCAAACATCAACACATTGTTTTTGTTTTTTGTAATATTTATGTAGTTGTTGTTTCATAAATGTTTATGTTTATTGGTATTAGTAAAACATGTTTTAAATTTATTTCAATTAGATTAGACATTAATTCCTATTAGGTTTATTACTTAATTAAGTTAAATAATTTAGTTTCAGTTGTTTAAATCTGAATATTTATTTATTTAAAAATATTATCATAAAATTGATAGTGTAATTTTTAAAGTTTAATTTTGTTTATTGAAAATTTAAAATTTATCGTATAAATAAATCTGCTAACTAAATGAGAATTTCATGCCTGTTTAAACTCAAGCTGTTAAACAACATTTGGTATGGCAACAACACTTCTATAAAAAAAAATATTTGGTCTGGCAACAACAATTTTATTTAATATTATTTAATTGAAAAATCATTCAATTAAAAAGCTATCAATTCTAATTGAATTAGCAATTAAAGTTATTGATTCGGTGGTTTTCGTAATTGAAATGGGTTTTTATTTTTATGTGTGTACGCAATTAGTAGCCGAATTTTATTTGTAAAGTTGATTGAAAATACCAATATTTGGTATATATATTGCTTTTTAGTTGCCTGTCCCTCTGTTCAATTTCTAGCATAGCCAAGCATAATTCACAGCAGGAAGTAGGATACTACCAAATGTATTCAAACGATTACCAATATATACATATATATAGAATGTCATCCTTAACTTCCTTTTTAACTCGTATTTATTGAACATTATGGTAAATTTTCAATTCAATTATTTAAATATCCTATTATGATTAACAACCACATCAAAAACGCAATTTTACTTGTCATAATCTTTAATTGAAATCTATATTTTTTTTTGCTGTTGTTGTCTAGTTTATTATCTCAGTTAATGTTGTATATGTTGTAGATGTTGTTGGTGTTGTCGTTGTTTTATTTTCTGTTTAATGTTTTATTTTTCTTTTGCCAATAAAAAACCTTTCAATAACATCAAAAATCATGTAAATCGTTATCGAAAACGCCTAAACTCTAAAGTTGATTTGGTTACAAAAAAAAAAAAAAATCATTCGCCAACATTCACTAAAAAGACAAAAAACAAACTCATTAAAATGTCCAATTAAATTAAAAATAGAAGGCAAAAATAACGCGAAAACTTCAGAAAAAAGCACTGACTAATACTCATTACTACGAGTAGATAGATATTTGTGATGAAAATACAATCACAATTAAATGAACTTCAACAAGCTTTATTGTCTTTCTTCAAATGTAGGAAGAATATGAAAAAGAAAGAAATAAAAATCAACTTTTCCAACAAACTTTAACCTTCTTCAACTACTTCGTGAGATTGATTGTCGTAAACAAAAGAAATTGTAATAGCAACAAAAAAAAAAAAAATCGAATACTTTAAAAAAAGAAGACAACTTTTTGTTGTCTACAAAAGAAGAACAATATTGAAATATGTTGAATGTTGTAGTTACCAACTATTAACCAAGAAAAAACCCAAAAGAATTAAAAAAAAACGGTACTGACTTTAGATCAGAAGTTTTAATGAATTCATTCTTTTATTTTGTGAGATATGTCGGCAAAAAGAGAATATTATTTGACTTAATATGTAGCATTCTCGCAATGCTATAGACAACTTGAGGGTTCTTTTAGCAGAGAAGGACCTAGCCATAGTTGGCGTCCAGGAAACCTGGGTCAATGACTCGCTGGTTAAGGGGTTTCACGGTGCTCCGTAAAATATACTGCATATCAAAGATAAATTTAAGCCTAAATCTTGTTTAATAGCTTAAAAGAAAATAACGATTGGTGTATATACCTCTACTCAATTTAGTTCAGCAGGCCGGCCTTACTTTAGCAAAGGTTGAAATTACTGGTTTCCGAAACATCATAATTGCCTCCTGGTACATCGCTCACAACCGAGATCCCCCACCAAAGGAAGTGATGATTCTGTTTGATCCAGGGTGGGCGTTGTGGTGTAATAGTTAGCGCGTTGGACTGTTACACAGATGGTCCCGGGTTCGATTCCCGCTGACGACAACATCAATTTAGAAAAAATAATATGTATGAGTTTTCTATCACTTATATGTATCGCTGCGCCCACCTTCGGTGTTCCCATAGCACTTAACCCCACGGAAGTAAAATAATGAATCAGGGCTATGAAACAAAAAGCATCAATAAATTCGCCAACTCTACATCAGGTGGCGACCAAAAACTGTTCTAAGACTTATCATCTCGCGCAATTACAGTGTTGCCTTGTTTGAAGCCCTTCACCTTTCACCACCTTTCATCTCTCCACTATCCCCTTTCCAAAGAAAGCAACACATTAATTAATAGGAAGAATTTCCTGAGTCTTGCTTCTCTTTAAGAAGAAAAAAAAAAAAACTAACATTTGCCATTTGTTTTTAATGTTCAAAAAATTACTAACAATTGTAGTAAAAATTAATCACATATGTTAGTAAAAAATAAACAAACATTTTTTTTTTTTATTTTTTAAATAACAAAAAACAACTGTTAAAATGAATGTACATAAAATCATAAAACAGTCACTTGATGTGGTTTGTTTTTTTTCAATGAACTACAAGGTTAGAAAAAAATTAAATTTGTTCTACAAATGACTGACATTTCAAACAACTACATATTTTTAAAGCAGAAGTTTCCTGAGTGTAACTATAGGTAATTCTGATATTAAATTCACTTTTATTTTCGGAGTTCCGAAAATTACAGGGATTGCGTGGAGGTTCTGGATGTTGCACTTATCTGAGATAATTCTCATGTACTGTTTGAATAGTGGAAAATGTCCCATAAGGGTTCTTTTCGGAACGGTGAAAATATGCTTTGGGAATCCTAGGAGAACTGTTGGGCCTCAGTTCAATAAGATTATTCAGGGGAAGCTCTGTAAGGAACTAAGGGTAGATGGGATGACTGAGAGTCTCAAAGAATAAGTAGGTGTCCTAGAGAGAGATATAGAGTTCAAGATGTCTTGCCCTCAGGCAATGGCAAGAAAGTGTTGGAGTTTTGAACTTATCCAGCTGTGGACAGTGGAAGCCACGAGCTGAAAGCGTACAACTGATATCTTACAACTCATGCAAGATATTGTGTGAATCCAGAGACAATACTCAGGACTCTATCAGTATTGGTAAGGTGCTATCAATGGGTCAATCTAACCCTACTTATGTGCATAGAGCGAGATCCTACTTGATACTCATTTTTCTGGTTGCATGAATGCAACCACTTTGGCTGATGAACAGCGCAACCCTCGCTCGGGGGGCATACAACGAGATTCGGAATGATATAATTATCGCGGAAAGGATAGCGTAGTCAATTGGTAGTTTCTCTATATATAAATTACATGGTCTGGATTGAATTCTTCCGATAAGGCTAGAGTGCTCAGGAACTGATGACTATCTGGCTGCTTGTGCTATACCGACTTTTTGCCTCTTTCTAAATAACGTGCCTGTCAGGTGGAGAAATGTTAAAGTGGTACTAATAGCTAAGATTGGCTAAAGAGGTCTTGAGGTACAAACCATGGTGGTGGATGCAGAGCGCCCTCTTGGCTTTTGTCAGCTACTGTATAGTGAACACGGTGAACTCTCTTATTGTCATCGCTTGTCTGGGTAATAGTGCTTAAATCTTCTGGATGTGATAAGTGATATCATGAACAACGCTTTGGATACTCTAAGTAACTGGGCCACTAGATGTGTTCTGGGAGTGAATCGGAGTAAAACAGAAGTACTACCACTAGAGCCAATTCGAGAATCACACTACAATGGCTTTTGGGCTGCGAACTCAGCCTCTCTGGACATGCTATGTATCTTTGCATCATCTTTGACTCAAAACTGTCTTGGAAATGTAATACCGATGTTTGATGTCTGCTTATAAATATCTTACAGACTCTTGCGTGGGAACCGTGGGCATCTTCGTTGATAGCCGAGCGGCGCTTATGTCCTTAGACTGCAACGTTACATCTATCACCCTCGTCCGTCAGTGTAGAGAAGAACTGTACAGGCTAAGTTGTTTGGACAGTCCCGATCAAGGTGACTTTTACTATAATAAGCGGGCTGAGAAGGCAAGGGCAGCATCTACATTAAGTGTCTTCACAGCGATACACCGCTGGGACCATTAAGAGGGAGATTATCGGGAAAGAGTTGGAGGGACTTTTCGAGACTGACGGCTGTGCTGATAGATGATCGGATGAGTAAACGGGACTTTAGGTGATGACATCTGGTTTTCTGATTGGGTAATCTTTTCGGTTGTTTTAACCTTTCGGGTTAGGTCTGCGGGCGGCGTAGTTTTCAAAACAGAGGCACTTTTGACTTTACTTTTGATGCTTACGAGGGCGTGAGCTGCCACTTAAACCAACCAACCAGAGGACGAAAATAAGATATTTGTTGATCTTTTTTGTTTGGAACATGTCAAAAAATTTAAAATTTTTTGCGATGTGTCTACATTCAAAGCTTGCATTGGAAAAGAGCGGATAAAGGGAAAAGTATATACAAATAAAAATTTTTTTGCACAATTCGCGTTTATATAAAAGGCCTTTCAGAATAGTATGCACACTTAATAAGTTCAGAAAGGAAATATTTATCTGGAGCTAAATTGCTGTAATCGCAAATATTTGATTTTTTATTTTAATTTCTACTTTAGAAGAATGTAGTTTTAGAGTGGAATAAGATCTTGCAATAATTTTTTTTTATTTAATCAAGAATTTATTTAGTTAAATAGCCGATATTTTAAAAAAAGAAATTGGTCCCGATTTTGTCCCCCTATTCGCAAAAAACTGAAACCAAGGCGGACTAAATTTGAAATTTCACATTTTCAAATGGGAATATTTTTATTTATTTATTTATTTGAATTGCTCCATAGACAAGGCTAAAAGTCTTATTTTGCAGTATGGAACTGATGATTTAAAAAATTATAAGATCATTAATAATAATATCTCGGGAAGTTTTAGAGGTGAACCACACATGGAAGCATTTTTTTTTAGTAGTCTCTCCTAGCAGCTTACAAATATATTAATTTCTTGAAAATCGGATTAGAAAAAAAAAATGGTAAGCACTCAAAATTTTATGTGCAAATATTTCTCTAGGTTTGGTGGTAATATTGCCGCCCCCTGGGTGTTTGGACCCAATTTAAGAATAAGCCTTATATGTATATATTAAGATTTATTCAAAATTTGTTGGTAAAAAGCTTTTAGAATACATTCTTTCAAATTCTGACCAAGTTAAATTGATGATTTCAATCGGTAAATAACACAACAAAAAGCACTTTTACACGCGCTTACACGATTTTAATGGATGCAACAAAAATGTGCTTAAGATAAAATAATAAACATGGATGGCAGGCAATACCGTTAAAATACCGTTATAGATTCAAAACCCTTTTAACTGACTATCGTTATCCCTAAAATACCGTTACCGAAATAATTAAAATACCGTTATCCGTAAAATACTTTTACCGTTATAACTAAAATACCAATACCCTTAAAATACCGCTAGCGAAATAACTTAAATACCGTTATCGAAATAATTAAAATAGCGTTATCCTTAAAATGCCGTTAACGAAATAATCCGACAAAATCAGAAAAACAATCGCTGTAAATAGATATATATTTTCCCAAAGCGTGATCATAGACTAGCATGAATGAATAATTTAAATACCGTTAACGTTAAAACCGTTACTGAAACAACTGAAAAACCATTATCCCTAAAATAACGTTAACGAAATAAACCAAATTAGCGTTACCGCTAAAAGGCCGAATATCGTTAACATTAAAAAACCGTTACCGAAACAACTGGAAAACTGTTATCCCTGAAATAAACGAAAATAGCGTTATCGCTAAAATGCCGATACCGAAATAAGTAAAATACCGTTAACGTTAAAAATTGTTACCGAAATAGCTGAAATATCCTTACCGCTAAAATACCGTTACTGAAATAAACGAAAATAGCGTTACCCTTACCGATACCCGCATCGAATCGGTTACCATCCATGATAATTAATGCTGGAAAAACATCACAATATTGAGGTTACTACAAAACAATTTTGATTGTAAACGAGCATGTAATTTTCAAAAGAATAAAAGTTAGGTTACGTTTCATTACATACATTTATACTCGTACCATTCGTCGTCATCATATACGACATTAAAAAGGTTTTGAGTGAAAATGGTCAGAGATGCTTTTTGTTTAGGTGGTAGTAGTTTGGATGGTTTGCCTTTAATGGGCAACCAATGTTGAAAATAACTACTACTACTACTACATAAAAATAAACAAGGAAAAAATTACCCATACAATGGTCAAATAAAACAGACAACAGAAATTGTGATCAAGATCAAACGAAACAAAAATGTAGTTTATAAAAGTAGAGGAAGGAAGGAATTCATGTTTATAGAGAAGACAACATTAAACTCTATGAAAGCATATTCAAGTTACCAACAAACCAAATAAAAATCCCACCAACAACAAGCTTGGCTGTATTAAAACTGACAATAAATACAAAAGTGACTGAAGTCAGTCAATTTGAGTTAAATAGTAGAAATTAACAGGGTGACAGAAAAGTAATCACGCTCATATAAGAACGGTGACGATCCGTGAAGTGATGTGGGGTATGATTATAAGTATTTAAAATTATCAGGCGATAGCTTCATTAGTTCAAAAAATTAACCACAAATGTAGTAAAAATGAACCACATATGCAGTACAAAATAAACAAATATTTATTTTTTTTATTTTTAAAATAAAAAAAAAAAAACGACTGTACAAAATTAATGTAAAATCATAAAACAGTGATTTTATGTGGTTGGTTTTTTTTAAATGAACTACAATTGTAGTCAAAACTGAAATTTCTTCTATATTGTGTAGGTTAACCACATGTATTAAAAAATAAACAACCATTTATTCGTTTAATTTTTTTTAAATAAAAAAAACTACTGTATCAAATGAATGTAAAATCATAATACAATAATTTGATGTGGTTTGTTTTTCTTAAACGAACCACAATTGTAGTTAAAAATGAAATTTCTTCTACAAATGACTGTTTTTTTTCACTTAAAAATAAATATATTGTATTACAACTCAAACAACTACAAATATTTACAGCAGAAGTTCCCTGAGTTCAATTATTTTTAACTGCAATTTTATAAAATCAACTGTAAAAACAGTCATAATAACCAACATAACATAATTAACCCGTTTTTTACCAAGCATAGATTCTGTGCGAATTTTTTGAGAAAACTTTGTAAGAAGAAGATACGTTGTTTTCCCAGTATGCATTTTCAGTAAATTGTATATCCTCTAGTGGTGGTATTACTTATTGAAATTGATACTTTGACGCTTTATACGCTTTATACGCACTTAAAGGCTTAACCATTTTTAAAAGTTTAATTTTTATGCATTAACACGTCAAATATCTATTAAAAAATTTGAAAATAATTGTGATTGTTGCTATCGCACTATTTTTAAGAATTTTTAAAAAAATGTTGCATTTTTAGGCAGTTTTTGAAAATTGTTATTTGGCAACTCCAATCGCTCAAATGTATATATTCCTCTGCTAGCTGAGAGAAAATATCACATTTTTGATATTAATATCAAAAACGGATTAATTTTCCGCATTCTTTTATTTTCACAAAGACGGAAAAATTTTAATTCGATTAGTAAATTTTTTTTCCAAAAGTACATGTTGAATGAAAAAATAAATTCTTCATAGGTATTAGTTAACTCTGTCGCTTCTGATTAAAAACAATACATTGTCAATGTTGTGATTGACAAAAAACTCCACTTAGCCACACTCATCGCTGTGTCGACCTTGTCTCAACTCATTAAGAGGTGATGCTACGAGTCATAGCCTTTTGTATGGGTGTGGGTGTGAAACTCACTACGAAACAAAGTAAAAAGTTATTCACACAGAAAAAAATATGTCCCTACTTTTTTCAATTAAATCGGTTTGTTGAAAATTTTAAAAGCTGCCAATTAAAAATTAATTGAATCAATTAAATATTTACTCAAATTCGGAACTTGCTTCACATTTTTTTATATTATCATTCAAAAGTAAACATCAACACATTGTTGTTGTTTTTTGTAATATTTATGTAGTTGTTTTTTATAAATGTTTAGTGGTATTAGTAATAAATATTTTAAATTTATTTCAATTAGATTAGATATTAATTCTTATTAGGTTTATTACTTTATTAAGTTAAGTAATTTAGTTTCAGTTATTTAAATCTGAATATTTATTTATTCTAAAACATAATCATAAAATTGATATTGTAATTGTTAAAGTTTAATTTTGTTTAATAAAAATTTAAATTTTTTTTAAACAGAAATATAATACAGAAAACTAATTAAAAATTATTTAAAAAAAAAATACTCTGATTTCAACAAAAGTACTGATTTCTGCAAAGAAAAAATCAAAAAAAAAGTGTTGCCATGAACCATACGCTTCAATAGAAAGAAAAAAACTAATTTCTGTTTGAATTTGTTCACAAAAATATAAATAAATCTGCTAACTAAATGAAAATTTCATGCCGGTTTTAAATTCAATGTTATAAAATTCAAGCTGTTAAACACAACATTTGGTATGGCAACAACACTTCTATAAAAAAAAATATTTGGTATGGCAACAACAATTTTTTTTTTTTTTGGTTTTTGGAAAGGTATACGTTATTGATCACTTTTTAATCAAATGAAAAATCAAATTGGAAAATAATTCAATTAAAGAGCTATCAATTTCTAATTGAATTAGCAATTTTCGTTGTTGGCGGAATTTCAGGAATTAAAGTTATTGAATCGGTGGTTTTCGGAATTGAAATGAGTTTTTTTTTTGTGTGTGTCATATAGAGTAATTTTACAATTTAAAATACTTTGTTCAATTGACACAGAAATTAACCACTGACGAGTGCTTGGAGATCACAAAACTGAGTCAGTCTGGCATATCCATTGTGTCCGTTAAATTTTTCAATTAAAAATGTTTCATTAACAGATCTGTTTATATCTGAAGGGATCTGGAAAATTGGATTTGAGCAGATCTTGTGCTATTGGATTATATCTGTTGTCAGATCTATTTATATCTGAAAATCTTCCATACCCCCTTTGTCCAGATCTGCTACCAGATCTAAGCAATTTCAGAGGCACTAAAATAAAACTGTACATTTTTTATGACATAAAAACTTCAAATTTCCTTTTTAATTTTTATTAGCCGAATTCATGTAACAATGTATGTAAGGTAAACACCATATATTTTCATCATTTAGCTGAGTCAGCAAAATTTTAGTGCTTGCAAAAAAATGGCTAATGTCAGCAAAATCTTTTGCTGAAATTCAGCGAGCTGATGATATCTTTTATAGGAACGTAAATACCGCAGATAATTATAGAAACGAAACGAAAATATAACATATACAACCCTTTTTCTGCAATAACAAAAAGAAAACATAAAAATCTACATAAGATGTGTGTATTTGTCATTCGCTTTAGTCAGTCTACATATCTGTATATTTGTTTGCAATTTGACCACACTAGATTATTAATCTCTAAAAACATTTAGTATAGAAATACACATTTAATCTTTATTAAATTTAATATTTTATTTAATTAATAGACAATTACTTTCACAAGCCGGTGACGATGCAAAATTTAAGTTGTTTTTATCCACAGTTTTGTTTTATGTATGAAAAACAGATACAAAAATCTTCCATGGTTGATTTTTTTATATGTCTTAGTAGAGTTGTAATTTTTAGTATGATTTTCCTCGTCACTACTACATCTTGAAATGCCACGACATCTAATTCATTCTGTATATATCTTTAAATCTGGTTGTCGCCCACACTATTAATGTGCTAATCAGCACAATTTATTTTTGCAAAATAAATTTGTAAAACATTAGTAAAATATTAGTAAAACATTTGTTAGTTAAGTGCTGAATAAGTATAACAAAAATTTTACCTGATGACATAATTTTAGCAAAAAATTTGCTGAAAAATCGTATACCTGATTTACCAGACTTTTTTTGAGTGTAGGGTACAAACAAACCCCTCTATTATTTCCAAATTTAAGAAATATAATAAAAATGCTTAAATGGCAATTTCTTCAATTCTTGATCATGTTTTATACCTCTAAGTTTAACGGTTTTACTATACAGGTAAGAGTTGGGCATTCTAGTTCATAGTTCATTTCGTTTATTTGCAAATATTGAACTAGTTAGTTTTTTTAGTTCATATGTTTGTTCAACAATTTTTTTTTCAATTATTTATATTATTCATTTGGGATTTTCGCTTAAACTGTACAGATGAGCACGCCTTAGAAATATCTAGAGCAACCACTTTGCTCTCACTAAAACGGTTGATGGGCCCGTGGAACGACTTCAACGGAAACCATATTGTCGATCACTTACAAGTAAGTTAGGCGCCAAATAATTCACAAGAATTAACCATGCTGAGCTCAACTTCGAGAGCCCAGAGCATATGTCAGCTAAGAGCTTGACCTTATCAACCGGGTCAATTAATGTGTTGTCATTCTTTATGAAAGTTGAACTAGCATTATCCTTAAAATACTTTTAACGAATGACCAAAAGCTCTTACCCAGAGTAGCGGAAAGAACTTTGTTCATTGTAACGAAGCTTTTCACGACTAAGATCTTTGGAGCACTCGTATTACGCCCGTTTGCAAAGCAAATCAGTATTGGCTTTTTTGCTATTTCGCCAATTTTTGTACTCTTCCTCTTTGGATCTGACTGCTATTCTAGAAGTCTGGTTAAACCTACACTCAAGGAACTTCTGCTTTAAAAATATGTAGTTGTTTGGATTGTAATACAGTTTCTTTATTTTCAATGTAAATGTCAGTCATTTGTAGAACAAATTTAATTTTTTACTAACCTTGTAGTTCATTAAAAAAAAAACAAACCACATCAAATGACTGTTTTATGATTTTACATTAATTTTTTACTGTTCTTTTTTTTTTTTGTTATTAAAAAAATAAATGTTTGTTTATTTTTTAACTAACATATGTGGTTAATTTTTACTACAATTGGTAGTAATTTTTTGAACAGTAAAAACAAATGACAAATATTAGTTGAATTTAATGAAATGTTAGTCGTCCTTTCTTTAAGTGAAATTTCATTTGTTTTTGCCTACAATTGCTGTCGTCTTTACCTACATAATATCCTTAGTGTACATTTATAATTTGGTTAGACAAAATTTGCTTCGGAATGAAAAATGTCAATTAAAGCTACAATTGTTGCTAAATAAAAATGTTTCGTAGATGTTGTCAAAACGTTACGAAGCCCGGAGAACGAAAAAGATTCTGAAATGGCACAATGAACCGCATTACTGAGAGGTGCTAGTTTTCTTCATAATTGCCCGGATGTTTTAAGCTTTGATTTTGTCTAAAGTTTACTAACGCCAAAATTTTTTTTAAAAATTCATTAAAAACTTTAAACAGAAAAAACTTTGTATTCTAATAAAACCGAACAGAGACTTTTGTGCCACTCTGTAGGTATACTACAAAAAATTAACTGTTGTTTTTTTTCTTTGCTCTTCAACTATAGTAGAATCTGGGAATCTAAATCTGCCTATCCGTCAGTTTGTCTGTCGGTCGGTTGGTCGTTTTGCCAACCTACCAAATACCATTGTTGTTGCTGTTGTTGTTGGTTATGGCAGGATCATCGGTATGTTTTATTCCCCAATGATTATTGCCCTCAACTCAACTGTAGACGCACATCAATCTTAGCATTGCAACTCAATAGGAAGAAAGAAACTACAGCAACAAACAATATCAAAACTTTTTCTTAACAACAATGAAAACGTGCACGAAGGAAAATAACAGCAACATAACAACCCAACCACTACAAAGAATGGTTTATGATGGGGAAGGTATTGTATGCCATAGATTCGTTGTAATGACCATAACAGATTGAGTTCAACTTTAAAGTCGTTTTTAATGGAACATCGCGGACTAGCAATGCAGCAATGCAGCAACCAGCAAACAAACCAGCAACATTTTAAACATTCCAACCATATCCATCAATATGGAATAAAATAATCGTATTTTTGTGTTGTAAATTATTATAATTATTGTTATTAACATTGTCAATGAGCTTGTGTACCTTCTTTGGGACTGACTGACAATAATGAACTTCGGATATGTTGTAGTATATAAAAATTTAAGGGACATATTCTGTTTTTTAGCTGCCGAATCTTATGTTTAGGTGTTACTAAGTGGGTTCAAAATTTACCCCATTTTACGTTTTATTTCGGTTTATTTTGTTGTACTAAAAGTATCAACCCGAGTAAAAAAAATTATATTTAACGATATATTCATGTATACGCACATCTAATCATGTATAAAAAATGCTATTCTGAATTTTATATGTAGATAATAATACCTGGTTGATAAATTTGATTAAAGTTTTATAAAATTATTATATTACCTCCGGTTACATGGAACCGTATCTCGAACATGTTCCTGGGAGTCAAACTGTAAGTTGTCACTGTCCCAGAAACAGTTCTGTAACTGGTTTTAGAACCGGCTTTAAAGTAACTTGTTCTAGTTTGCAATTAAAAATCCTATTGCTAATAGACAGACTCCATATAAAAAGTATCCCTATGGGGAATGGGAGCGGTTCTGCGTGTGCCACAGGATCGGTCCCTTCGTGCCAGAGACCAGTCCTCTGCTAAACCCCACCCTATGTAGATTAGATTAAATTAGATTATAGTGGCACTATGCACCGCGACCAGAAATTGGTATTTTGTGCTGCCGGCGAATACACCCTATAGGTTCAGGCTCCCTACGAAGCCAGTTATCCTACCAGGTGAACAGTTCCAAACGTCCGATGGCGTCACTATTCGACCACCAAAATAACCAGTCACTTTTAGGACAATTGACTCCTCATTCCCCATAGGGATCGGTTGTATAACAGAAATTATAAGCTATTATAATACAGTATAAATTGTTCTGCAACCTTTTATTTGGATTTTACTGGGCCATTTAAATATTGGCAAACATTTTTTTTAATTAAATTAAAATTAATGATTTCGTTTAAAACGAAAATTTGATGTCTTAAAAAAATTTAAATAAATAAAATCTAAGTTATTTACAAATTTCAATCATACATTTTGTGTTTGAACCCGGACAAAACTCGGATAGAATTGGATAGTTTTAGTAGTTATAGTTTATAACTAGATCCAAAGTGATGCAATTGAATAGAACCATTTTTCGGATCTAATTTTATCCTCTTATATTTGCGGAAACTATCTCATACATATATAATTTTATATAAACTTTTTTACTCGGGTACCAGATATCAATATATATGTGGCAATATATAATTATATATGTTTCAATATATTACTATATATGTTCATATATTATACTTTATGAACATTTTTTAATATATCGTAATACATCATATATCATATCGTATGTTATATATTAGCATATCTGTAATATGTGATCATATGAAATAGAAATAGATCTATATATGACCATATATTTTACCATATATGATAATATGTAAATGTGTATGGTACAATTGATCAAAAATATATATAATTCTATATGGCAAAACATATCATAAATATATATAGTAAAATTTATTGAAAAAAATTCCATCACTTTTAAATATGTTTTTAGCACCGTTTATAATTATAATATAAATGAGTTTTTAAAATTTACTACGGTTTTTTATTTTGAAAAAAAAATGAATTTATTATTAACTAAAAAACAATGTCAACTTTTATATGCCAAAAAAATTTGTGTTAATTATACAAGACTTATGCAGAGAATACATTAAACAACACAAAATTAACTTGAAAATATAATTAGATCTTGCTTAAAGGCATGAAAATTAATTGATTAAGGGCCATTATTACAACTTGCCTTTAAAGTAAATGTTAGTAAAAGGTAACTTTAGCTAAAGTGAGTAATAAAGTGAGCTATAATGTTTTTCGTTATTACAACTTCCCAATAAAATAAAATTAATATTTTTGATAATGTGGCAGCACCAATCTAAAAAACCGATTATTGGTTTATGAATTGGTTTATAAAAATACGTAGTGGCAACGTACTATTATTTATTTGTTTACAAACAAACAATAATTTGTAAAATTGGGTTGTGAAATTCGGTATTTTCTTCTTTTTCTTTATAGAGCAGAAAATGTGGTAACTTTAAACACATAAACCTTACGTTTAAAGTTAAAGGCAACAATGTCTTCCCTTTAGCTTATGGGTCACTTTTAGCTTAAAGTATACTTATAATAACGAAAAACTAATAATCTGTCAGATAACATCCGAACTTTAGCTATTGGCAAGTTGTAATAATGGCCCTAAAAGTATCACTGTTAACATATTTTTTTCTCTTAACCCTCTAACGGTTAAGGCTGCCTCAGGGAAGTCTTCATAAAATTTAACACAAATTTACCGAAAATCTAAAAAATCAATTTAAGTTGTCTAAAAACTTTTTATAATAAAATATAAGTAAGATTGAGGCATTATCTTTAATAATAAGTCCAGACTTTGGTCCAAGGACTCACAGGATTTTATCAGGATTCCTCTAAAGAACATCATCTTAACTTATGAAGTAAAATAAGGATTTTTATGAAATTTGGCAGAAGGAAGACATTAAGTATTAATAGCAAAGCGTTGAAGTTTGAACAATATAAGTTGAAGTTTCGATACTTTTTCGCCTAATTTCGCTTTTTCCAAAAAGCGAAAATAGTAATATCTTCTTAAATAGGAGCAGAAAAAAAATAGTTTTTGGAGTGTGGTTATATCTTGGTAAGAGAAATAATTTTTGTTGAAAACTTTATTTATTAATTTTTGTTCAATACTATACGCTTTAGTTTTCAAAATGCAGCCTAAAATATTTTGGCTCATATCGCCTAAATTAGGCAACGATAAACAATTTTGTTAAAGAACTTATTATTTGTTTTTCGAGTGGAGCACATCGTTTGCCAGTTAGAGGGTTAAACCAGTTCAGGTTTTTAGAAGAGAGCATTGGAAATGGCTTGTTTAAGCAAATGGAACACCCGACCCTTATAACATGCGTAATGGAATCTAAATTTTCAATTTTAAAAATTAAATAGTTGCTAAGTTTCATTATAGGCACTTTTCTGCCACTGATCCTATTTTGTGGTTAACAAAATAGTTATTTTGAACAATCTAAAATTGCTGAAGTACTAAATAGGGAGATTCATAAACAAAATATCCTATTGATCCATAATACCGCCCGTATAGTTATTATTTTTAATTATTTCGTATAACAAGGACGAGCAAAGTTTGCTGTTTATTTCTGCTCTTGAAAAAGTCTTCTATTTGAAAATTTTGAGAACAAAGAATTTGATTTGATCCCTTGCTAAATGTTGGTTTTTGTTTTTTTTACCAACTTCGGGTTTATAAAAAGCATAAACTTATAGATTTAACATTATTTTTTAAAATTATTCAACAAAAAACAAATGATGTTTAACTTAAATAATCTTGCAAATGAATTTTTTGATTAAACTATTAAATGCTATAAAAAAAAAGTTTATGAAAAATTTCTTAATATTAATAAAATTTATTGGATATAATGAAATTCTCCATTGAATCTATGAAAAAAATTCTCTGAAATTGTTTCATTAATATTATGAAGGATAATTCTTTCAGTGTAGTTATTAATAAGTCCTTATTATTTGTGTTAAATAAATGCAGGAAAATAATGACATTTTATTACCGTTTCTACACTGGGTTAATTTAAAAAAAATGTTTAATTTACTATACGCCCATTAACAATAGATACTAGGGTATTCAAATTACTCGGGTTTAGTTTTGTTCGAGTAAACGAGTAACTTGATTTTGAGGTTTTTAACTTACTCGATTAATCGAGTAAGATTTTAAAATTACTCGAATAATTTCAATAGCTTTATTTTATTAATTTTTTCTTAAAAATTCATAATAAAGATTGAGATCGAATAAATCCTAACAATCTGTTTTAGGATTTATTCGATCACTTATAACTTTTTTTATGTTTAAAAGTGAACTTTTTTTTGAATCAAGTTATCTTTTAAAAAGTCGCCAGATAATCATTACTTTGCTTACAAATGGACTTTGAACGAAAAGTGAAAACAAAAAAAGTAGCATTTTTAAAAAAAAAAAAAACTTAAATTTCGTAGAAAAAATATGCTTAATTGTTCAGAACTCAGAAAAAATAATTTATATTAAGATTCTTTTTAAATTTTTGATGAAGGCTACAAAGCAAGTTCCCAATACTGTCACTTGTTTTTGGAAATGGTCTGCTCCTATCAATTCTATCAAAAACTGACAAAAAAAGCTCCTTTACTCACTTTTTGTAAACAAAGTAATGATCCGATTTCGCTAATATTTTATACACATCATCTGGTGACTTTTTAAAAGATAAACTTGATTCAAAAAAAAGTCCACTTTTAAACATAAAAAAAGTTATAAGTGATAATCTGTGTAAGGATTTATTCGATTTCACTCCTTAAAACGCAAAATAAAGACAAAATCATTAGCTTCGAAATGTTATCATAATTAAAAAAAAAGTTAGGTAAGTAATTAATTTCAAATTAAAAAGATCTTTTAAAATAATATACAATTGAGGTGTTTTACTTTATTTTCTTTCATTTTTATAAAAATAATATGGCATAGCAGTCTATGCCTTAGAAAAATATAAAAATAAAAATCACATAAAATTTTTAATTTATTTGATTATGTTGAATTTCTGTAGATCCGAATGGAAGAAAATAGTGAACGACCCAATCCGAGATGTAACGCCAAAAAGTTATAATGAGTTAAGTACAATTTGAATATTGCAAAACAATTTAACACAATCTTATAATTTTGCGATTGTTGCGATTTTTGTTTTGTAGAATATTTAGATATGTACTCGCTTAATTTCTGGAAATCGGACCTTTTAGTGTTACATTTTTTTAGAGTTTCGACACTTCATTTAAGTATAATAATGTCTGTGTAATTGTCTAAGAAAATTTTTAAAATATCTTAGAAATTTGCTAGAAATGTGATATTTCAAACATCGGTCTCGGTGCCGAACGTTTTTTCTCCCAAGAAAACTATTTCACTAATATAATAAATTAAAATCATAACTGACACATTGCTTTATATTTTATACGAGGGCGGATCAATAAATCCGTGACTTTTTAAATGAAACACAGTTATTATTATTTTTGAATATAATCTCCTTAGTCCAACTTTTTTCCAATTTTTGTATCCCTTCCAAAAAATAATATTTTTCGAGGTCCATAAATCGGCATTTGTTTGATCAATAATTTCATAGTTGGAGCTAAATCTCTTTCCACCGAGCCATTTCTTTAGGTTTTGAAATAGGAAATAGTCACTGGGGGCTAAATGCGGAGAATATGGCGGATGACCTACCAATTCGTAGCCCAATTCATGGAATTTTGCCATTGAGACTGCACACGTGCGCACCTGTGCATTATCTTGATGAAGAAGACCTTTTTTCGTGGACATATGGGGACGGTTTTTTTTTTTAAATCCTCGTTAAATCGGTCCAATAAGTTGGCATAATATTAGCCGTTTATTGTTTTTTTCCCTTTTGAAGGTAATCGATGTGGATTATCCCGCGTGCATCCCAAAAAACTGTTGTCATCACCTTATCGGCCACGATTACCTAAATGGCCAAGTGAGGGCAAACGCGGCACCCATCTTGCAGACAGCTTTCTTAAACCCAACTGATCATTTAAAATGGAAACCACACTGCCATATGAAATGCCTATGGCATCAACAATCTCACGCATTTTTACTCTTCGATCGGCCAACACCATATCGTGGATATTTTCGACATTTTCGTTTGTATTGACCTCAATTGGCCGTCCAGAATGTTCATCGTCATTTGTACTTGTGCGACCACAACGAAAGTCAGTAAACCACTTTTTTACCATTGAAATCGATGGTACAGAGTCCCCATAATATTTATCAAGCTTTTCCTTGGTTTGATTGACGATTTTTTTTTCGCAAAAAATAATGTTTAATGAGCACTAAAAATTCACTATTTTCCATTTTTAAAAAATCCACGAGGTTGTATGTATTGAACAGCTGTTAAACGCAAAGTAAAGGACGGAACTTGTTAAAACTTGACAATAGTCTATTAACAGCTGGTACTTGATGGGAGCAGTGTTGCATTTCATATAACTACGAGGGAAGTTCGAAAAGTCAAGGACTTATTGATGCGCCCTCGTACTATATTCATATTGAGATGCAAAATACGTATTTTCGTAATTTTCAAGTGTTAGATTTAAAATTTGTATGGAATAATGTTTAATGAGCACTCGAAATCCACTTTTTTCCATTTAAAAAAAAAATCCACGAGGTTGTATGTTTTGAACAGCTGTTAAACGCAAAGTAAATGACGAAACTTGCTTAAAATTTGACAGTAGTCTACTAGCAGGTGGTACTTGATGGGAGCAGTATTGCACATCATATAACTAAGAGGGAAGTTCGAAAAATCACGGACTTATTGATGCGACCTCGTACTATATTCATATTGAGATCCAAATACGTATTTTCGTTATTTTCAAGTTTTAGATTTAAAATTTGTATGGAATTTGAAAGAAAGAAAAGAAAATACGTATTTCGGGGTTCAGTGTATATGTAGTTTTATAAAAAAAAAAATTCTTTTCAGGGACCGTAAAAATTATTCCTTTTTCATAAAAGTCAGATGATAAAAGTTATTATTTGATTTTTATTTTTTCGAGCAAAAAATAAAAGTTATTTTTTGATTTTTATTTTTTCGAGCAAAAATAAAAGTTTTTTTTTGATTTTTATTTTTTTCGAGCAAGTATAAAATTCATTTTTTGGTTTTATTTTTTTTTACCAAAAATAAAAGTTATTAGCTTTGTTATAATGATTTTTCAGTGATGATAGATGTACAGCAAATATTTTGCAATGTTATTTTTTGTGATAACTGTATAATTATATATTATTATACATTTTTTAAGTATCTAACTACAAGACAAACATCTATATTTGTACGAGCAGTGCGCCAATTTTTGGAAACTAAATCGTCATTTTTAAAACAAGAATTCTTCAAAAAAATCGTCATATTAAAAATAAGTTTTACTGATTATAAAACTCGAAAATATTACAAAGGCAACCATAAAATTTATATATTATATGTATATATTTATATATTATATATATATTTATATATTATATATATATATAATATAACTGCGTTATTTATTAGTTATAAAAATAAAAATTTATAACTTATGGAATTTCAACTCAAGAAATTGAAATAAATATCAAAAATAACTTTTATTTTTGCTCCAAAACATAAAAATCAAAAAATAACTTTTATTGTTGCTCAAAAAAATAAAAATCAAAAAATAACTTTTATTTTTGCCCGAAAAAATAAAAATCAAAAAAAAAAACTTTTATTTTTGCTAAAAAAAAATAAAAATCAAAATTTTAAAAGGCAATGCATTTTATTATAGACTAGTTCATAAGGATCAAAATGGTATACTTGAAACAGTTTTCCGACATTTACTTCTAGTTGTTTTTTTTTGTTTAAAAATTTGAAAATAACTGTTATTTTCGGTCCCTGATTCTTTTTAAAAAATACGAGACAATTTAAAATGTTTTTTTTTTGTTTATAAAATATTAACTGCAATAGAGCGTATTTGATTTACTCGAAGAACTCGATTAATCGACTAAAAATGTTCGAGTTATTCGTTACTCGAAATTGGTCATTTTAATTTACTCGAACAATTGTTTGATTAAAATTCATCGTTTAATCGAGTAACGGTTAACCGATTGAATACCCTAATATATACTTAACACTTGGTCATCTCGAATGTCAGATGTTAATCTAAACAAAATTCACAAATTTCTTCTATAACTTGTCATTTTTTTAATGGATTTTCTTGTTAAACAAATTGTAGCAATTAAAATTTTATTACGCTGTAACGTCATTTGTCAACAATATTTATGATTATAATAATAGAATTTATAAATATATTATAAAGTTTTAAGATAACAACGGGATTTTTTGTTTTTATTTACATTTAATTCATATTTGATATAAAATTAATATTCACCTTATTTTCATTATCCAAAGTAAAAATATCAAGAGCTTATTACGTTTGTACCACATTTCTTGACAGTACTCGTGCGGCGTTGTCTCATATTATGCTGAGATGAAATATTTTGATTTTGTCACTTGATAAATTTCCATTTATTAATAAATATAAAAAAATATCTGGGTTGTAATTTTTTATTTTTGCTTTTTTTTTATAAAGTTTTGATAGACAAGTTAGACATTTTTTTAGTGTGCTAAGATTGATTGTGAATTTTAAATATATATATTTTTTTTTTAATAATTAACACTTTTTTGTTTGTTTTTTTTTTTTTTTTTTAATATAAATTTAAATGTTAAATTAACCGTTATACAACTGGGTTTTTAACTGAAATTCAGATTTTAATTTACACTTTCGGTAGAGGTTTTATTCGTTTTTTTTTTCAATATTTTTTTTTTGATAACAGGCACTTAGAGTTATTTAGTATTGAAGATCTTTTTCACACATTTATTTTAATAATTTTGTTAAATGTTTATACATGTTCACTGCGTGGAGTATCTTCGGGATTTTGTGTGCTGGCGGTGGTGAGGATGACGATGATGATGATGGTAATGAATTAAGTTGTTATGGAAATTATAACACTCAACACTTGACAACACTTTGATTTTAAGAGTCTTAAATACAATGGCTAGAATTTGCATAAATCATCATCATTATTCATCACCTTAACAAGCTGCTTTTTTTGTTGGCGTTAAAATCTTTTTGTCTGTCTTTCAACAGCATCCTTTGCTCAACAACATCTCACCTTCATTTTTCATTTACTCACTGCAATCGTGGCCAATATTTATATGCATTCAATCCACCATGAATGAATGGTTGGCATCATTATTCAAATAATACACTGACAATAACGTTGCGCATGCGCAAATCCACTATATGAAAAGGTTTTTTTTTAAAACGTTTATGAGGTTTTAGAACCATACATCAGTTTTTTTTATCAATATTCTTTTGTTTTTGTTTTTGTTTTTTTTTTTGTAGATAAAGAGTTGTTGTTATTTAAATTTAAACCCGGGGTTTCTGTTTAATGCAAATCTTTAGTTTACAGCGACGGATCGATCATATTCAAAAAGTTTTAGGCGTTAAATTTGGATGGTTAGATGGATGGTTTGTATTATTGAAAAATCATTAGTAATAAACTTAAATGGCACAGCAGGTGAAATGTATTTAAAAAGAATATATTTTTCTCTAAACTAATTTCAAATATGTTAATTTTTTTTTTTTTTGTTTTTTCGTTTTCAAAAGATTAATCTTTTTTAACTGACCCGCTCCGCGACCGTAGCTAATAATAACACACGTTTTTATTCAAATTAATTTACATTAGAAAAGAATTATAAAACTCATCTTGCATACATTTTTCTAAAAAAAAACATACTTCCAAACGTTATTAAATAATAAAATTTCCAAAAAAAAAAAAAAACTATCAAAAAAATTAGAAAACGATTTACCAAAACATTCAACCGTATTACGTACGCTAAATAATAATCTTCTTCGTTTATTTATTTAATTTGTTAAAAGATTTTTCTCACAAAAAAAAAAAAAACAACATCTCAACCGGTTAAAGATAACAGCTTTCGTTTTATTAGCCAAAATATTAACAATAAAAAAAAATAAGGCTTAAATTGTGTTACCACTACCTAAGCCAACGAACGTCAAATAAGAACTAAACTTTGTCTTGTAGATTTAGAGCCACTGTGCTGTATTATGTTGTATTGTAAACTTAACTATGTTTGATGGCAACCACCAATTTACGAGCTTGCAACCTACAACTCATACTTTATCAAAGTTTGTTAACAATTTTATATTGACCAATAGTAATGGCTTAAATATTTGTCATAAATACAGGTAGTAATTGATCAAGTGTGATTTATACATTACTTCAACAATAACAATAAACATCATACAATTAACAAAGAATCATCATCATACAAGTTTGATTAAAGTCTTAATAAAAATTGTTTAAATATTATGTTAGTTAAATAAAGAATTAAATTTATATTTGTCTTTTTGTTAAAGGTTGTGTACACATGATTTTTAGATCCGGAAAACAAGTCACAGATACCATGAATTTTTCCTTGATCAGACATACTGTGCACTTAGTTTCTGGGCAATATTCCAGCAAAAAATAGTGCTTACAAAGAAGCGCTTCCAGAAGGCATTATTTGATAACGAAGCGCTTCCAAAGTAAATAAAGAAGGCATGATTTTTGTTCGCGATGGTACACTCATAATAATCCATGCTAAAAATACGAAAACAATGTCAAAACAACAAAATCTTTTGTAAAATGAACAAATATTCGTATATTTTACAAAATTTTTGGTTATTTTGACATTTATTTGTATTTTTACGCATGGATTATTATCAGTGTATGTCTCTTTTAAAGCTCTTCTTTCATGTGCTCTTGGAAGCAATAAATTCATGCCTTCTTAGGCACTAAGAAGTGCTTTTTGTATGTTGACAACATTAGTGCTTCATGGTATGCATACTTTATTGCTTCATTGTAAGCATTATTCACTGCTTCAGAGAAGGCATTCTGGGAAGCACGACAGAATGCCTTCCCTAATTGCTTTATAGTATGCAAGGCGGTGAAACGCTTTTTTGGAAGCATACAAATGTAGTTACTGCTTACCAAAGCCAGGTAATTTTTTGCTGCGATTAGTCTAAATTTATCAGATTTTTACTAAATAAGATATAAGTCCACAAAGTGGGCGTTACAGTAGCCCATCTCCGTCCATTTTCGTTGGGAACATTTATGTTACTGTGGCTATCTACATATCGCACAAAAAAATTAAAGTCCATTTCAATTACGAAAACTACCGATTCAATAACTTTAATTGGCGAAATTCGCAATTTTCGTTGTTGGCGGAATTTCAGCAATGCAAGTTATTGAATCTGTGGTTTTCGTGATTGAAATGGGTTTTTATTTGCTGGATTAGAATGAACCCAAAGATGACCTTGTCGCTTAGGTCGAAAGTGCGGCACTCCCTCTAGCGCTGACCTCCACAAGATTTTTTCATCTTCTCTTACATGTATTAACAATTCCATTTGTAATAGTAACATTTAATTATGATTCAAAATGTAATGCAATTTTAAAAAGTTCAACAATACATACAAAATTCTCAAACTTAAATTTTTATATAAGTATTTATTTTTGAGGTTATGCAAATTTTGGTTGCTCCATAAAATTTAAAGTCCTTAAAATTTGTTGATGCCTTTAAGATTTTAGTATTAAGCTCATTAAAATATTGATGTACGTTTTGGCGGAATTCATGCAGTTCTTTAGTTGTCACAAAGCGGAATGTGTTTGGAAAAAACTGCCTCTATACTAGCTAGTAATGAACAAAAGTGAAATTTTTGAACTTAATCAGTTATGTCCGTTATGAAGATTTACTCTAGCTACCTAAATATATTCTCAAGCCATGTTTTTTTTTTTAAAACAAATGCGAAAAAAAATTCTTAAAAAGTTCATAAAATTTTAGCGTTTACAAATTTGTAAGTGTCTTTTTAACGCGGAGGTGCACTCTATTAAGCTACTCGGTTCACACAATACGCTAGCAAATTTCAAATATAATTGTGTCAGACGCAAAAAACATACATTTTCAAAAAATTTACTCGAATTCCTGTTAAGTTTGTGATATCCGTATCCCGTTATAGGTGCGCTGACATCAACTTGGTATCTAAAACTTGGTACCTAAAACTTTTGAAAATTACAACTTTTTTTAAAATAACTGTTCTCAAAATTATATTCCAATAAACGGCGCAAAAACGATATGGGGAAAACTGCAAAAGTTCAAAATTCGTTAAGTTTTGGTTTCACTTGTAAATCACCATACAGCTTTTCACCAAACAGCGATATGGAAAATTATTTTTAGTGAATAAATTTTTTTGGTCTAGTGGCTCCATTTTGTATTAGTTTGGATCTGAAAGTTAAAAACTGTGAGAATTTTTCGACTTTTAAATGGCCATCAATTCTTAAGGTGAAGACTCTTCAACGTGAAACTTTGCATGTCATATCTTTTAAGTATATTCGTCCAAATCCTATTCAACATTTCTCTCAATTCAAAATACCTTGAGAAGTAAGAGCCATATATAGTTGGTTTCACCACGTATCGAAAATTTTTGAAGTAGACCTTATTTAGCAAAAATGTTGTTGATATTACAGTTTTTTGTTTACAAATATTTAGTAAAAGTTTTTGCTGATTTTAGCATACTAAATTTGCTATTTTAATTTTCTAAAATTCAACTCGAATATAACTAAAATGTAAATAAAAAATGTTACGTGGTCTTTGATCTTCTTTTATTTTAAACGAGCTTAAGATCATTTATTTATTAATTATAATTATTTGTTTCCAATATTTCGTATCCATATTGGGTGACTTCTTTAGGGAACAATTATTACAATTTGATTGAAAAACTTGTTTTAATAATTGAAAAACTTATATATATTAGAGCGACTCAAGCTGTATGGAAGTGAAATTCATGCAAGGTGTACCCCCCCCCTCAAAATGAACATTGGTATTTTTTAAGATGACATCTAAAATATTTCGGCTCTAGCTTTAACCTCTCGTGAGCTGTACCATTTTGAAAAAGGGTCCAGTTTTGCATGTTTTGTTAATTTAAGAATCTGTTTCCTTACCAACATATACAATATGGGTATCATAAGAAAGGGTTTTTTAAGGCGCGTCCAACTGTATATACAATTTGTCCAAGGACGATCATCCATGTTCTTTTTTTAAGGATATTCTGTAAAAAAAACGGTTTTTTGAATATTTTGTTCCGGGTTGTTTGTAACAAAAATGCCAAATTAACATATTTTAATCTTTAGTCGATTTAATTAAATACGGGTCTCTGCTTTTTTTTTTTGAAATTCGTGCTAGTTCGCGTTTTGACAAAAATGCAATGGGGTGGTAACTCTTCTTTTTAAATAGGACAATATGTGTATCAAGTTTTTTTTTACCAAGTACATCATCTTTGTATATAAATAATTTAGATTTTTGCAAATTACATGCATTTTACACGGTGCTCTGGAATATATATAAATGCTATTTTGTGGTAACTCTAATATGATAGCGGATTTAGTTTCTATATCATGTATGGATGAAAATAGGACTAAAGAAGAAAAAAAAAATGATCCACGACTTTTTGGCGGCATATTTTTTCGCAAATTAAAAAAAGAAGTCACCCAATGTGGAGACGAAATATTAGAATAAGCAATTATAATTAATAAATAAATGATCTTAAGCTGGTTTAAAATAAGTAGAATTAAAATGTAAATAATTATATGTGGACAACTTTTGAAGTTTAAGAAAAATTTAATTGAAGTCTAATAAAGACTTACAATTACAAGACCGCAATTTTTGAAATACTTAAAATATCATTGCGAAATTTTATAATGATATTTCTGGTAAAAAGTATTACCGATTTTTAAAAATGTAGTAATTTCTTTTTTTTTCATAGTATTCAATGTGTTTATTTATTTTTGTACGTGTTTGTTGAAATATATATTTTGAATATTATTTTAACCCATTCAATTCCGGGTACTATATAGCCTCATATTAATAATAAGACGTATTGCAATTAATAGCAGTTATAGTTATTTATACTTATTTATTTGCTATGACATTATAACTAATTGCAATCATAAAACATTAATCAAACATTCAATCATCATCTTATTTAAATACAAGTTAATTTAATTAGTTAATAAATTATAATTTAATTGCAGTTTAACCACAAGACTATCGCATCTTAATCTAAGTTCATTTATTATCATTTTTATGGTCAATTGAATATTTTAATTTTGTATTTGATTCTATTTTTCATTCGAGGTTTAATGTAGAAATGTCACCAATGCATTCATAAGATTAATATCTTTAACATACGAATTTGACAACAGATTTCAGAAAGAGGAAATGAAAAGTATTAAATACTAAAATATCACATTTGAAAGTTAATTCATTTATTATTAATTTTATACACACAGAAAACAGTTTTGTAGTTGCAACCGAATTTTTTGTGGTACCACGAACTATCGCAATTATTAAATTTTAATAAGAAAAAAAAAATGCACGAGGTTGTATGTATTGAACAGATGTTAAACGCAAAGTAAATGACGGAACTTGCTCAAAATTTTAACAGTAGTCTATTAGCAGGTGGGTCTTGATGGGAGCAGTGTTGCATTTTATGTAACTACGAGGTAAGTTTGAAAAGTCACGGACTTATTGATCCGCGCTCTTACTATTATACCAACCGACATTTATTTACAAATTTCTAATTTTAATTGTAACAATTGAATATTTTATGTTTATTCACTATAATATTTTATAAATAGATTCACTTACTTTCAACAAAATTTATTTTATTAACAAAAAATTATATGCCTCGAACTGGGCTAGAACTGGCGATCTTCCGTTTGTCGGGCAAATACTTTACCTCTAGCCTAAACCCAATTTAGATATATTTTTTTTAAATTTCAACCTTGAATATTTTCTAGTTTCAAATTGAAATATTTGTCTAAAAATCAATAGAAATTCGGTTGCTAATCTCACTATTTTATTAGAGTTTCCTAAATTATAAAATAAATTTATGTTATTTTAGAATTATTTTATTAATAAAATTTTCTTTTCCGCAAACTGGGCTCGAACCGGCGACCTTCTGCTTGTCAGGTAATTACTTTACCTCTAGCCTAAACTCGATTTGAATTTCTATTTTCAAATTTCTACCTTGAATATTTTTTCTTTCCAATTTAAATATTAATGTCTAAAAATAGATTTGTATGTAAAACAGAAATTGGGCTGCTAATCGTAATATTTTATTAGAGTTACCAAAACTATTAAAACACTATATTATTTTAAAATTGTTAACAGAAACTAATATTTTAGATTTAGTAATTTTTTTTTTTGAAGGCGAAACTAATATTCGATTTCAACTGCAAATATTTTATTCAAGGGATAAAATCTCCGAAAAGTGGTTACTTGTTGGTATTTAATGTAATGTAGGAGATAATATTTTTATAATATTGATAAGGAAACCAATAGTTTGAATGATGTGACTGTGTTTTGGTTAATTTTATATATTTTCTGTTTACAATATAGTTTAATTATTCTGATGATGAATTTTATGTACTTACAATTAAAATTATTGAATAATGATTACATTTTGTTGGTTACAATTGAATTATTACAAATTTATTATCTGTGTGTAGTTAATTGAATAGTCAGTTATATATTTAGAATTGTACACAGAGCAAATTTACGATTGTTTAGTTAATCAATGAAGGATTTCTTCACAAAATACACTAAAATTTTGTTAAAATTAATGAAAAGCTTAACATTTCTTATGAAACCAGCTTTTAAATGAAACTGCTTCCTTGAGTGTATGAAACGTTTAATAATAAAAAATTATATATATTTCATACAGTTTAATGAAAACTTGCATTAACTTCATGAAAAGTTTCAATGAACGAATTTCAGTAAAATTTCATTGAATTTATGTAGAAATTCATTAATATCATACACCCAGAAAAGAGTCTCAGCTGTGTTCACCGAATTTGTTGCCAATCGTATTGTGGCGGTTGTGGCAAATATCTTTATATTGGTGTATCGGCTATTAAATACAATTGAAAGATTTCGTAAAAAAAAATAATATTTTCAGTTGGAAAAATCAAATTTAATCAAAATTAATTCAGTAGCTACAATCCAGACTTAGGCGAATTCATTACATTTCACAATCATTCACTTGTGAAATTTTTCTATATCATTAAAAATTTCAGACCTACGCTGACACTTGTGAGCTTAAACGCTTCGTTGGAAAATTTGTAGAATTTTCAATACCAAAAATGGGTATTAGTAACAATATCTGGGTACTTAATTACTGGGAAATTACTCAATTACAACCAATTTCATGTAATGAGATGTAAAAAAGTAATTGGCCTGTAATTTAATACACAAATATTGGTATTATGTCCCATGTCTGAGTTTGACAAAATTGAAAATTTTGCAAAGATGCGTTTAAGCATGCAAGTGTAACCGTAGGTCTGAAATGCTTAATAATATAGAAAAAAGAAAAACGCATGGAATTCGAACCACTACGAACGAAGTTATCCACTTTTTCCGGAAACCCTCTCATAAAGGCTTTTATGGTAGTTTCTGTCACCTTTTTAGAGCAGGTGGTCCATCTACGTTTAAAATCTTGCATATCCTGGGAGACCTTTTTGTGCCCTTTAATTCTCTTTTAACAAGTGCCCAATATCTCTCCGCTGGCCTGAGCTCCTGGCAGTTTGGTGGATATGCCTCTATTGGGACAAAAACCACATTATTATCATTATACCACTCCAGCGCTTTCTTGCTGTAGTGACAAGATGCTAAATCGGGCCAAAAGTAAGTGGATACATTGCGCTGGCTCAAGAATGGAAGAAGTCTCTTCTGCAAACACTCCTTGATATAAATTTCGCTGTTTATAGAGCCGATGTCACAAATGACTGACTTCTTTGGCCGCAGCTACATGCTATACTAGGAATTTTTTATTGTATTTCGTTTGTTTTTTCGACCTAAATTTTTCCGCAACATTTCCTCGAACATCGGAAACATAAATTTCTTGACCAGGGAGCTGCGAAAAATCAGCCAGGACATAAGTTTCGTCGTCCATTACACAACAGTTGTATTTTTGTATAAAATTTGATTTCAATTTTCGAGTTCTGGTTTTGGCCTCCATATTTTTAAAAGCGTTTTTATCGGGAACTTTTTGAACTTTGTAGGTCTTTAGTCCTGCCTTACGTTTCACTTTACGTACAATAAATTCCGAGCATTGGGCTAACCTAGTTGTTTTTCTGCCAGATGTGTTAGGAGCTCTCTTAAGGATGCTTTTAACTTTATATGCCTTTTTCTATGTTACGATAACCAGTCGTTGTTCCTGCTCCCGGCTTCCTTTCAATTGTTAGGTGTTCCAGATACCTTTTTACCACTTTTGAAACTGTTTGGCGGTATACATTAGTTTCTTTGGCAATTTTTTTGTATGTCCATTTTTTGAAAATATTTTATTTATATATTGTTGAAAATATTTAATTATTTTGAACGCACTTTTCTTCCATCGTCCATTGTGTAAAAAATTTAAAATCAAAACTCATGAAGTTAACTAATTTATTAACTGACATATTTTTTAAATATAAACTGCAAAAAAAAAAAAAATATGAGAAACTTTAAACCAAAGTTATAGGCAAAAATGTGTGTTAACATTTTTATGATCTCACTCCTTATGAATGAAAAATTTCTTAAACTTTATAAAAAAGCTTCATAGTTTTAATAAAACAATTTTTAACGTTTTCATTATTCGTATGAAATTTTTAATAAAAAATATGAAATTTTTGATTAAATTTTATGAAGACTGCATTAATTTAATGAAAAGTTTCATAGATTTAATGCAAATATTCATTGATATCATGCATACAATTCTCTCAGTGTAGAAAATAGTAATTGGAATCTGTGATTTTTTTTTAAATGTTAAAATTTTAAAAGTTTTACTTTCTCTTATAAAGTAAATGTCTCAGATTCCGAGTTTACCATTACCAAAACTCCAAGAATACACTCATAATAATCCATGCATAAAAATACAAAATTATGGTCGTTTATTTTACAAAAAATTTGGTTATATTGACATGTTTTCGTAAATTTACGTATGGATTATTATCAGTGTATATGTTTCACTAAAAAAAGATAACAAATCTGACTTAAAAAAAAGCTTTTAATCTTGCTGCTATTCATTTGAATGTACCTTTACAATTTCATTCGAAGATATACCCATATACATCCGAGGTTTTCTCAAAATACGGTATATTTTGAAATTGTTTTGTTAAAAAATCTAAATTCTTTACCTCAATCTATGAAGTTACCGCGACAAGCGTATGGATGGATGGAAAGCATTTGAGTCATTATGAAATTACTCGTATCTTATTCCTCATATCGCACTTGATCAACAAGAGGGTATTAACTCAAAATTTTAAAATTTTCAGTTGAGTCAAAAACTGTTTATGGCCACATTTTAACAGAATTTAAAAATACAAACATAATAAGCAAATACCCTTTGAAAATATATATACATTGTTTCTGTTTAAAATTTTACCACTCATTGCAAAAAAAAAATCTATTTTTTGAGTTAATACCATTTTTTTGAAATTTTATCGATTTAAATTTATAGAATAAAACAAATTTTATCAATAAAACAGTATCAACTCAAAATACAACCAAATATAAATAAAACAGTTTGATTATTTTTAACATAAATAAAGGCTCAAATCAAAATAATACATTTTTTATGAAAATATACGATTCAGTTCTATTTGAACTTTTGTATTAACTCGAAATATTACCTTTTTGTTGAAATAAAGGTAATCACTACATTATTTATTTATTTATTTATTTATTTCGTCTATGGATACAAAAATCCTTACAGACTAGCAAAATTATGACAATATTAAAAAAAAAACTTAAAATATATCATTTAATACAGTTTTAAATTGATAGTGGTTAACACTTATATCTAATTGATTACAATATTTATTAAACAATCTCAAAACTCTAGTAAGAGGTTCATTTAACGCATAATTAGTTCTATGTACATCAATATAAAAGAACTTATCTCTAACTCTTAACGATCTAGAAGGAACATATAATTTGATTAAATGCAATAATTATCATGAAAATGGTCTCAAAAGTGGTTTTCGAGATGAAAGAGTAATCGGAATACGTTGAAATTTTTGCGATATATAGATATTTATGTTGTTAGTTGATTTCTTGAAAAAAGTGATATTTTAAAAATTTTGAGTTAATACCCTCTTGTTGATCAAGTGCGATATGTGTCTGCTATGTAGATTTTGAAAAGTTTATTTATTAATTATTTTATTTTTTGTTTTATTAATCATAAATTATATTCTTCATTATTAATATAACTCAACTTACAAAAAAATAATGCTTCTCCTGTTTATGGATTTTATTCTTTTGACTTAAACAATATTTTAAATAGTTTCTATTATTTTTTTAATTGACGTTTTAACGAAAGGAAAAATATAATATTAATTGTTATTATGTTTTTGTAGTTTAAATGACAATAATAATTTTTGTTACTGTACGGTGAACCGATTATTCCATTAACTAACTTCTTTTTTTTTTTTTTTATAAAGAGAAGCAACTCTCAGGAAATTCTTCATATTTGTATTAATATGTTGCCTTCGTTGGAAAGGGGATAGAGGAGAGATAAAAGGAATGGAAAGATGAAGGGCTTCAAACATCGCAATACTATAATTGCTCAAGATAATAAGTCTTAGATTAGAACAGTTATTGCTCGCCACCTGATGGAGAGTTGGCGAACTTATTGAAGCTTTTTGGTTCATAGCCCTGATTCATTATTTTACTTCGGTGGGGATAAATGCTATGGGAACGCTGCGATACGTATGTGCGATAGAAAACTCATGCATATTGTTTTTCTAAATTGATGTTGTCGTTGCCGGGGATCGAACCCGTTACCATCTGTGTACCAGTCCAACGTGATTTTACTGATTATTGAGAATAATGGCATTCATTTAATTGTGTTACAAAATTTTTAAATATGAGGTTTAACTGTTTTAAATGATAAAATAAAGTAATTGAAATTAAATTTTTGGATTTGCGACTGGGTTTTAACAGTCCCTACCGATTTTCAACCAATTAATTTTCTGGGTGTACAGATAATTCTCTTAGTGTATAGTTAGAAGGAGATAATAATTTTCTTATAAAAAAAAATTACATATGGCAAAGTATATTTTTTATGATTAGTTAGGTGTGGATAGGTTGTATACAAAAAGCTCCTAACTTTTTTGGCAAATTTACAAAAAACCGGGAAATTTACGAAAATTTTAATAACAATCAAATTTGAGTCTAAAGTTAGCAGTTTTAAAGAAAAATTTTATTCACTATTATTTTTCTCTTCGATACGGTAATTTAACTTAAAATTATTCAAATATAAATATTTGTTATAATTGCGTATATTTGTTATACAATTATATGGTTGGCAGGCGCGGATCCAGCTTTTCCATTTGGGGGGAGATAATTTTTTTATGAAATTTTTTTTTTACTTCAAAATATGTTTTTTTCATATGTCAAGAATAGTTGGTTTTTATTCGGTACTCTGCATAATCGGCATGCATCTTCTTCTATTTGTCAAGCTTCTACACAGAGAAAATTTTTTTGGACGAAAAACAATAAAAATGTTCGGTAAACTAATGAAGCTTTTATTCACAAATTGAACGAAACATTAATAAAAACATTCACATCCTTTTTATGAAACTAGTTTTTTAACTCATTAATGGTACGTATTAGATCCGCTGGACATTTTTCGACCAAACTTTCCAGTAAAGAACTTCATTAAGAATTTTTTTTTTATTTTTTTTTTTTTTGCCGTAAAGAAAAAAATATTGTATAATATTGGAAATATTGTCAGCAAAAGTTGAAACTTTGACATCATATAAATTCTAAACGGTTGAAGATATATTAAAAATTTAAATTTTTAATAGTTTTGTGATCAAATCTTTATTCAAAAATATTTGAAAAATTATTTTTTTAAGTTAACCGGTTTTTAACATTTTTAGGAAAAAGATCGTGGAATTCGACAATTTTTTAAAATTGCCATATGGCAACACTGACTATATAATTTTTATAAGTTTAGTAGTATTTTAATTAAAATCATCCCTTATTTATGTGTTGAGTGAAAGCGAAATACATTTTGGAATATTTTAGACATTGTGTATTTGAAAAGTTGATCGTTCGATTTTCAAAAATTATATACAAGTAATTAACTAATTTCTAGCAGAGAAATACATTTTCATGTTTTTTCATCAACAGAACAATCAAAAATATAAAAGATAATTCATTTAATATTTTTAAAAAAAATTTTAAAAAAGTTCCATCATCAAAAGTAAAATTTTTTTTTTTTTCAAAAATTAAGTGTCAACTCTGGATAACGATTTTCCTAAATTTTTTTATTCACGTTTGTGGTCAAGATGTTGAGTAATATTAAGGTTTTTAAATCACTTATTTATCTTGATGCAAAATATAGCCATTTAAACCCTGCGGGAAATGGACCAGTCACTGGTATGGTCACGTGACTAGAACTTTGTGTGTATGAACCAGTCCTAGTTTCGGTTCTGTTATATGAAAGTGACCGCTACTTTTAACATGGGCTTGTCATAGGAGGTGACAATTGCTACCTGCGAAGCACTGTGTGAATTGGCGAATAACTTGACCAAGGTAACAATCACCGTACCGACTTAAATGAATATGCTACGGGACAAGTTAGAAGTAGATAGTGTTAAAGTATGACCATTTTAGGATTTATGTGTTATGCAACAGAACCAGTGGCAAAAAAATTATCACGTGACTGGTGTAGGTGAACGTATCGTAGAACTGGAGAAAAATTGTTAAAGGATGACTGGTCATTGGGGGTAGTTTAAGTGAAATAGTGATGTAAAGTACCACTGCACTGGTCTAAGGGGTACATGTCGGGTTGCTAAATAGCCCGTCCGAAACTAGTCACTTCACTTATCCAAAACGGTGTGTCATACCACCTGTTCAAAAAACCTTCAAAAAGGCACAAAAAAATTAGTTTATTTTGTCTATACCCAACAAAAACTATAACATTGCAATAAATTCATTATAAAAATTTTAAAGTACATAAACTAGACAAGAAGTCCGGATGTCCAAAATATAGATTTTTTGCAAGTTTATTCTTTATTTGATAACATTTTCTACTAGTTTTTAATTTCCAACACCTTTAAAAGCACTTCATGAAGATTTAAATTTTGCATTCTGCATTCTGCATTATAATTCTAGTTCACAATAATATCTTTAATTCCTTCAGTGGTATGTCCACTTTGTAGCAGTCAAGGAACTGCATCCTTTGGTATTAATTGCCATGTTTTCATCCACTGCTAACGGTTTTGAACTAGTTTAATGACCAGTAGCAATTTCAACTGCAACGACTCTAGTTGCTTCAGTACACTTTGATATTATGTTACTTTTTCTCTAGTTACATGATATATCTGGTTCCAACCACTGAATGTTTTGTCACCATAACTATAGTCACATGATTGTACATTTCACCCAAATTAACACTTTTTGGTGCACCACAATTTTGGTTTCACCAATTTCGTGACGTGCCCCCAATTATATATCACAGAATGACCACTTTGGATCAATCGGCCCTTCATTTACCGCAGGGAATGTACTGGGTCAAACAGGGAACACTGTGCCAAAAATTAACTCTTTTTTTTGCACAGTGTTCGCTTTTTGACCCAGTACAACTTCTTTAAATAAATAAAATTATATTTTTCATAAAATGTTATAAAAATTTGCATTGGCTTAATAAAATGTTTCAGTATACGAGTTCCATTGCAACTTCATGGATTCTATGAAAAAATTAATTAAAACCATGCAGAGAATTCTTTCAGTGTACCATTAAATATGCCGAATATCCAATAAAAGCATTATTTTCCCAAATTAATTGGGTAATGAAAAAAATCAAGAAAATTTTTTTTACGTTGAAATGTTTTGCAGAATAATTTTGGCGGCTTATGATAAACACTTCAATCTTAAAAGTATGATTGTTGAAGACAAAATATTTACTGAGTAAATTTTAGTTTACGAAAAATAATGAAAACGTTCAATCTCTTAAAATTAATGAAAAGCTTACGACTTTTTATGAAACTAGTTTTTAATGAAATTTCTTCTTTAAGTGAATGAAACTATTAATTAATGAATTGAAGGGCGTATTGCAAAAACTTGATTAGCCACATTTTATTTTTAGTTTGTTTTCGCCTTTTAATGCAAAAATATGACCTTTGCAGGATGTTTATAATCTAAGTACTTGCAATAAGTGTTTAAGCAAGACTTCTATCAAATATTAATCAATGGATGTCTAGAAAGCAGCAAAAAACCAAAAAACACTAAATGTGATTTATCAAGTTTTTACAATAAGCCTTTCAATTGATATTTTCCATACAAATTTATGAAAACGTGCATTAGTTTAGTTAAAAGTGTCATTGAACGATTTTAATTTTCAAATTAATATCATGCAGAGAATTCGCTCAGTGTAGTATCCGATTGAACAGTTTGGCCAAAAGATATATGTTATAATTTTTTTGTCTTTTAGAGGCATTACAATTTTCGATATTACACTAATTATCTGCATGATATTAAACATTTTTGTATTAAATCAATGACATTGCATTGGAATCCCTATTTTGAAACTTTGTTTTATGAAGAAATACAATTTTATTTATGTAAATTTTCTTACACTAAATGAGAAGTTTAATTAAAAAACTATTTTCATAAAAAAATTTGAACTTTTCATTAATTTTAAGAAAATTTTCGTTCATTTTGTGAAGGTTTTTTTTATTTATTTACTGAGATCGCCCAAAACAGTCGGTCTGTGTGGAAAAATAATTGTTGAACTGATTTATTGCGACTATTAAAGTTGTATAGTTTGTGAACGACCTAGTTCAATTGAACAAGTCTTTACTTTGAACTAGTGATCTAGTTCGCAATCTTCAGCTCTTTTTGGTCTTTCACTCTTTCCGTGCTTTTTTTTTGTCATTTGAGTAATATTTCTTTTCTTTATGTTGCTTTTAAGTTTAATTTTGTTGTTTTTCAATGTTCCCAGCTAAATTTTTTTTATTTTAATGTTAAAAACAAGTGTCTAATATGAATAATTCGATTAAAAATTATCAAACAAACGATCTAACGAAATATGGAATGAAATTGTCAAAAATCGATTCCACTAGAAGAGCGACCTAGTTCATTGAGATCAACGGAACTAGAAAGATCGCTCACTCAAACGAACTAGTTTACCCAAGTCTAAGGAAAAAGACGAAATCTGTAAATCAAACTAAATGCCAACTTTTTTCGATTTTGACGAAAGGGAATTCAGCCATAATTTGTTTATTAAATTCGTTATTTTTATACTTAAAAATTAAAATTACGTTTTTTTTTTTTTTACAAAGAAGAGATTCGAACTATAATTTCAATTTTGTAAATTTTTTCTGTGTATGTTTCAAGACATTTTCCAATAGATAAATCTAAGCGATTTCCCAATAACAGATAACAAATTTTCTTTTCTGTTTTTTATATTTTTTATTTCTTTTTTAGTAATCATATAATTACAAATTATATCCTATTACCCTAACCGAGCACTAGCTACTATGGCTTTCGACTCGTTGTAGCGAAAACAGACCAATGCCTCTGGTGGGAATAGAACCCACGACCCCCTCACTGATAAGCTAGCACGATACCAACTAGCCTACCGGGGCGCATTTCTCTTTATTCAGGAAAAAAATAATTTGATTCAGAAAAAGGTTTAAACTGTTTTTTTTATGATTTCGAAGATTGGATAGCTTGATAAAGAAAACTCAAAACTTTGAAATTGAAAACTCATAATTTTAAATATTTTTGCATTGAACGTCCATTTGTTGGCTTTAAAAAATAAATTTTTTTTTTATAAATAAAAAACGCAAGTTATGAGGTGTGCTTTGTATGAAACCTATTCACTAATCGTGATAAATTTTTCCTGACCTATATTTAAATTCAATATTTTAAAATATTAATAAAATTGTGTACTTTTATCTAATATGCACTTACATGCTGACATCCATTCTATACATTTCCTGAAATTTTAACTATTCACTTAAGATGTTTTGGATATTTTTTTTTATTTTATTAATTAATAATCATATAATTACAAATTATATACTATTTCCCTAACCGAGCACTAGCTACTATGGCTTTCGGAGCGTTGTAGCGAAAACAGACCAGTGTCTCTGGTGGGAATCGAACCCACGACCCTCGCACTGATAAGCCAGCACGCTACCAACTGGCATACCGGAGCGCACATATTGTTTTGGATATATCAGGTTATGACAGTAGGAAAAACTTTGAAATTTGGAAACCTCTTTTCCTTTTTTATCTGCTTTTTTGCTTTTATTTCTTACCCTTTTTCTTTCCCTCTTTTCCATTTCCATTTCCGTTTCCTCCATTTTTTCTCTTTAATTTTTTTGGGTTTTAGGGGAGGGTCATATGTCCTCCCCTCCCCATGTATCCACGCCTGATGGTTGGTCAATTATTGTTTCTCGTTATAATTAACTACTAAAGACATTAATCATCAATAATAAAAAAACTTAATTAAATTTTGAAACAAATAATAATTTATTATACTTGAATTTTATATTTTAAAATGACAACACACACTATCACATCCGTTGTTCCATTCTATATGAAAATGAATCTTTTTGTGATTTTTTATTTTTTAATTTCGCAGAATAAATGATGTTGGTAATTATATACCAAAATTCCTGTTAATAAAATCTCAATTATCTGATTATAATTGTCGTTTTTTTTCAGTATTCTCATATAAAATAACAACAACAAATATCATATATTGGCAGTTAGCCCTACAATAGACCAAGTTTTCAAATAGAGCTGGTCATTTTTTGTTTTAATGAGAATATAATTTTAATAATTTGTTTTTGATTTGATACATTTAGAAACGGTTTCCCCAAAAACTTATTTCAAAAAGCCTCTAGCAATTTATAACACTAGTCAACAGGCAAAAAATTACAGGCTTTGAAACACATATTTTTTAATATACCTACTGTGAGCATCAAAAGAAACTGTACGTCTTAGATTAGTATGTTTAGAATTACACTCCAAAAATGAATGTAAAATTACTGCGTTAAACTGCGTTAAACTGGGTAAATTTGTATGTAATATTTTGTGTTATATATATAAAATTATACATAAAATTAGACACAAAAATCTAACTAAACTAACATATTTAGTATATTGGATATATCAGGCGCGGATCCAGGGGGAGAGAAAATACTCTAATTTCCCTCCCAAAACATTTTCCTGAATCCGCGCCTTGATATATAATGTAAACTAAAGATCCACACACCAAATTTCAAATACGTCGCTTAAGAGGTTATGCCGGGCAGTCAAGTGGCAGACTGTACCCCCTTTTTGGCCCTCCCCGTAGGAATTTCTAAAAATCTCTTCTAAGGGGATGTCAACGCCGGATCAGAAACCCACATACAATATTTTAATATCATCCCTTAAGCGGCTTCCCAGTAATAAATAGCTATTGAATTTATCGTAATTATCAAACAAATCATAAACAAATTAGTTTCATGGTCTAACTTTGTTATAATTTGCCATGTACACAAATCTATTTTTTATAAAAACGAAATTTTTTTTCCGACGTTAATTGATGGATAACGGGTTTACAAATATTTCAGTAACGGTATTTTATGGGTAACGTTATTTCAGTTATTCAGGTAATGTCAATACACACCGATATGTGTAGCCCCATTATGCCCGAATTCTATTGACTGGCTAGTTTATGATGAAAGTTTGGGAAAATATGCATATATATTTCCAGTGCTTATTTTTCTCCCCCAAAATAATATTTTTCAATACAAAAATGTAAAAAAGATTAAAAAAGTAATTAAAACTACTCTAACTTCCCTCCCCAAAACCTTTTCCTGGATTCGCGACTGTTTGTAATAGTAACATTTAATTATGATCTCAAACCTGTCAACTGCAAACTGATTTTATAAATTTGTCGGTTTTTTGTGCGCTCTAACAGCCGTGTGGGTAATCTGTCCCCCTTTTCATTAGTCTCATTGAATAAACTTCTTACATCCCGCTAAATTTTTTTTCAAGTTGAGCTTTGGTTGTCGATAAGGAAACGTTTTCCTAGTGTTTCCAATTTGGGTAATCGATTAACCGATTCCTCGACCCAGGCATCGAGTAATTGAAAACACTACGTTTTCCCTATTTTTTCCAAGATTCCAAAAATCCTCATAATTCGAAAACTGAAAGAATAAATAGAAAAATAGTGAGATAATATAATAAACAAATAGTATCGAGGATTGTATAGCAACAAAAATACCATCTGAAAATAAAAAAAAGATAAAGAAACAAAGAAACAAAGACGATAAAGTCTGGAAGTTATGCGTACTAAGGCCGTACGTTGGGCGCCAAAAAAAACTGCAACGCTTTAAATCACCGTTTTTTTCGAAAAGTAGTGCATCCTTTAATTCGGTTTTGACCAACTATTGTTGTATTTTTTTAATTGTTTATTATAGAGAATATCACTCTATTAAGTAACAATACACAAGGTATTTATTTACAAAACAACAACAACAGCAACAATAAAAAAACAAATAAATACAATTGAAATCTGTGCAAAACAATAGTTGTAGTATTTTTGTTTGTTTGTTTTTTGACGCATCAACGTTTTGGTTTTGAATTTCCATTCAGTTTTTTTTGTGTTTTTTGTTTGTAGAAAGCTACTTAGACTATACACACAACATATTTGTATAAACAAATAGGATGAATCAAAATGATGAATTAAAAATAATAAAAAAAACTGTGTTGTAGAGTAATTTCCGTTTCTTTTTTTTAATTTCCCCATCAAATTTGTACTGTTAATACAGTCACCAAAAAAAAAAAATACCTGAATGAATTAAAACTTTTGAATTGCCAGACAGAATCAAATAAAATATCTTGGAGGGTTTATAAAATTATATATGAGTTATTTCAAAAATATTCGACACGTGTTGAAACTGACTTTAGATGCATCTTATTTCTCAAGGTTTTTTGCATTGAGAGCATCGATGGACAGACTTAGGCAGACCACACTTAAAAACTAGGAAATGGTTTCACTCTGAAAAGTCGAAAAATTAAAAAAAAAAATTACTTAAAACTTAAAAGAGTTTTTTTTCATTTATTTTTTTCTCATTAGTTCTAACTTTAAGATCCAAACCAATACAAAATGTAATCACTAGACTTGGAAGATATATTCACTGAAAAAGTGATTTCCATATCGCTGCTGGGTTGTATGGTGGGTTACAAGTAGTTTTTCACGGGAAATTCTTTGGAAGTTCCTGGGAAATTGTTTTTTGTAACGTTGCGCCGTAGGGCATTTGAATAAATAATGGTAATATATATAGAACTTCTAAACTACTGATCGGACCTGTACGAATCAAATTGGAAATTGTAAAAGAGGTGTTAATCTTTTATAGTATTATGATTAGGTCACCCTGTTTTAGTACAGCGTGTACTTACAAGCTGTCAAAGTTGACTACCTCGTGTATAAACAATCTTTTTTAGTGTGTAGCTTTTCAAAATGTGGACCTATTTCTAAAATTTGTAGCCTGAATTAATGTACGTTGTAAAAACTTAGTTTTTTTTTTTTTTTTTTTTTTTTTTAAAAAAAGAGAGGCAACACTCAGGAAATACTTCCTATAGTTAGTGTGTTGCTTTCTTTGGAAAGGGATAGTATAGAGATGAAAGGTGGGGAAAGATGAAGGGCTTCAGACATGGCAACACTGTAATTGCGCGAGATGATAAGTCTTAGAACAGTTGTTGCTCGCCACCTGATGGAGAGTTGGCGAACTTATTGAAGCTTTTTTTGGTTCATAGCCCTGATTCATTATTTTACTTCGGTGGGGTTAATTGCTATGGGAACACCGAAGGTGGACATTGCGATACGTATGAGGGATAGAAAAAACTCATACATATTAATTTGATGTTGCCGGCACCGGGGATCGAACCCGGCACCTTCTGTGTAAAAGTCTAACGCGCTAACCATTACACCACAACGCGAACACGTTGTGGAGCAAAATTGATTATTAATAGGGTTTTTGTTAAAGTTCTGCCTATTATGGAGGCTCTAGCTTTTCTAAAACTTCGGGTTCTGATGAGATCTTTAGCCAGATCGAAATACTAGTATCACCCTAGCTAATATGTTTGATTTGCTTTATTTTTGTAAATATACGGAGGTTGAAAGCTCGTTATAAATTGAAAATAACATAAAAATAATCTCGATGTATATAAAAACAAAAAACTAATATAACTGTAAAAAGTATTTATATTTCTTTACAATTTTATTGGAGCATTGTTAAAAAACCAATACAAATTTTAATATTTTCTGAAATAAATTCTTCAATATTGGCTTCCAGTGCGTCAACCGTTGCGGGCTTGTCCCAATAGATATGAGGCTTAACATAGCCCATCAAAAAATAGTCTAAAGGCGTTAAATCGCACGGCCAATTGACCAGCAGCAAACGTGAAATAAACTGTTCATCGCACCCAAACGTGAATTGGGTCATTGTTTCGCGTGCTGTGTGGCATGTGGCACCGTCTTGTTGAAACCACATGTCACCCATTTTGGGCAAAAAAAAAATTGTAATCATTGCACGGTAGCGCTCGCCATTCACAGTAATGTTCCTTCCTTCGTCGTCTTTGAAAAAGTACGGTCCAATGATGCCACCGGCCCATAATCCACACCAAACAGTGTATTTTTTGGAATGCATTGGAACTTCTTGCAATGCTTGGTCTGCTCTTTATACCAAATACGGCAATTTTGCTTGTTCACGTATCCATTCAACCAGAACTGAGATTCTTCGCAAAATACAATTTTCCGCTAAAACAGTGGATCTTCATCCAACTTTGCCTGCGCCCTTTCACCAAAAGTTAGCCGTTGTGGGTAGGTCGTGTGTCTTCAATTCTTGCACCAGCTGTACTTTAAAAGGTTTTACAACCAAATCCTTTCGCTAAATTTTTCACGTAGTGGGGTAGTAGAGGCCCAATTGCTTCGAACTGCGCCGAATCGATAATTCACGGTCGTCAACAATACTAGCGGATAAAGTTGCGATATTTTCCTCTGTCCGCACTCTACGTATGCGTGTTAGTAGTTTATTGTCCAATAATGTAAATTTGGTGCGAAATTTAGTCATAATAGTCCGAATAGCCGCCGAAGGTTGCCCAAACTGACCATAAATTGGAAGAAGTGCACGATGCACTTTCTTAACCGAGCATGGATTTTGGTAATAAAATTCAATAATCTGCAAGCGTTATTCGTTTGTAAGTCGATTCATGGTTAAATTATAGACCAAACTGAACATGTTGACCACTAACATGTTACACGAAAACATCTGAGCTGCCAAAAACATTGTTGCCAAAAATAAAGTTGCTAAAAAATCACCCTTTACATACTTCGACAATGAGATCTTAAATCCAAGCAGAAACTGTAATTTTAATATTTTTAATTTGATTTAATCTTAAAACCGTCATAATTTTTGCTACGCGGATATAAACATAGACACATACACAAAAGCTTATTCATGTCATACAAAAAAAAAAAAAAAAAAATTCAAAATATATTGCCTCAAAGTGTAGAAAATTTTTGAAATTTCTCATATTACTTTAAAGCTTCTCCAAACATCTCTTAAAATACATTGGTATCAAATTTAATAAGATACCATAGCACTTTAAAGGTTAAATATCTTTTGTTAGTTATTTATTTATGATAAAATCTTCTTATTGATCATTCAGTATTCATGATCAAATTTTTCTGATTGTATCTAATAAATATTTTAATACATTAGTTCAATTACCATACTTTACTAATTTTAAACAATATCAAATGTTCAAAGATTTTTGCATTTTAAATCTCATATTACTTGCATAATAGGCTTAAATACTTAATGTCGACTTAAGTCTAATAAAAATAAAAATTAGGATTCAAATATATGTAACTATAAAGCTGGCGTTACCATTAGACCTCTAAAATAATATTTCATTCCAAAGCAACCAACCTACTAACCAAGCAATTCAAGCAGACAGACGGACGGACATACTGACAATTATGGTTGTCATTTATTCGGGTTTTTATTTTGTTCGAATAAAAACGATCAAACAATTTTTGATCGAACGATCAAACTATTGACTTTTAAAAATTATTCGATTAATCGAACGAATAACGAATAAAATTAATTTTAAAAAACACAGTTCAACAAAATCAGAAAAAATTAATACACTTAATTTAATGCACTTTTGGACGCAGATGACGAATATGGCCTTAGATTTTTAAAATTACCCATTGGAAGGTACGATAATATTCTCTATACATCTATTTAAAATCTAAATTTCTAATTTTTCACGCTTTCGTTAATAAAATATCTAAAGTGAAAAGAAAATTCAATACTTTAATACGTACCTTTAGTGAACATCACAGGTTACTTAATTTATCAAAAAAAACTCGAGTACTTTCTCTTTAGTTAAAAAAAAATAGCTTAAACAACACTCAAAAAAATAAGTTTGTTGAAAAGTTAGTAAAACGTCTTGTAAATAAAGTATACTATTTTTTAGCAATTTTTTTTTTTTGCTGAAATTGTGTTTTCAGCAAAAATTTTAATTATACTTATTCAGCACTTAACTGTTTTGAACTAATGTTTTACTAATATTTTACCAATTAATTTTGCTAAAAAAAAATTATGCTGATAAGCACATTAATAGTGTGATGTGGCACCCAGATTTAAAAATATACTCAGAATGAAGTAGATGCAGCATGTCTAGATGTAGTTGAGACGAGGAAAATTATACTAAAAAGCACAACTCATGTAAGACATATACAAAAATCCACCATGGAAGATTTTGTTATCAGTTTTTCATACATAAAACAAAAGAAATCCTGCAATATGTATACTGGACTGTCCCTTAAAGTTAAATGTTATAAATGTTGAGACGCTACCCTCTAATTTTTTTTTTGTATTTGTCTTGAAAATAACTCATGTGAAATTTTACGCCCCTACGACCACGCCTTCCCTACCCGATAGGGCCTTAAAGATCAAAATATGCGTTTATATGGGATATTTTTTTTAGTTTTTGCTGTTTTTTTGCAATATTGCAATAGTTTTTACTCCAGATGTATATTCAAAAAGGTATAAAAATCCAAATATGGAAAACGCATATTTCGCTCTTTAAGGCCCTGTCGCTTAGGGAAAGCGTGGTCGTAGAAGCGCAAAATTACACATGTGTTATATTCAAGTCATCTTAGGGTTAATTTAGTACAGAATATATTTTTATGGATTTATCGAATGGTTTTAGCCAGGTTTGTAAAAAAGAATTCAAATACTTTTTGTTCAAATATATATAAAAACGCACAGTATCTCCTTGGATCTGAATGCGGCACGGTACGGGTTAATGTTGTTCAATATGTCCAAACTTTTTGGCACTTAATCTAAAAGTATTCTGTTATTAGCTTTTACATCACGTTTCTTAAAATTCAAAAGTAATAAGAAAATCTTTAACGTTTTTATAAAATTGAAATAATTAAGTCTGGGGTCACTTGGGGTCGCAGGTCCACATGGGTTAATAATGTTCGAAATATTTTTATTTTTAACTTTGAGTAATGCTTATAAAATAAAACTATAAAAGTTACAAAAGTAGCTTATTTTTGATTTAAAATATTTTATGGCAACAAATAAGCCTTTTTTATTACTAAAAAATACAATTTCCTCGAAATCCGTAAAATTTAAATCGTTGACCTAACCAAGTGTACTGGGGGATATTTTTAAATTTTTTTATTTTTAATCTCTTAGATGTTTTTAAACAAGTTTAAGCAATAAAAATCTTAATTTTTTTTGATTTTGTTTAAGAAATTTTTTAAAATTTGAAATTGGAGATTTGAAAAACACCCCAAAAATTTTGTTCGTTTTTGACATCACCGTAGGACAGGTTAACGCCATCCAAAACAAAAAACTTCTTTTATGGCTCACAATTATGAGTGTATTAAATTAAAAAAATATTGTTTCAGTAATCAATTTTAAAAACGTTTAAAATTTGAGCTCGGAATTTCTTGCTGAAGTGGTATTTGGCACATTAGTGGTCTGGGGCATTATTTATTACTGGAGTAGTTCTTCACCGATTTTGGATTTTTATGCCTTTTTGAATACATAATTTTATCTTAATCTCGATTAATTTATCATCTAGAGTAAAAACTATTGCAATATTGCAAAAAAAACAGCAAAAACTAAAAAAATATCCCTTTTTCCCATATAAACGCATGTTTTGATCTTTAAGGCCCTATCGGGTAGGGAAGGCGTGGTCGTAGGGGCGTAAAATTTCACTTGAGTTATTTTCAAGACAAATACAAAAAAATTAGAGGGTAGCGTCTCAACATTTCTAACATTTAAACTTGCAGAACACCTTAAGGGACACTCTAATGTATACATATAAATTGTGGATTAAAAAAGCTTAAATTTTGTGTTGGCACCGGCTTATCAAAGTAAAATTAATTAAATTAAAGACAAAATAAAATATTTAAATTTAAAAAGATAAAACGTGTATTTTTAAACTGAATGTTTAAAGTGATTATTAATCTAGTGTGGTCAAATTGCAAATAAGCATACGTACAGGTAAACAGACTAAATCGAAAAACAAGAACTCACATCTTAGGTACTGTTTTGTTTCCTTTCTTTATTTGCAAAAAAAATTGCTGTAAATGTCATATTTTTTGTTCTGTTTCAATAATTACTGCATTTGTGTTCTTCTGAAATATGCCATCATTTAAACAATCATTAATGTAAGTGGTTAAAAGATAATTTTGTTTAAGTTATATATAATTATTTCTATATATTATCAGATATTAACCCATTAACACCCACTGTCGCCCATATGAGGACATCGCGACTTTTGTGATTTTCTCTGAAACCAGTTGCCCAATAATTTAAGTAAAATTATTTTCTGAAAGCCAACTAAATTTAGAAACCAAGAAACAAAAGTTTTTTCTAATCACATCATTCCTTCAGCCTGTAAATTCACATCATTTGACAGCAAATGAAATATATGAAATTTTGGAAAATTGTATTGCCAAGAAAAATAAAAATAATCTCGATGTATATAAAAACAGAAAACTAATAAAAAAATATTTCTTGAGCTGGAGTAAAAACAAAATGTTTTTTTAGAAAAATAGAACATTTTTGGTCTTCAAGGTTTACACACATGAGAAATAATGTGCCAACCGAATTGAAAAGTGTATATTAATGGTAACAACTGTTTTACTTTTAAATTTAAAAAAATTAAAACCAAAAGTTTATTTTTCGATCTTTTATCATAAGTTATGATGTGAGCAAGATTATTCAAGTTCAATATCATTTGTTTTTTGTTAAACAATGTTTATTTATTACTCAAAAAAGTTTTTGCCCGCTAACTTATATTGATAAAGTCTACTATAAGTTAGTTTATAAGTTCAGTTAATACAACGATATTTACATTAGATTTCTGAATATTGTGGGTGTTGCAACTAAAATTCAGTTGAATTAACCGAACTTTGTTATGAAAACTAATGTAAAGTTGTGCCAACCGTCTGAAATTCGTAATAACCAAATGTGAGTAGTAGTAACTGAATTTCAATCGGCAAATAATTAAATTTTTTTCTGTGTGTAGTAACGACATTGATACTCGTTAGGAAAATACCCTAGCCACGTATTTGATTACTAAGAAGACAAGAAAATTGATGACTTTTAGGGCTTTTTTTGTTAAAGTTCTGATTATTATGGAGGCTCTAGCTTTTCCAAAACTTTTGGTTCTGATGAGATCTTTAGCCAGATCGAAATACTAGTATCAATCTAGCTAATATCTTTGTTTTGCTTTATTTTTGTAAATATATGGTGTCGGTAATGTCTTCTCTGATTTATAACGCGTTTTCTCAGAGACCGCACTATACGTGTTGTTTTAGATGGGGTCTCATCAAACTAGTTTCAGCTAAATTCAGGGGTACCACAAGGTTCTGTTCTTTCTCCTACCCTTTTTCTTATTTTTATTAATGACCTTCTTGCTCAGACCTTCAATCCTATCTACTCTTTTGCAGATGACAGCAACATTTGTCATTCATTTTCATTTGATCACAGGCCAAGCTCTTTGGAGATAGAGGACATGCGGCAGAACATGAATGACACACTCAATCAAGACCTTTCTACAATCTCTGAGTGGGGTCGCGCGAAAAAGGTCGATTTTAATGCACGCAAGACCCAATGTTGTATGTTAACCCACAGACGGGCTGTGGAATTAACCTTGTCATCTGTAGCTATGGATGGTATAGGTATTGAGGAATTGGATACTCTTGATGTTCTGGGCATGAGAATACAGTGTGATGTCCGCTGGAATAAGCACGTATTTCAAGTGTCGAAAGAGGCATTCAAGCGTCTTGGTTTTCTGAAACGGTGCAAGACTTACTTCACTCCATCCGATCTCCTTACTATTTATACCAGCTATATCCGGCCGAAAATGGAATAGAACTCTCATATATGGGCAGGGGCTCCAGTGTCTATTCTGAAGCTTCTGGACCGTGTCCAGGGGAGGGCGGTGAAGCTTATCAATGACAGTAGTGTATCCAACTCTATTGATTCATTGGAGCATCGTCGGAATGTGGGTTGTGTGACACTTTTCTATCGATATTACCATGGGAGATGCTCATCTGAGATAAGTGAACTTATTCCTTGAGCTCGAGTTTTTATTCGTAGCACTCGCTTATCTAGTAGAGCACATCCGTTTGTAGCTGATTGTCCTGTGTTTCGCACAACGCATTACAGAGAAAATTTGTTTTTTAGTTGAACAATTCGTATGTGGAATAAACTTCCCGCAGAAGTCTTCCCTGTTACTTACAATTTAGAAAAATTTAAATCAAATATCCACAAACACTACTCCCTCTTTCCTCCTTCCTATTCCCTATTTTTCTGATCAATACTATGCGCTGCATGAGTAGGGAGCATCCCCTGAGTATTGGAACAAAAAAAAAATTAAAAATTAATAAATTTATCTAACCCCTCTTGAATATTAATGCAATTATAGCATTTAATGTTGCGACGTTTTTTATGTTTAACAATATTAAATATTTTTAAGCACTAATTTGTTACATATTTTGTTTTATTGTCAACACTATTTTTGGTTTGTAGCCAACAAAAATAGAAATTGTCCTAAGTTGACTACAGCGGCAAAAGTAGTTGGGTAGCCGTGTAGCCAAAATAATCGTTTTCATATAAACGTGTGTATTTTATTTTTGACAGGCTGTAGTCGTGTAGCTGCAGTCGTCTATGTGTTTATAGCATTATTCGAAAATAATGTTTTTTAAATTGTTCGTTGGAATTTTCTTTTTGTTCGTTCGATTAATCGAATAATTTTTATTCGATTGACAATCCCACTGACAACCAATGAACTTGTATGCCATTCATAATTTTTCTCTTCATTTTAAAAAACACATGTAATTTTGTATAAATATTATTGTGGTCATAACTATGATTACTTATTTTATTTTTTTTTTTGTGTTACATACCAACCGCTGTGATTTTGTCTGCTTTTCTCTACAATATCCAATAATGATCCTTGATCATGAAATAAGCGGTTTCTTTTCTTTATCTTATTCTTCAGTTTAGAGTTGCCTTACTTATGCTCATCATTATACAATTTATGTTGAAAGTTTAATGTATTCTTTAACTGAGATAATTACTACGTTGCTGTCAATATTTTAAAATAGGCATATCTAGTATGGATTTATGTACACTGATAGAAATTTGTGCGTAGTATTAATGAATTTCTTCATTAATATAATGATTTTTTTCAGAAAAAAGTCAACAAAGAAATGTTTCATTGAATCATTGAAACATGTTTCATATTAATGAATGGTTAATATTAAGGAATGGTTTCATTGACGCAATGAAAATTTCATAAAGTATATGGAATTTTTTTTTTCATTAATTCAAGCATAAATTTAATGAAAGTTTCATGTGTTTAAGGAATAAGGTTCATAATTTAAATGAAATATTTTCATTATTTTTTATTAAAAAAACAGAAATGTATTTCTCTATAATACATTTTTTAAAAAGATTGAGATGTTAGCCAAACAAGTTTTCTTTTAAATTAAAAAAATAAAAAAATCTCTTGACTTTTTACAAAAGCACTTATGTCGACTTAAGAAATTTTTTTAGGGATTTTATAGTCGTTTCACATCAACACTTAGTACACTAAATCATTTGAGACCTAAATTTATTTCGAAGTTTTGTTTTATTTTGTTTAACAAAAAAATTAAGTCATTTGTAATAAGAGGCGTTTAACTTGAGCGATTATTTTGTTTATCCAAAATATACTATATAGGAAAAAAATCACAAAATTATACTAAACAAATTTTGTTTGCATTGTAATAACATTTTGATTTAAGAAAGTTCGACAAATTTTCATTGATTTAAAGATTTTTTTTTATGAAATTATGAAATAATCTAAAAAAATTTAATGAAACATTTTCAATATTAATGAATTTTCATTCAGTTAATGCAATTTATTTTTAAATCAGTGAATAAAATGAATAACATCGATTCATTAATACTATGAATAAAAATTCTATCAGTGTATACACTTAGACAAATAGCCGGTATAAATAGACCACGATAGATTAAAACCAACAAATGGAAAATTAATGTAAATTAATTTCGGATCGCTTACAGCTTAGACTAAAAAGAGATGTATATTAGACTGCTTTGGCAACCGTTTTATTCGGAAATCGTTATTTATAATGGTATTTTGTAAATATTTCGTTAGTGTTATTTTAAGGTTCAAAATAACTCCTTAAAACCGTATTGTATCGTTTTCGGTATTTTAGGGTTAGTGTTGGCCAACCATGATATTACTGATATCACAAATACTGTGATAGGCATTTTACCAAAAACCGAATAATCGGCGTAATGATGACATTTTTGATCACATCTTTAAACCCTTAAATATAAAAATCGTTATTACTTCCTTGTTAGTGCAGTAGAACAAAATCAAGCACGGAATTCACTTCGTTTTAACAAAGACTTTTGAGCACAAAGTTCCAACTCGGATTTAGCAGAAAAAAGCATCACATGCGATATTTGTCGTGGCGAATTAACCTCTTCCCATCAGAAACCTTTAGAATTTTTTTTAATAATAAGTACACTGAGAGAATTACCTTTAATAATGAATTTCATCATAGAAATGAAAATTGGCACTGGAACTCTTCGATTGAAACATTTCATAGAATATTTGAAACTGGTTTCATTAAAGTCAATGTTTATGAAATGTTTATAGAATTCATAAAAATCTTCATAAAACTAATGAATTATTTCGACAATAATGAGTTTAAAGACTTTATAAAACAGTTTCATAAAATTTTTTAATATTAAGAAGCCAATGAAGTCTAAAATTTATAATAGGCTACATTAATAAAGAACTTTATACACTGAGAGAATTATCAATGAAATGACACTAAAACTCGTTTTTCATAAAATTTAACGAAAAATTTCATTTCAATTATTAAAAATTTCATACAAACAATGACAAAGATTCATTAAAGCGATGTAGATTTTTCATAAAGTTTAAGGAAATTTTCATGTGAAGATTAGTTTAGTGAAAAAATTTCATTAGTCCAAGAAATTATCTTTGAGTAAATTATGTTAAACACTTGAGATTCAATCTTAAAACTATAGTTTAAAATGTATGAAAATTAATAAACTTATGAAATTTTCTGAAAAAATAACAAAATTAAGTCTTTGAAATATTTTCATAGCTCTAAAGAAAATTTCCATTGAATTTATGAAAAGATAATTTATGAACTTCAATGAACTTCTTAATATGTATTAATAAAATTCTTGGATTTGGAATTTCACTGAAAGAATTGTCCTTCATGATATTAATGAAACAATTTCATAGAATTTTTTCGTAGATTCAATGAAGAATTTCATCATTATTTCATTGATATACCGATTTTGCAACAATGTCGTTGAAAATAATTTTTTATTACACATTCATATTTTATTTCAATTTCAATATTTCGGAAATTGTTTAATTTTTCCACTTTTTAAATTTTTACGGATTTTGTTTTTTAAGATTGTTTTTGGTTTTTAATTTTAGAAGTAATCCTGTATCATAGAAGTAATCCTGTAAAAACAGCACAAAAAGTTACTACTTTTTTTTTTTTTTAATGGCCTTGCACGAATTCGAATTCAATTTTAAAATTTTAATGCTAAATATATTAAAGTGTTAACTACCCAGGAAAAAAATACACATTACACAAACAAGGCATTGCCATATAACCGCTTACGTTTCTGATTGCCAAATTTCTGAACAGCATTACCAAACACCTTGCTTCCAGCCAGTAAAAAAAGCAAATAGTATTGTAACCAATTCTTAAAATAACAAAAAGAACGCGTGACAGTGTTTTAAATATAATTAGGTATTTTATTTACTATCAAGCAATTCGTAACTTATATTTGTAATAATTTAAACTCAAATTGTAACCACTTACATTTTTGTTATAAAAAACCTTTTCAGAACTAGTTCCCCATTTACAAAGGGGAAGTTATGCAAAATAAAAAAAATTCTCATTAATATTTTGAAGAAAAATATTTAATTACATGTGTAATAAAAAAAAACTTTTTATAGAATTAAAAATTTTAAATTATGAAATTTTGCAGCATTTTAAATTAAATATATAGTATACATTCGCCGCTGCGCCAGTGAGACTTTTCATGTGTTTTATAAGAGTCATTATAAGTTTTTTTAGAATTTCGTTTTTAGAATTTCATTAAATATTCTTATAAATTTTTTTTTTAAATTTAAAAAAAAGCTAATTTTCTATCTGTAAAAAAAAAATGGATCTTAATCCTGTCGGTATCCATCCTTGATTAAAAGTCTTTAAAACGCTTTGTCTCGTTGATTAAGGGCAGCATACTGAAAATTAAATAAATATCAACATTACCTACATTTTCTACCACAAATGGATTTTTATACGGAATTTAACTAAAAGTTGCAAAATCTACCCAGTGTAGAAACGACACAATACTGCCAAGAAAATCGTGTGCATTCAAATTAAAACCTTTTTTAAAATAATGATGGCGGAAACTAAACTCGGTGACAGTTGACAGTGTTGACAGTTTCTTAAAACAACGCGAAAAAAAACGAAAGGTCCACTTTAGGGAACAGGTCACAATTGCGAACATTCCCTTAAATTTATATCTAAATATTTTCTTAAATTTTGTATAAAAAACTCAAATGACACTTAACACTTGAGCCAGAGTAAAACCAATTTTTTTTTTTATATAAATAGAACATTTTTGGTCTTCAAAGTTTTGATTTTTTTTTTATTGTTAGGAAAAGACACTAGCCACGTGTCTGATTACTAAGAAGAGCACATTTGATGATTAATAGGTTTTTTTGTTAAAACTCTGCCTATTTTGGAGGCTCTAGCTGTTCTAAAACTTCAGCTTCTGATGAGATCCTTAGCCAGATCGAAATACTAGTATCAGCCCAGATAATATGGTTGAATTGTTTATTTTTGTAAATATACAGCAGTTGAAAGCTCGTTATAAATTGGAATTAACATAAAAACAATCTCGTTGTGTATAAAAACAAACGACTAATAAAACTGTAAAAATATTACTTGAGCCAGAGTAAGCACTAAATTTTTTTTATATAAATAGAACATTTTTGGTCTTCAAGGTTTAGCAACGCCGTGGTGATTGTTTGGCAAAGACCTTAGCCATGTGTTTGATTACTAAGAAGACAAGAATGGACCACAATTGACGATTAATAGTTTTTTTTTTGTTAAAGCTCTGCCTATTCTGGCTCTAGCTATTCTAAAACTTCGGCTTCTGACGAGATCTTTAGCCAGATCGAAATACTAGTATCAACCTAGCAATATACTCGTTACAAATTGGGATGAACATAAAAATAATCTCGATGTATACAAAAAAGATAAGAATGGAGAACAATTGATGATTAATAGGTGTTTTGTTAAAGCTTTGCATATTCTGAAGGCTCTAGCCATTCTAAAACTACTGCCAGATCGAAATAATAATATCAACCTAGCTAATATGTTTGATTTGCTTTATTTTTGAAAATATTCGGCGGTTGAAAGCTCGTTATAAATTGCAAAAAACTAAAAATAATCTCGAATTATATAAAACCAAAAAACTAATTAAACTGTAAAAAAATATTCAACTAATTTTTTTTTATATAAATTGAATATTTTTTGTCTTCAAAGTTTAGCAACGTCATGATGATTGTTTGGAAAATACCCTAGAAAGTTGTTTGATTACTAAGAAGAGAAGAATGGATAACAATTGATGATTAATACTAGTGCACTCACAAGAACTTTTCCATAAAAAATCAACAGTTATTAAAAAGTTTAATCGGTAAAATTGTTTCAATGGAATATACAGTTAAATTAACAAAGAAATATATTTTTCAACTTAATGTCTGTTATTCAATAAACAAAATAAACAAAAAAACGGACTTTCCGTAGTAGTTAAAATAATCAGTTAAAATTTTTTATTTAAAACAAAAAGTTGTTTTATTATATTGTGTATTGAAATAAACGAAAATCTATTGTTTTTATGGATTTTGTCAATTAATTTTTCAACAGTTAAAAATAAACTACAAAATACAATTGTTTTAAACGAAAAATAAGTAGTCCTGTTTTTAACTGATTTTCCATTGATTTAATGGTTATATTCAGTAGTCTTTACGGAAAAAATATTGTGAGTGTATCAACCTAGCTAATATGTTGGATATGCTTAATTATTGTAAATATACGGAGGTTGAAAGCTCGTTATAAGTTGGGCATAACACTTAACTCCTTTTTTTTTTGAAATGTTGTTTTTCTGAAAAAAGTAAAAATAATTACAATTATCATATACTGCATACACTGAGAGAATAATCTTTACTTCAGCAATGAATATCTTCGTAGCTTTAATGAAAATTGTCTCTGAAATTCGCCCATTGCCACTTTTAATAGAATCTATGAAGCAGGTTTAACTAATAATTAAAGTCAATGTTTATGCAATGTTTGTGGAGTTAATGAAAATCTTCATAAAACTAATTATTCATTCCGACAATGAAAAGTGTATAGAATTTATGAAACAGTTTCATACATTTTTTTAATATTAAGAAGTTCCTTGAGTGAATAAAACTCTTCATGAATTTATTGCAAAATCCGTTTTATATGATTTTTTAAACAATTTCATAGATGTACAAACTCAATGCAAGGCCACTTTATTAAATATGTTGAGCACTTTAGAATTAAATCTTGAAACTAACCCAGCAATTTTTTTTTAGAACAGATTACCTTTGAACCTGTTCTAGAACAACTTCTTTTACCACCGGTTACATGGAACGGCTTCTAGAACAGGTTCCTTGGAGTCGAAATGTAAGGTGTCACTGTCCCAGAACCAGTTCTATAACTGGTTCTAGAACCGGTTCTAAAGCAACCTGTTCTTGTTTGGAGGTAAAGAATCTATTGCAAATAGGACAAACTCCATATAAAAAGAACCAGTTGCAGAACAGAAATTAGAACCTGTTATAATAAAGTATAACCCAGTAAAATTTTTTAGAAAATATTACCTCTGAACCTGTTCTAGAACAACTTCTTTTACCACCGGTTACATGGAGCCGGTTCCATTACAGGTTCCTGGGAGCAGAAATGTAAGGTGTCAATATCCCAGAACCAGTTCTATAACTGGTTCTAGAACCGGTTTTAAAGCAACCTGTTCTTGTTTGAAGGTAAAGAACCTATTGCAAATAGGACAAACTCCATATAAAAAGAACCAGTTGCAGAACAGAAATTAGAACCTGTTATAATAAAGTATAACCCAGCAAAATTTTTTAGAAAAGATTACCTCTGAACCTGTTCTAGAACAACTTCTTTTACCACCGGTTACATGGAACCGGTTATATAACAGGTTCCTGGGAGCGGATATGTAAGGTGTCACTATCCCAAAACCAGTTCTATAACTGGTTCTAGAACCGGTTTCAAAGCAACCTGTTCTTGTTTGGAGGTAAAGAACCTATTGCAAATAGGACAAACTCCATATAAAAAGAACCAGTTGCAGAACAGAAATTAGAACCTGTTATAATACAGTATAAGCTGTTCTGAAACTAGTTATTTGGATTTTAATATTTTGCTGGGAAGTTGTTCTGCAATTAGTTATTTGGATCTTACTATTTTACTGGGAAACTTTGAAATGTATGAAATTTAATGAAATTATGAAATTTTATGAAAAATAAGTCTTTTAAATACCTTTATATCTCTAAAGAAAATTTTCATTAAATTTATAAAGAGATAATTTATGAAATCGAATGAATTTTTTTTATGAAACTATGAAATTTTATGAAAAAAAGTTTATGAACATTTTTTTACTATTAAAAAAGAAATTTTTGGATATAATAAAATTTTTCATTGAATCTACGAAAAAAATCTATGAAATTTTTTATTAACATCATGAAGGATTATAGTTTTCAGTGTATATGCTGAAAATATAAAAATGCTTGCTGGACTAAAACTGTTGTAAAAAAAATTTATAAATATTTTTCTCATAATACGCAAGAAAACTTTTTCTGTACAAAATCTATCATTTTTGACATCTTAAGCCGCAGGGCGGAACCTAAAAGTACTCTCCTAAAAATTGTTGTTGTATATTTCGTATTCAGCTCTTTAACCCTCTAACCGGCAAGACCGTCTCTAGACGGGGTATTTTCAATTGGCCATAAGTTCGTCAACAAAGTGTTTTATTATAAAAATGTAAGCTATATCGATAGAGAACGAAGTTAGCCACATATTTTGCGAAGTAATGTTTTGTGTACATGTCACGGTTTGGAAGCGATAAAGCGTTATAGTTAAAGTTTTCGTTAATTTCAAAAAATAAATATTTTGAAATAACCACAACTTTGAAAAGTCCTTAAAACACATTTCTGTTATCATAAAACCATTCATATTCCACACAAAGGAAGATTGAAGCTTAAACTTTTGGAAAATGCTCTAAGTTTGGTCCAAGTACATACAGGATTGTAAAAGGATACCTATAAAGGACATCATCTTAACTTGAAAACGAGTAGACGGATTTTTATGAGATTTGGCAGAAATATTATATTTGGTAACACTATCAAATCTTCAAAATTTCGTCAATATATATTAAAGTTAAGGTGCGTTTTCGCTCAATTTCGCGTTTTTCGAAAAACGAAAATCGCCATATCTTCTTATCTAAAAGCACAAAAGAGTTAATTTTTGGACTGTTGTTATATCTTTGTAAGAAGAATAATTTATGCCTTAACTTTTTAAATTTAATAGCTTAGTTTATGAGATAGCCTCTAAACCTATTTTGACCCATATCGTCTAAAATAGGCGACAAAAAAAATTTCGCTAGAACAAAATATTCTTTATTTCTCGTGCCGAACAAGTGATATAAATTTCAGTCCAAAAAAGCTTAGGCCGGTTAGAGGGTTAATATGGATAATTTAAGTGCTATTACTTCAAATTTTTAACGGAACAACCTATTGGACATGTTTCACAATACGTTTTCGAAAATTCTTTCCTTTGGTAACCAATTTGTCTGCAATATCTTTGAAATAATACAAAGTAAATTGAATATCAAAAAATAGGGTAATTTTTAACCCATTGTTTAACGCCTGAACAGGACATAACTATGACACATATCCGGATTGCATAGGATAGTAGAGAACCCATCAAGAGGATCCTTGTTAGACCTCTTGAGTGAAAAGGAACTTAGTTTAAAATCTATTTATAGTGTAAAATTATAACTCCGTTTAGTATTACCAAATCTATATTTATTTCTCCATGTGTATTATAACATTTATAATTTTCTTATTGCTCTTATAAATTTCTGCTTTTCTTTGCAGGTTCATCTACAAATTTTTGTTTTTTATTACAAAAGATAATGCGCCAAAGAAAGTAATTTGCCTGACAGTTAACAGACTTCGAACATAGAAAACATATTGAATTTTAATGATTGGAAAAGTCGAAGACACACTAATTTCCTATATAATTTTCAGTTAAGGTAAGTAATTACCATATTAACCCACATCTTCAATATGATGTAAAATATTCTATAATTTATGGCTAAATCGATTATGTATGTTTAATTCTTTAATTTATTTTTAACCATATCTTTAAAACTTAGAGATATGAACATTAGTTTTAATGTGTAAGCTTTTAAGTCATACCAAATGTGTGTGTTAACGATTTTGATGATGTGTCGTCTACACATGTGGCCCGCGCATGCCTTTTTCTTGTTGTATCTGCAGAAATGTTTCTGATGTTTTAGCATCTTCACTACATTTTAATGATACGCACAGTTGCAGTTTTGGTTGTCTAATATATGAAATTTATATATAACTACTAAAAGCTCATAAAATTGCATATTTTATAGTCATAAATGGACTTAACTATGAACACTAGGGTGGCACTTAATTTGCTGAAATTTGGAATATTCGACACAGCCATTAAATTTTATTAGGGAAAACAAGAAAATTCTTATAAACAAGTTCACATAAAGCAACATCACTTATAGACCATTCAAATTGAGGAGATAACTAAATCTTCTCGTTTTAATTCAAAACGAACAAGTTTTCAATTTATTATTTGACCATTGGTAGTAACATCCTGCAACAAATTTTTTTCTCTCACACATGAAACAATCAATATGTACGAGAAACTGGATATAACTATAGTTAAACTGCGTTTTAAGTTTTTCGCCATCACGTCAAAATTCCATTTAAAAGAACTTTAAATATTAAATTTTCTCAAAAATATTAAAATACTTGTACTCGTTTTAGGATAACAATATGCTATACAAATTAAAGGTACCTTTGCTGTTTTTAAAAAATGAGTGTTTATAAGTTTTCATGATAAAAATTTTACAAATGTCCTTTTCAAAATTGAATCCTTCCTTTTTAAAATTGAATCCCTGATGATTCTAAATTCGTCACGTATACGCAAACGATGTTCCTTAGTTTTACCTAGATTACTGGAAATCTTTCCGATCATTTTAGTATTAAAAATAAGCAAAATTGGTTCTGCGGTTAAAAAATTATGAATAAAAATGTAAAGGTACCTCTAAATGCATGGAGGTGGGTGATTAGGTTAGGTTAGGTCGGAGTGGTAGCCGGCTCCGTGAGCACTAGCACACTTAGACTCTGAGGTCGGTTGTGATGCCACGAGACTGACGGATTACCGATCAGACTCCACCGTTGAACCAGTTAGAGCTCCTAACGAAGCTAAGGAGTTGCGAAATACCAGCACCTGAAAGATCCCCAAGATCGTGAAAGAACGCCGATCCAAGTGAGGCCCTCCTACATAGTGCCAACGCAGGTCATGAACCTACGAGCGTGCCTGCCAATAAGACAGTGGCCGGTTATAACCGCCACCATGTCAGAGATTTCCCCCCTGGAAAGCGACAGGAGCTCCCTTGTTCGCCCCAGATCCAGAGCCGGCCAGATGTGCCTTGTCACCACACAAGTCACGCCATTAGCCCACTTAAGGTCAGTCGCCCTCTCGGTGTAGAGCCGATTGTTCAGCTTACAGGTTGCTAGGGGAACATCAACTCCTGCAAATACCGCAGGAACTTGCAGGGTGGTTCCTAGCCTTGCAAACTCATCAGCGCTACAGTTCCCTGGTATGTCCCTGTGCCCCGGGACCCACACGAGTCGAATGTCGAACTGCTTGGCCATCTCATCCAAGGATTCGCGGCAGTTAAGGGCAGTTACTATAGTCAGAGACGTTAACCCCAGGGACCTTACCGCGGCCTGACTGTCAGAAAAGATGTTAACGCTCGTCGTGGACAGGTCGTTTCGTCCGAGCCAAGCGGCAACCTCTCCTATCGCCATCACCTCAGCCTGAAAAACGCTGCAGTGATCGGGCAGCCTCAGAGCCAGTTCCAGACCGAACTCCTCGGAGTAGACGCCGAGACCGACTCGCCCGCCGAGCCCCAATCCGTCAGTGTAGAAATTGACGCCACGTCTCCTTGCCGGCCTTGATTAAAAAAATGGACTCAAAAATTTGAAATTCAAAATGGTGGATCCAATATGGTGGCAAAAAAGTAAATTTTCATCCGATCAAACAGAAACGTTGTGTTTACTTGGGTTGATGGTAACTGATTCTGCAATTAGGTTTTAGAAATGCATAACGGCGGACGAAATAAAGCCTTCGAAGTTAGTCACAACTTGCACTTTTTGTTCAAAAGTCTTTCCCTTTGCCTTAGCTACCTGAAATTTTGCACCACGAGGTGCCGTATTCTATCCAACAGAAATGTCGGATAGAATACGGCGGCAAAAAGTAAATTTTCATCCTATCAAACAGAAACTTTGTGTTTACTTGTGTTTATGGTAACTGATTCTGATTTAGCAAATATATTTTAGAAATTCAAAATGGCAGATGAAATAAAGCCGCCGAAATTATTCAGAACATTTACTTTTTGTCCAAAAGTCTTTCCCGTAGTCACAGCTGGCTAAAATTTTACACCAAACTGTCTTTGCGGTTGGTAATTTCAAAAATTAACCCAAAAAAAAAAAATTCAAAATGGCGGATCCAATATGGCCACAAAAAAACAGAAACTTTGTGTTGCACTCATAATAATCCACAGGTAAAATGCACGAAAACCGCAAATTTTATTTGTATATTTTACGAAATATTGTAGAAAAACAAAAAACATTTGTAAAACTATAATTATTTAGTTAAAACACAAAAAATGTTGTACATTTTCTTATATTTTACAAAATTTTTTTTTTGTATTATTTACGAAAATTTTGTAATGTTAGAACTTTTTTATTGTAGTACTTTGTATTAAAAATGATTTACAATGAGAATGAAAATTATTCAAGTTCGAGCCCATACTCTATATTTTTTTATTAGAATATTGTCTTAACAAATAATCTGTAGAGTTTTTTGTTCTCAAATTTATTATTTGACAATTTCAGGAATGTGTTGATAGATCTATTTCGGGAATTTATAGGTTCCCATCATCAGAACACGTTTTGAAAGAGGTAACAGTCCCATGCAAAACATCAAGCATTCATATAAACTAGTTTTCTCACTAAATGAGAACTAATAGATGAGCTTGAAGTTAAAGATTATAACCATTGATCAACAAATAAATTGAAAACATGTTTGTTATGTGCAAGGTCCACCTCTGGTGGATATTCAATACACGTTTTTTTGTTTTTTTTCTCCTTTTTATTTTTTGTTTCGTTTATGAACAAAACGGGCAGTAAACTAGACTGTACTTTGTCTTTTATACAAGTTTGATATAATTTTTATAAAAAAGTAAAAATTATGGTTTTTTTTCGACCTTTCGATCTGTCAACACATTTCTGAAAGGGTCAAATAATAAATTTGAGAACAAAAAACTCTACAGATTATTTGTTAGGAGAATATTCTAATAGAGAAATATAGAGTATGGCCTAGAACTTGAATAATTTTCATTTTCATTGCACAATTAAAGGTCGAAAAAAATAATTTTTATTTTTTGATAAAAAATTATATCAAACTTGTATAAAAAATAATTTACGAAATCGTGTTTGTACTTGCTATAGTTTTTTGTTATAATTCATTTTTGCATCTCTTCATCATTAACCCATTATATTGGAGTAAATGAATTTTTTTATTTCAAATATGTGTATAATATGAAGAACCCACCCGGGTGGGTTTTTAGTACACTACGTATGTAAAAAGCTTTGAAGTGCGAAGGTTAAAAAATACTTTAAGCGTTAGTTTCAAGTGTGGAAATATTGATATTTTATTTTTTAAATTTTAAAAATTTAAAATCAAAAGTTTATTTTTAAAATCAAAAATTAGAAATATTGCATTTAAGTTCCTGCCTAATGTTTGTCACATAAGACTGGTGGGCTCTAACAAGTTGATGTTGTTTTTATGTTTGTTGCCGTTGTTTTGATTACCAATATTGTTGTATTTGTATTCTTTTTTTTTTTTTGATATTTATAGGATTTTTTTTTTTTTTGGTTTTTATCGATTTTTTATCTTCACTTATAAATAGAGTCATAAACATTTTTTGGTCACACTTACAAATAACAACAATTTCAATGACTTAACCTAAAGAGTGATTTTTTTATTGAATGGAAACATCATTAATCAAATTTTTCATTAAATCTGAAATTGTTGTTATTTTTCAAATGTTTTCGATGTCAGTTAAATTTGAATTCAATTCACATGTTTGTTTGTCAAGTTTAGATTGTTCGTCGTTAGGGTAATAGAATAGGTAATAGAAATAAGTTTCTAACAACATTTTAGAGATACCCATAAATTGTAGACAGAATACCCAACCAGAAAAATACGAACGGCAAAGCATTGGCCCAGTGCTTTCAACGGTGGTATGAGCGTTGGCAGAGCGTTGAAGATATAAGGGCTTTGCCAACCCCAAAATGACAACACCGGGCAGCGATTGGCCATTTCTTTTTTAAAATGTTGCCAAAGCACTGGCAATGAGTGCTTCACCAGTACCAAAATTATAATTTTAAAACGTTGGCAAAGCATTGGTAGAACAACCAATAAAATGCTTTTTAATGATAAAATAAGTGATTTGCCAACCCCAAAATGATAACAACGGGCAGGGCTTGGCAGTTTCTTTTTTAAAACGTTGGCAAAGCACTGGCAATGAGTGCCAGTGCTTTTTTATTTTTACGGTTGTAAATTTTGTAAATCAAGTACTGTCACAGCACTTTGTACAAACTTTGGTAGAGCGTTCTAAGCTAGGGCTGTGCCAGTGCTTTTATTAGTTTTACTGTTGTAAATTTTGTTAATTAAGTACTGGCAAAGCACTTTTTACTAACATTGGCAGAGCGTTGTAAATCAGTGCTTTGCCAGGTCTTTATTTGTTGGACTATTGGCAAACAGTGCTCTGCCAGTGCTTGATTTTTCAGACCATTGGCACTTTCTGGCTGGGTAGTCTTAGATGTTTACAAAGTGATCCCAGTAATAATTAAAAATTGTTGTTTTGAATGAAGAGTTTCTAATAAAAAGCTTTTTTTTTTAAATTTAATTTAACAAACGCCAGGAAGAGTATACTAGACTCCCCCAGTTTCGTCCCATCTAACGACTCGTCAGTGGGTAGTTTATGTGTCAATCGATCAAAGTATTTTAAATTGTTTCCATATTATATATATTTGATGATGAATTTTATGTACTTACAATTAAAATTATTGAATAATGATTAAATTTTGTTGGTTACAATGGAATTCCAAACAATTTATTCTCTGTGTGTAGTTAAGCAATGAATTCAATAATCGGCCGCCGATCAATCGGCCAAATCGAAAAAACTTCGGCGGCCGCTAAACTGCAGCCTTTTCCTTAATTTGTTTACTCAAAATAAAATCAATAGCAAAATTTATCCACATTGTCACCAAATAACAAAAAAAAAAACATTAACTATCGTTTTTTGGCCGCAGTCTTAGGTCGGACACTACTCATGAGTCATTGGCTTTGACGTAACTGTGGGAGTCTGTCAAATTTTTCAATGAAAATGTTTTTCCTTTTCCTGTAAATAAGCTTTGAAAAAATTTATTTTTTTTATGATTTTTTGAGTTTTTTGTTTTTCGTTTTTTAACTCAGTTTTGAATTTATACTGAAATGGTTATTATTTTTAGAATTGAGAATAGTTTTGGATGAAAAAAAATAATTTTAGTTTTGAATTCTTCAGAATTCTTTAGTTCCCCTGAAATAAGCTTTTCATTTAAAAACTTTTCACGTGAGACTATAAAAGGAAAAACAATATACTCCTGTTTAAATTAGTCATGGTTGGAAAATAAAAATTGTCCTGAAAGGAACTACATGATCTTTAAATACAAAAATACTTTTTGTATCCAAAAATTGGTTGTAGGTTTTAAATTTATTATTATTTATACATTTGTTCCATTATTTTTATTTTGTCCAATTTTGTCCCATTTTTAAATATTTTCAGTTTTTTCGTTACAAAACCATACCAGCCGTTGTTTTGAAAACATTAACTATAAAATATTAAAATACAGATCCGGTTTCATTGTATTTAATTAAAACTGCGTTTTCGTTACTTTTTTATTTTTATATTATTAGGCCCTACATGCAGTTCCTTCAGGAAATTAAACAAAAAGTTAAGTCCCTAAGGGAATTGCACGGAAATGAAATGAAGTCCTTGACCAAAAGTTAAATTGACTAGATTTAAATGAATCCCCTACTGAGTGAATTCCATAATTTTCATGAAGGAATTTAAAAAAATGAGAATGAATTCCTTCATGAGAAATCGAATGAAAAAAAGGGAATTCATTCAATACCTTAAAGTTGATCAGAGAATTCATTCCTAAAATTTAAATTCATTTGAAAAAATGTGAATTAGAGAATGAATTCTTCAAAGGTGTGGCACTATGTTTGCGAAAAATGTTAGAAAATTTGCAGTTTTTGTACGAATTATTTTTTAATTTATATTTTAAACGATATTTTTCAAAATATTGAATGTTTTTAACGCTTTTTTTCAAGAATAGAAAATATTATTATTTTCATTAAAGATTATGATCTCATTTGGAATATAATTTTCGATATCGCTGTCGCCTGGAATAACGATAGTATTTCGATTCAAAACTGGACTACGGCGATTTTAATATCGTTATTCCTGGGAATTTCGATAGCGAAAACGGTATCATATTTCCATTAAATAACGATATCGCTAGGCAAGGTGCATTTTAGAACAAAACAGCTATCGTTTTCGTATCAAAAGTGATTATCATATATGATAATAAATCATTTCGATATCGTAACGATATCGTTTGGTTTTTTGGGTATACATTAAATTTCTATTGTGGCCATCGAGATTCTATTGACGTTGCAAAGTTTCTGTTATTTCAATTGAATGATTGTTATAATCGAAAGTCGAGAAGTCTTGAGCGAGAACGATTTATAAATGCAAACTTTATGGAGATTTTGGTATCTGCCTCACTCTGATATGAAATGTTTTTTGACATATGTCACTTGTTTCACATCTTTGTCTAATCTATATGGGTCATTAAGAAAGGCGAGGAAAAGATTAAGGAGATAGAACAAAATCTTCCTGTAATAAGGTCCCATCTATAACAACATCCAAATCTATAACAACATCCAAAAATTAAATAATATCTGATAGATGTTAAGTAATTTATTAAACTCACTGTGTGACATTTAAAAGCAAAATACGCACAAAACTCACCACTTCTACCACTCACTGTGAATGCAATTAATATTCAAAAGAAGAAGGAGAAGCTTATTGCAAAAATAACAAAAACAAAAAATAAGTTCAAAATTTATCTTTATATTGTATTTATTTTTTGGGTCACAAATGTTTTTTACAATCATCTAACAAAAATGTTAATTAACCCAACTAGAAATATCATTATCATCATCATCATCGGTAGCAGCAGCAGAAGCAGCAACAACAACAGTAGTGGTGGTATGAGTGGATGTAGCCACAGCACGAGTAGCATCTTTTTGACCATAACATACCATCCATTCATATTTAATCTTTATTTTTTTCATTGATTGCATGTGGGATTTTTACATTTGTAGTAGGGTTTTTAATACGGGAATTACCGGGACGAAATTCACGGGAATTAAAAACAAATACTAAAACAAGCATGTTTGCTAAACTAAAAATCCTTAAAAAGCATTAAAAGCAGAAAATCTTTTTTAAATTCAATAATCAATTTGTTCTACAATTGAATTTTAAGAAAATATAAGAAATCGAGGGCAAAAAAAAATATTGTAAAATATATACTTCTTTTAATTAACGTGATCACTGTTTTTGATCCAAAAGCGCGATTTAGGTGCAAAAAGGAGGGATATTTAACTTTTTTGTTCAAAACAAATTTCCCATCAAAACTATCTATTACCCGGTAATAAGTTTGGGAATAAGAAATTAAGATCGGTAACTGGTTACTTTTGTAATACAAACCCTATGTTTTTAACAAGGGCATGTCCAGTTTGGTAAAACGTTACAAAACACATATTACCTCCAGTATAAATGTTATAAGTTTTTTTTTTTAAGTTGATTTTTTTTTATATTGGGTATTAAATTAAAATTAAAAATGTTTAACTAAAAATTTTATAAACACAATTTTGTATAAGTTTTGGTTGGAAAAACAAACTTTTTGTACACTGATAGAAATTTGTGCGTAGTATTAATGAATTCCTTCATTAATCCAATGAATTTTTTCATAAAATAGTCCCTAAAGAAACGTTTCATTGAGTCAATAAAAAGTGTTTCATTAAATCAAATTTAATGAATGGTTTCATTGACCCAAGGAAAATTTCAAAAAGTATATGAATTTTTTTTCATTAATCCTAGCCTAATCGTTATGAAAGTTTCATGTGTTTAATGAATAAAATTCATAGTTTGTATGAAATATTTTCGTTGATATTTAATAATATGCACTTTTTATGATTATTTTAGCATAGCATTAAGTTGGTGGTTATTGAGAAATTATCATTCGTTGATATTATTTATAAGGTCTGGTCTGGTCAAGTTTCAATTTATTTCTGTTTTTATTGTTTCATTTTTACAAAATTGTTCAATCTTTCTTTATATTTTTTATAATTTGTGTTAAAAGATGACATATTTTCTTATATGTCGGTACAAAATATGTAATTTTTTATCGATCTGGCTTGGAATTCTGTAGAACGATCGACAATTATAGTCCACTTTTTGTAGTTAAATTACGACCATATTATATAAAAATGTTAAATACTGTTAACAATGTTGTTAAAAACAAAAATTTATTATCGTTTGGCATAACGTTTTTGTGTAACATCGTCAAAACGATAACAATTTAGCTCTCGTTTTGAACAAAACTATATCGTTTTCTTAGAGAATCTGTTCCCTGGAACCACCCAACTATTCAAATTCGTCAAAAACTGTTAGCTCTAGACAAATTTAATAAAAAAAAAATTATTTATATCAAAGTTTTGTTTAAAAGAAATTTTTCAGTTTTTTTATTTCAAAATTATAGTAAAAAAATTTTTTTTTTCTTATTACAAGTCAAAATTTTTATTGAAAAAAATTTGAAAATTTTTCATTGATTTAATGAATTTTTTTATGAAGTTATGAAAAAATCATAAAAAATTTTTATGAAAAAAATACCAATATTAATGAATTTTCATTCAGTTAATGAAATTTTTCATTAAACCAATTAATCGATTTTAATGAAATCGTTTCATTAATACTATGAAGGAAAATTCAATCAGTGTAATAAATAGGTAACTTCCGAGTCAGAAAAATATAATCGGCTCAGTGATTTTTTTTTTATATAAAGAGACGCAACACTGAGGAAATTCTTCCTATTTATTAATGTGTTGCTTTCTTTGGAAAGGGGAAAGATGAAGGGCAACACTAGAATTGCGCGAGATGATAAGTCATAGAGCAGTTGTTGCTCGCCACTTATTGAAGCTTTTTAATTCATAGCCCTGACTCATTATTTTACTTCGTTGGGGTTAAGTGCTATGGGAACATCGAATTTAATGTAAATTTTGCAACTTCATATTTTTAAATATCAAATTCAATTATAGCAATTTAAAAACTGAATAATTTTTTAAATATTTTGCAATTTGTATTGGAATGCAAAAATAACTATCATATTAATATATTTTAGATTTAAAGAATTTTGTACTTACAATTAATGAATTAGTAAAAATGTTCGTAAAATTTTTAAAAATTTGGCAATACAACATATCGCTCATTTACTCCAAGAACGTCACAACTCAAAAAACATGATCTATGAGTTAATGACGCAGAATTATTCGTTATATCATATTGTGTAAAAAATTCGCATTGATATCTTGTATACTTACCTCTTGAGAGAAATTATTTCGTTGTTTTTTTTCTTCAAGGTGGGAGTAAATTGAAAACTTTAAACTCGTTTTCTACAAAATCAAAATTTTTGAGTTATGACGTTATTGAAGTAAATGAGCGATATGTATTTGGTATTTAATTTTTTTTATTAAATTGCGTAATTTTTTAAAAGTTACTAATTAAAAACATTTTTTTGCTAAAAAAAAAAATTGTCATGCTGTGTTATAAATATTTAAGAATAATATTGCAACCTTAGTAGGTTTCGAAACTAGGTCTGTAAAAATTAGTGTTTCCATTTATTCGACATATTCGGTTTACCGGTTATAGCATTATTCGAAATATCGCTAAAATCCATTAACCGGTTATTCGGTTCGGTTAATCTACAAAATTGGCGATTAATCGTTTAAAATGTATTTTTTCTTAAATATCAAAGTCAAGTAAAGACTGCATTGGATTTTAAAGTGTTTGTTGAGGATGATTTAAAGCATCCTGCAATGTTTTAATAAAATATGCCTTATAATCTTGCGGTTTTATTTTGAACTCTTAAGAGCTCTCGAAAAACAAAATCATATCGACAAATAAAGTTTATTTTTTGGCATTTGCCATTAAATGCCAATTTTCTATTTATTTTTTAAAAATTACATTTTTTTTTGTTGACCACAAAATACAGTTTTTGCAAAAAATTCTGCAAAATTTTGTTTATAAAAAAAAAAAATTTTAAAATGTATATTTTCAGATGTTTGTAAAAATTAAATTTCAAAACATTTTCTTTTAACGCAAAGAAAATGTTTAACTTTTAAGTTCATACACACAGAGAAATAAAGTGCCAACCTAATTTAAAAGTGTATTTTAATGGTAACAACTTATAAATTAAGTTAGAGCAACTATATTTACATTAAAATTCAGTTGATTTAACCGAATTTCGTTGTTAAAACTAATGTTCAGTTGTATAAACCAACTAAATTCGTAATAACCGAATTTTAGTCGTAGTAATCGAATTTCAGTTGGAAAATATCTAAATTTTTCTCTGTGTGTACTAATTAGGGTATTCAATCGGTTAACCGTTACTCGATTAATCGATGAAATGATGTCGAACAATTGTTCGAGTAATTCGAAATGGCCAATTTCGAGTAAAGAATAACTCGAACAATTTTGGTCGATTAATCGAGTAACTCGAGTAATTTAAAAATATGAACTATTTTATATTTTTTTAATATTTTGTATAAAATAATGGGACTGTTATAGTGAATATTTAAATGTTAAGTGTATTTTTATATTAAGTGAGCACTGTTAAAGAAATTATATTACGAAAAACGAAGAACTTAATGCGAAAAACTCCGATATCGAAGAAACTTGGATATTTTTTAAAGAAACAAGTTCTAAGACTGGGGTGTTTAAGATTATTGGTGCAGATTTGAGGGTTAAAAGTGGGATCAAACATTATCGCATGGGTTCTACATTCCGAAAATGAAGTGAAAGTGAAACTTCCGCTCAATTTGTGTTTCCAATTCCACATAAGTGATTTGAAAAAAAAAAATTCATTTTCATTTTGTTTCTAGTGGAATTAAAGTGATTTGATGTGTTCTATAAAACAAGTTCACTACAAAAAAAGTAATTGTAAAACGGTATTCGTTAACTGAGTGAAAACCCAAACTTTTTAGAAAATAAAATTATTTTAATATTAAACGTAAAAAAAAAAATCAAACAATGTAAGTAAATGTGATATGTTGTTAATATACGTTTATTTAACTGAAAAGTGTTGAATTTTTTACGTTAAAACACATGAATCCATAACAAGAGGCCCCATTTTTAACATTCATGGAAAAAAAATCTGGTTTGGTCAATGGGTTTTAGAGGGGCGACAAAACAGTTGAAGACCATTTGTGAAGGACTAAGGAAGTACATTAAACAGCTTAGGACCTCCAGAAAACGATGCAACTGGTTGGAAAAAGGCTTGGGCTGATTGGAAGGCTACCATTCGTAAAAATTGGCCGAAAATAGAGCAGAGGTAACGGCAACAGGTGGAGGACCCAATAATATCCAACAAATATCATCCAAAGAAGATTCAGTTGCCAAACTTTCTGGCCTTTATACAGCAGTCGAAGGTGTTCCAGCAGCTAAATCATTCGGGACGACTAGCAAAGGGTAAACAACCACAAATTCATCTACTGAATTGTCAAACTTAGATGGCACTAGTTCCGACAATGTAGTAAACGTGATTTTACAAAAATTAAATAAAAATGACAAAGGTATTGAAAATATAAAAAATTAGGAACCGCAACCGATGATTTCCCTTTTTGATTTATCTTTTTGATTTCTCAATTTTTTCGCGACTTCTTTCAAATCTAATCCATTTTGGGCATATGACAGTTTTCAAAACATTACACATATATGTTAAAATTTTTGACGCTGTACTTCTTTCCACTGCTAGATCGAAGTCTTTTGCGATCATTTGTTGGTAAATTCCTTGTCCGAAATAGCGTTGTGATATGTCCAATTGCAAAATAATTGGAATGCTTGTCTTTTTAGCCATTGGTGATAATTCTTCTAAAACCATCATAAATGCATACTTATTTAATCTAAAATACGCAATAAAACAATTTTTTTTATTAATTTTAAACACTTGCGACTCAGTTTTAATTATTGTCTAACGATTTTTCTGGTAGTTCCAAAGGAAGCCTTTTTCTATTTAGATTTTCCGTTCTTTGTTTTTCCTTTTTAATTAAATACCAGGAAATCACAATTGCGAAACTCATTTTATATTATTTTAAAAATAAGTATTTTTTTGTTTAATTTTTATTTTTCTTAATAAATGCACTCTTCTTTATTGCAATTTCATTCACTTTAAGTGATAATTTGTTTTTTTCCCGCATTTTTTATGTTGTTGTTAAGAACAAAATGAAAATGAAATCGTCGTGAAAAAACGATTCACTCGTTTTTCAGAACACAGCGGAATTGAAAATGTGGAATTAAAAACGATTCCACTTTCACTTCGTAGTGGAATATAGAACCCAGGCCTATATTTTTTTAATTTAGTTGCCATTTGATCTAGAGAAACTACATATAAATACTATATTTTCAAAAAGGAATTTTTAAATGTCATTTACTAAAAACTTTTTGTTGGTCCCTTTTATGTCGTTGTAGCAAGCCAATTTTAGAAGCCCTATTTGGAAATTCATAGCGGTCCTACGCAAAATTTTCACATATTAAAATTTACATATAGAAGTTTTCATTAATATGATGAAAATCTTCTTAAATATTCATGAAAGTTGTTTCAAAACTTCTTTATAATTTTTTTAGAAAAATTACATATCTCAAAATCCCAAAATGATAGGACAAAATGGACTATTTTTTCGTTTAGTACTAACACACTAATATAACAAAACTGTGTCAAGTCTGAGTGAAATTACAAAACGGATCACCTTACAAATATTTTTATACATATTTATGAACCAGTTATATTGAAAGAAAATCAATGAAGATTTCAACATATTTATAAAGAATTTCATTGATATAATAACGCTTTTGCTTTGAGTGTACTGAGACAAAACTGTCGCAATAATAAATGATCTTAGCAAATGTTTTTCTCTTTTAGATATACTTTTTACTAAAATTTTTAATTAATTTATTAATTTTTATATATATGTTATATTAGTACTAATAAAATATAAAAACTTACAAAAATGTGAGTTTTTGGAAAATAAAATTAAAGTATTAAAATTGTTCGAGTTACTCGAGTTATTCGAGCAATTTTAAAATCTTACTCGCCTACTCGAGTAAATTAAAAACCTCAAAATCGAGTTACTCGATTACTCGAACAAAAGCAAACCCGAGTAAATTGAATACCCTAGTACTAATTGACAACAATAACAATTTAGCACTTGAAATGCAAATTTCTTCATTATTCTTTTTTATTAATAATTTCAAAATTATTAATAAAAATCAAGTGTTATTTTAAGCCATTTTTTTTGGAATGTTCATGACATTTTTGACTTTTTTGTGTGTCAATTTTGCTTTTTTTGTACCATTTTTTCCATTTTTTTCCATTTTAAACTTACCCTGGTTATCAAATATATTTTATACCGGGCTGCTAAAACCTCTGAAAATATTGTTATAGATTACAAGTTTACTGGAATAACCACCCCATAAGTCTTTAATTTTTAATTCGAATATTATTTAAAAATTGTCAAATTTGTAGTAAAATTTAATTATATTAAATTTTGTATAGAAATGAATGAATTGTATTACGAATGGGCAGTCAGTATCTAATACCAAGTGTTACGAAGTAATGCTAGGGCAAGGAGGTGAACTTATTAAAAGGTGCGAGGGCGGATCAATAAGTCTGTGACCTTTTGAATGAAACACAGTTTTTTTTTTTTGCAAAAAAAAAAAAAAAAAAAAAATTTCAACATAATCTCCGTTTAGCTCAGTACACTTAGTATAGCGTTTTCTCCAATTTTTGTATCCCTTCCAAAAATAGGATTTTTCGAGGTCATAAAATATGCATTTCTTGGCCATTTGGGGTCGTTTTTTTAAATCCTCGTTAAATCGGTCCAATAAGTTGGCATAATATTCGCCATTTATTGTTTTTCCCTTTTGTAGGTAATCGATGTGGATTATCCCGAGTGCATCCCAAAAAACTGTTGCCATCACCTTATTGGCCACGTTTACGTTTATGGTCAATTGAGAGCAAACGCGGCACCCATCTTGCAGACAGCTTTCTTAAACCCAACTGATCATTTAAAATCGAAACCACACTGCCATATGAAATGCCTTTGGCATCAACAATCTCACGCACTTTTACCTTTGATCGGCCAACACCATATCGTGGATTTTTTCGACATTTTCGGGTGTATTGGCCTCAATTGACCGTCCAGAACGTTCAGCGTCAATTGTACTTGTGCGACCACAACGAAAGTTAGTAAACCACTTTTTTATCATTGAAAGCGATGGTGCAGAGTCCCCATAGTAAAGGGTCCGCCATGTAACGTTTTTTTCCCGATGCCGATTTTGCCAAAAAAATCATCTTTTCAGATGAAGCTCATACTGCATGGCCAGCCGAGGCAGCCATTTGAATGAAATTATTTTCCATTATTAACCGGAAGGATTGTACTTTCAAATAAAAAAGAAATTTGAGAAAATATTCAGTAGTTTTTTTTTATAGCATTTTCAAAAAAAAAATGTTATTTGGCGGACCCTATATTTATCAAGCTTTTCCTTAGTTTGATTGACGATTTTTTCGCAAAAAATAATGTTTAATGAGCACTCGAAATTTACTTTTTCTATTTTAAAAAAAATCTACGAGGTTGTATGTTTTGAACAGCTGTTTAATGCAAAGTAAATAACGGAACTTGCTTAAAATTTGACAGTAGTCCATTAACAGGTTGTACTTGATGAGAGCAGTAGTGCATTTCATATAACTACTAGGGAAGTTCGAAAAGTCACGGACTTATTGAACCGCCCTCGTAACATATTCCGTAATATCAACCTATTATCGAGTTTTTGTTGGGAAGCTTTCACTACACTCAAGGAACTTATGCTTTAAACATTTTTAGTTGTTTGGGTTGTAATACAGTTTCTTTATTTTTAATGTAAATGTCAGTCATTTGTTGAACAAATTAAATTTTTTAGTAACTTTGTAGTTTATTTAAAAAAACAAACCACATCAAATGACTGTTTTATGATTTTACATTAATTTTTTACAGTAGTTTTTTGTTATTTTAAAAAATAAATGTCTGTTTATTTTTTACTAACATGTTAATTTTTACTACAATTGATAGTCATTTTTTGAACAATAAAAATGTAAGTCGTCCTTTTTTTAAGTGAAATTTCATTTGTTTTTAACTACATTCGCATCGGTCTTTACCTACATAGTATTCAAAGTGTATCAAAACCTTAATAAATATTTATTTTGGAAATCCCGGAAATGTTCGAAAAAAATTCTCGATTGCCGGGAGTTTAAAAAGGTCGTAAATTTTGAAAACCCTAATTGTTAGCTGTTATAGTGACTTTTTGTTTTTGCATTTATTTTTTTTTGCAAAAGTTCATAACATTTCTCATTTACCACAATTAGCTGTTAATGTGCTAGATAAATGTTTTGACTGCTGCTGACGTTGTGCTGTTCCAATGCACACACACACACACACACATAGCCTGAGACGAAGACTCACACTTTTTAAAAACACGCACTTACTCACATGATTTAATGTATACCTGATAGACAGGGTCCTCTTCTTTTTTTTTAATTTTTTCAATGATTCTCATTTGCATTTCGCGTAGTCTATGCAGTTGCAGTTAATTACCTGCAAGTTGTGAAGATGCAGTTAATTTTGAAATATTTATGGAAACTTTATTTGTACAATTATTTGATACAAACATACATACATACATACATACAGTGGTGGCCATAACAAATGCAACTGGCAACAGAATTTTACAAAAGTTGTTTAAACTAGTTTTAAAAGAAAAAAAATTATTCATGTGCTTGTATTATTTTTTTATTATTGCTTTAAAAATAAGAAAATAAAATTTAATCCACAATTATTTACATCGAAAAGAAAAAAATTAAAATAAACTACGTATATGCTGATATTTCAATGGACAAAACATATGCAACAAATTGCTTTGAAAACAGATATGTCCATAAAACTTAATATTTCGTGGTAAATCCTTTATTTTCAATGAAAGCCTGACATCGGCGAGGCATTGAAGATATCAAATTGGCAATAAAATTTGCAGGAATATCATTCCAAGCTTCTACCAATCTTTGGAACATAATATCGGAATTAGTGCAGTTTTCGCGATCGATTCTTTGATTAACGATTTCCCAAAGATTCTCAATGGGGTTTAGATCTGGTGATTGTGGTGGCCATTCCATTACCGAAACTCTTTCTTGTGCTAACCACGATTTAACAACTTTTGAAGAGTGCTTGGGGTCGTTATCGTGCTGAAAAAACCATCGTAGCGGCATATTATCCTCTGCATGTGGAAGCATAACTGTTTCCAAGATGTTCTTATACATAAATCTATCCATTATTCATTGATTCTGTGTAATGGGCCAACTCCAGCAGCAGAAAAACAGCCCCAAACCATTATGTTGCCTCCTCCATGTTTCACCGTCTTTTTGCAATATCGCGCTTGAAGCCGCTTGTTAACTGGTCGTCTTACATAACACATGCCATCACTGCCGATGATATTAAATTTACACTTGTCGCTAAATAGGATAGTCTTCCATTTGGTTTCTGACCAATTTAAGTGCTCCTTGACGAGCTTCATACGTTTTTTTTTTTGATTACGTTTAGATATTAGCGGTTTTTTTGCTGGACGGAGTGCACGTAGGGATGCTTCTAGAAGTCGCCTACGGATAGTTCGAGTAGAAATTGGTAATTGGACACTTGCTGCAATCTTTGACGAAGTTGTAAAAGGATCTTTCTTCGCCTGCTGGATAATCAAATTGTCCGTTCTATGGCTTGTCACCCGTGGTCGTCCTCCGCGGTGGGTTACTGAAATTTCAGTACTTTTCTTAAATTTTAAAATAATGCGTGAAACTGAGCTTTTATAGATATTATACTTTACGGATATATCCCTTTGTGATATTCATCAGAATAATCACTAACAATTAGCTTTCTCAGCTCAAAACCGAACTTATCGCGTGTCATTATAAAAACGAATTTATTTTTAATTTTTATCAAAAATAATTAACTTTTATGCTGTTTTGTGTAGGTTAAAACATAAAAACAACACGTATTAATAAAAACAATAACTATACAAAAAGAGAATTGGTAAAAATACCGTTATCTGAGAATATAATAGGCGAGTTGCATTTGTTTAGTCCAGATGATTTTTGTTTAACCATAAAAAATTACAAAAATATGGCAACATTACAAAACAAGTTGAACTCTTTTTTATCGATTTTATTTCTTGGAATGTTGTTCGTTAATATGTTGTTACTATTGAGATGTTTTTGAGAACAAATTAGTAAATTACAGATCAGTTTAACCTTAAAGAACCACAGTTGCATATGTTTTGGCCACCACTGTACATGTATCACACACAATGTACGTACTTGCATATGTATATACATACCTACATCCATAAATATATATGTTTGTATAACATTCTCTATAGCACGTTCTTGATATTCCGCCACCACACAGTGGGGAGTCCATTTATTTTATTGCCCAAATTATTTTCTATACACAAACATTACCCCTCAAACCGGACTAAGTTTTTTTTTTTTTGCAATGAAATTTGTAGCATGTGTTCGGTACGAAAAGAAAATAATTCTAGCTATTTTTTTTCGTTGCATACTTTAGTTGGGCTATATGGACCAAAATAGCTTTAGAGTGCATCTCTAAAACTAATTCATAAAAATAAATATGTTTTGTGCATAAATTATTCCTCTTACCAAGATAAAGGGGGAATTTTTAGCAACTTTCTTTTTGGCAACACTTTTTTTGGCTGCTTAGCTGTTTTCGTGTAACAAGTTACTGTTAAACATGTTCAGTTTGGTCTATAATTTAAGCATGAATCGACTTACAAACGAACAACGCTTGCAGATTATTGAATTTTATTATCAAAATTCATGCTCGGTTAAGAAAGTGCATCGTGCATTTCTTCCAAATAATGGTCAGTTTGGGCGACCTTCTGAGGAATCTTCGGAATCTTGTGACTAAATTTCGCACCAAATTTTTTTTTTGCCCAAAATGGAAGAGCTGGACTTGGGTGATATGTGGTTTCAACAAGACGGTGAAAAAAAATTCAAAATACCCCGCCAAGGGGCAGACTGGCCGGTTAGAGGGTTAACTATCACAACTGCAAATATTTTGGTATGACATTATGTAATACTTATAAAAATACCGTTTGAAGTAGAGTACATGGAATTTAAAAGAAATCTTTTATGATATACGATAAACTTGATCTACTTTCATTGAGATTTGATAAGTTGTTGTAAAGAATATACGAATACTAAATGACATTCTATGGACTTTAATCGATCTATATAAAACTCTTTTGGCATATAAAGAAACATTTAAAAAGAAACTATTTCAGTCTAACTATCCCGATGAATTCTCTCAGACCTTAACCCTTTAACTCCCAAATCAAATCTGACATTGAAAAACTGATTTAAACTAGTTTATTGAATAAATTACGTTAAATTAGAATACATAATGAAGAAAACTAATTAAAATATCCATTGATGTCCTTTTGCAGGATATGTCCAAAAATGGGCACAATGGGCAGAAGTGATGTGAAACTGTTGAAATCATAAACGAACTTTCGGTAATAGTTAAAATATTCAGTTACAATTTTATATTTAAAACAAAAAGTTGTTATATTATATTGAGTATTGAAATAAATGAAAACATTCTATTGTTTTTACCGATTTCAACAGTTGAAAATAAACTAATAACAATTGTTTTATACAAAAACTAAGTATTCCTTTTCTTAACTGATTCTCAATTGATTTAATGTTAATATTCAGTAGTCTAGACCCAGAAAATAGTCTCAGTTGTGGCCACCGAATTTGTTGCCAATCGAATTCTGGCGGTTACGGCAACTATTGTAATGTTAAATTATATTTTTAGTCGTGAAATCTAATATTCAGTTACCTAACCCAATATTACATTCCAAATAAATATTATCACGTTTCACAAAAATTTTTTGAAACTAAAAAAGTTTTTTGAATTTTCTGGTACCGTAACCGTGGCTAATGGCCCTCTGTGCTACTGATTGCACCACAATCACTTTTAATTTTCATTGCCTTATTTGCTATTTAAACATTTAAAATATTTTATTTTAATAAAAAAACTATGTGTTTGTCTTTTCCGAGATTTAAACTCGAAAGTTCGGAGTAAAAGGCAAACTTTCTACCCACTACACTACAAACACTTATAAATGCTGAGTGCTAAATTTAAATATTTTGTTAGGAAAACAAACATTGTTTCGAATTCGTTTACCAATACCAATCATTAGTTGCTTCTATAACCAATGCAATCCACAATTCGGTTGGTACTACTGAACCCCTAATTTAGTGGCATATTTGATTGCGAATACCGTATATGCGGTAACCACTTTTGATTATCGACAATTTTTTTTTTAATTTGATAGATGGTACCAATTCTTGTAAAGGGTGATTTTTAGCAACTTTCTTTTTGGCAGCTCAGCTGTTTTCGTGTAACATGTTACGGTTAACCATGTTCAATTTGGTCTATAATTTATCCATGAATCGACTTACAAACGAACCACGCTTGCAGATTATTGAATTTTTTATCAAAATTCATGCTAGGTTAAAGCTGTTATGACACTGTATAGTTTTTGTATAGTTTCAAGATGTATTGGGAGAAAGAAACAACATTAATGTGCGAATGAAACATATATACAATTTGTAAACAAACAGTTTTGTTTTTTTTTTAAACTGACAGTTCCAAAAAGAAACTGACAACAAACTTATTTGCCTGTGAGAAATGTCAAGATAAAGTTCAAAATTTTCGTTTGCACTTTTGACAGATATCCCAATTTTTCGCTGATTTATCGATAACAAAAGTATTTGTTTTGACATTTACTACAATTTGGCACTATGTGTTCGTACTCTTTACACTAGTTAAAAAATTGAGTAACAATATATTTGTACTGCTTTAATTTAGATTGTTAATACAAAAACTATACAGTGTCATACGGGCTTAAGAAAGTGTAAATTGTGTTCAGCGACGAAGCTCATTTCTGGTTGAATGGTTACGTGAACGAGCAAAATTGCCGTATTTGGTGTGAAGAGCAGCCAGAAGCATTGCAAGAACTGCCAATTCATCCCGAAAATTGCATTGTTTGGTGTGGATTAAAGGATTATCATTTTACCGTACTTTTTCAAAGACGACGAAGGCAGGAACGTTACTGTGAATGGCGAGCGCTGCCGTGCGATGATTACAAATTTTTTTTTTGCCCAACATGGAAGAGCTGGACTTGGGTGACATGTGGTTGCAACAAGACGATGCCACATGCCACACAGCACGCGGAAAAATGGACCAATTGAGAGGCGAGTTCGGTGAACAGTTTTTTTTTTTTTTTTTTGGGCCGGTCAATTGGCCGCCTAGATCGTGCGATTTAACGCATTTAGACTATTTTTTGTGGCTATGTTAAGGCTCATGTCTATACGGACAAGCCCACAACTGTTGACGCACTGGAAGCTTATATTGAAGAATTAATTCGTGAGATACCGGCCGATATGTTGGAGAGAGTATGCCAAACTTGGACCGAGTGTATGGACCATTTGAGGTGTAGCCGCGGTCAACATTTATATGAAATCATCTTTAAACATTGAATTATATAGATCGTTCTAACGACTCAAATAAAGATTTCATATATTTCGCTAAATTTAAGTGTTTTTTTTTAAATCAAATCCGAAAGCTTTTAAAAAATCACCCTTTATTAATAAAATTATGCATAAAATCAATAAAATTGCACTGGAATTCGTCAATGTAAAAAAAAGCAATTACTGAAAATTTTTATAAAAGAAAAATCGTTTTTTTTTACCAATTTTACTCATACTCGTATGTCTATTTTGTATTTGCAAATTTCTTTATTTTCCATTTTTGAGCTTAACCCTCTAACCGGCAAGCCCGCCTCTAGGCGGGGTATTTTAAATTGGCCATAAGTTCGCCAAAAAAAGTGTTTTATTATAAAAATGGGAGCTATATTAATAGAGAACGAAGTTAGCTACATATTGCGAAGTAATGTTTTGTGTACATGTCATGGTTTGGAAGCGAGAAAGCGTTATAGTTAAAATTTTCAGTAATTTCAAAAAATAAATATTTTGAAACAACCACAATTTTGAAAAGTCCTTAAAACACATTTCTGTTAACATGAAACCATTCATATTCCACACAAAGGAAGATTAAAGCTTAAACTTTTGGAAAATACACTAAGTTTGTTCCAAGGACATACAGGACTTTAAAAGGATACATATAAAGGACATCATCTTATCTTGAAAACGAGTGGACGGATTTTTATGAAATTTGGCAGAAATATTATATTTGGTAACACTATCAAAGCTTCAAAGTTTCGTCAATATATATTAAAGTTGAGGTTCGTGTTCGCTCGATTTCTCGTTTTTCGAAAAACAAAAATCGCCATATCTTTTTATCTAAAAGCTCAAAACGGCTAATTTTTGGACTGTTGTTATATCTTTGTAAGAAGAATAATTTATGCCTTAACTTTTTAAATTTTATAGGTTAGTTTTTAAGATAGCCTCTAAACCTATTTTGACCCATATCGCCTAAAATAGGCAACAAAAAAAATTTCGCTAAAACAAAATATTATTTATTTCTCGTGCCGAACAAGTGGAATAAATTTCAGTCCAAAAAAGCTTATGCCGGTTAGAGGGTAAAAACTGATTTTTCTTAAAACTTTTAAGCTTTGAAATAGATTTTTTTCAGATTTTTCTTTTAAGTGCTTTTTTATGCATAAAAACTACCAACGTCACGAATATTCGGTTACTATTCGGTATTCGGTATATTCGGCATGTTTTTGCTATTCGGCCGAGTTCCGAATACTAGCACTATTCGGCAAAATTATTGATTAAAACTCTGTATTTTTATCTAAAAAATTGAGAAAATAAAGTTTTTCACAAAACATTTTTCTTAAAAATGTCAAACATTGCAGTTTGTGTTGGTTTGAGATGATTTTTCAACCTGAATATGTAATATTATACTATTTAATTTTGTCTACATATATCTAAAGTACAGTGTAAGTGCAGTGAAATTTATATGAAAATGTATGAAAGAACTATTTGGCAACACTATTCTAAATTATTTTTATTCGTTATTCGTTTGATTAATCGAACAATTTTAAAAAGTAAATCGTTTGATCGTTCGATCAAAATTTTCTTCATCGTTTAATCGATCAAAATAAAAACCCGAATAATTGACAACCCTAATTTATATGCTATATGTTAGGATCAGACTTCATATGGCAACGCAGAAATCATAAAACAAAAAGTGCGGCATCAAGGGGCGTGGCAAAAAAATGCAAAAAAATGTATTCAATGTATTCAAGGGGCTGACTGGTACAACTTTTTTTTATCGACCCACCCTACAGTAATAGAAAAAAAAATGTTAAAACTATTAAAAATTTGTTCAAAATGACGGTGTAGGAAAATCTTCTAAAATTAACAGATTTTATTTTTTTGTTTTTTTTTCTAAATATTAGTGAAATAAGTCAAATAGTCAAAATAAATCCGTTGATTCTACCGAAATTTAATTATATTTAAGCTAAATTTAAGTAAATTGAAAGTAACAAATTAATCTGCCAAAATCAGTAACAAATTTCCTAAATATAAGTGGACAAACTTATTCACAGAAAATGTAAAATTTTCAAAGTTGTTTGTTAAACTCAACTTTTGTAAACTCACTATGCAATCGAAATTTAATAAAGGAAAATTGAATAAAACTATAATATTTAACACATTTTGTTTTGCTATTTTGCCATTTTTTGTGCGATTTTTTAATGATTTTTCGTGCTATTTTGTCTGTCATTTATTTTTAACTTTTTTCCTGCCAAAACAAAAAAAACTTGCCCTGATTTTGTTTTTTTGTGATGGGTTTCATTGTTGTAACTTTTTTAAATGTTTCACGCATATATTTTAGACAATTTTTCAACATGTTCACAACAAAAAATATATCGTTTGTTTACGGCATTAAAACATAATTAAAAATTAGTTACAGCAGTATTAAACTATGTGGCAAATGCGGGTTAATCAACAAAATTTAAATAAACTTTTGTTTTGTCAATTTTACATTATTCTCTAACAGTTTTATACGGTTTAGAAAGGTTTATAATTTTTGTCCATTTTACACACATGTTCGCTAATGTTGACCTTTGGAGTTGTTTTGAAAATGTGTATATAACTTTTTTAAATAAGTTGCTACAGGAAAATTATATAAAGCAAAAAAAAAGACCAAACAATTGACCTATAAGATGCTGTATTTGGATTTGCAATATTATATTATATAGCGAACATTCCCGTATATTAGCGAACATTCCCGTAAATGTAACAGTTTTTTTTTTTATTAGTTCCACTATTCTTATCATATTTTTAACTAATTTTAGTAGCTTTTTGTGCTGTTTTTACAGATTTTTTCTATGAGTGTATCTGCAATTATTTAGATTGATATTAATATATTTCTCTATATATTTCTCATGCTTTAAGCTCACTGTACTGCATGTCAAACTTCCTTTGATTGCATATTAAAATACTGCACCATCAGATAATACAATTTTGTTGTTTTGCATTTCAAGCTTTTAACATTTAAAAGTTTGTATTCGACACATTGTAATATTATCTATCACTTGTTTGTTCACTGTTGTTGTTAACATCAATCCCTAATAAAATATTGAAATGAACAACAACAACAACAACAACAACAACTTAAGGCATAACCTATGACTTTAATATTGTTTAATCATTCTCATTGGCAATTGTTGTAATATGGTGTTGTTTGAACAACACAAAACACAAATTATTAATGTACTTTTACTGTTGTTGTTTGTTGCTGTTGTTTTAGAAAGAAAAGATTACATTACCGATGGATTTTTTACATAAATCATGAGCTTGATTGGGCTTTATAAGTGTAATACATGTATCTAACTATTTGTTAGTTCGTCCGTCCGTCCGTCTGTCCGTCCATTAATCTGCCTGTCTTCTGGGTCCACATAGTGTAGTTATTGTTGTTTCTGGTGTTGTTAAATCGCTTACTTCGATCACTAGCTTACGGGGCTGAAGCTATTTGTTATCCGCCACATTTAATCTATCTAATCATAAGAAAAGAGAGACTTGTTAACTTGGCATAGAATGGATATCACACGAACAACATCAGCAATAAAAACCCAGCAACCAAGTCAGTCTGCCGGTCAGCTTAAGCCCAACCAAAAAAAGTATTCGTTTTGCTGGCTTATAACTCTAGCCTGAGTTTGCCATCTAACCAAAGTCAGCGTTATGTGGTTAAATGTTGTTAATAAATCAAAATAGCATTTCAATTAAGCTGTAAATTTATTCATATAAAATTGGTTAAATGTTATAAATACACAATATGACACTATACCTTGGTAATCTGAATGAGTGAGTGAGTTTTTATCAGTGTATATGTGTGTAGGTTATTTTTTTTTTTTTTTTTGTATATTTAAATATAAAATCAATAAATCATGAGGTGTTGCAAAAATATACAGTAAAAAAAATGTACATACAAATACAGAAATATGGAAAGAAAAGTCATCTCTAGTAAAGATTTATCTTTCACATAACTTAATTGATATTTAAATATCGTATAATTTATTGTAGATTTATTTAATTAGATTTGAATTTAATGAGCATAGAACACGACACGCCTACCAGCCAAACAATGGGGTGTTTTCAATGTCTAACTGTCGTCGTGTTTGTTTCCTAAGTCTTTTGTTTTATTTGTATTTTTTCTCTATTGCATTCATTATCAATTGAACACTGTTCTACCTACAGAGTAGATAGATTTTATTATAAAATCTTATTTAAAGTGTTTGGTCAAAGTTAGTTTTGTTTGATCTCGACTAAGATTAAATTTTGTATATGAGGAATTTCAAAAAGTTGCAACATCGTTTAAAACTGACTTTAGATGTCTTTTACACTCAAAAAAAAAAAAGATTCATCATATTTATGATTTTCATATCATTGATTTTCGTCCAATGTAAAACTTCAGAAATATAATGAACAAAGTAAGTGTAAAGAAGTTTCATAGCTTTTCATGTAACGTTTCATAAATGTTATAAGACGCTTTATTAATATGATGAAGCAAATTCGTAAATTTGTATGAAAAATTTTCTTTGGAAGCTTACAAACACAATAAATACTACAGCTAATGACGAACATTTATTTGTTTTTTTCTTTTTATTTGAAAATTAGTTATAAACTAGCACAACATGATTGATATCTTATAAATGACAGTGCTGGTAAGGTAAATATATACATTTTGAATAGATATTTAAATAATACAATTTTAAGAAAAAAAAAAAAAATTAAATAGAAAAACAAAATTATATTTTTAAGAATTAATTATTAAATTAAATATAAAATTAGTGTAATTAAAGTTAAGAAACCCAATTTGAGTATGACAAAGTTTACGAGTTTATGACAAGTTAAAGAGATTTTGTAACTACTTTTTAAACTGCAATGCATTGCTTATGGTTTGAATTATGTAGGGGAGTTTGTTCCAAAGACTATCTGTTGAAATAAAGAATTGTCTCTTTGATAATTCCCTGGATAATTCTTTTGACTCGATGTAACCCACTAAATTTTATTTTGGAGAAGAGGTAACTTTGCTGTTCTGTATAAATGATTTTGTGCAAAAATAGTAGACTCCTGAAGTTTAGTGTATCACGAAAACTCATATTAAATAAGCGATAAGAGAAAAGAGATATGCTTGCACGACGGCTCTTGTTATATACATATCTGGCTATATTGTTGTAGACAACATTAAGATTATGAAAGTCATGGGTATCACAGTTCGCAAAGACTTCACATCCATATAAGAGCACAGGGATGAGATATGTCTTAGCCAAAAGCATTCGAATATCAGAAGGAGTTGATAGTTGTACAGACCACAGATTTCTTAGCATCCCATGAACCCTTCCGACGGCACCATTGATGTGATTGGTCATTTTAAGCCGATCATTATTTTTAATACATTATTTTTAAAACCTAATATTTTTGCAATTGTGATTCAGAATATATCAATTAAAACTCAGAGTTTTAAATTTAAATTCAGAAAATATCAATTGCTATTAAATTTCATTAAAGTTCAGAAAAACTAATTAAGTTAAGAGTTTCCGTTTTGAATTTAAAAACATAAATTGATGTTAAGAATTTCCGTTTCCACTGAAATTTATAGAAATTAAATTTAGATTCACAAAATTTAATGCAAGATTCAGAACACATCAGCTGATTAGTTGCTCAATTTTAAATAGAAAATCTAAATTAAAAATTACATTTTCCAAATTTCAAATAAAAATTCTTAATTTCTATTGAAGATTTCTAAATTTCAAATTGAAATTCTTAATTTCAATTGATAGGAAAACAAAAAAAAAAAAACTTTTTTATGAAATTATGAAGATTTATGAAACATTTTACATACAATTAAAAAGAAAATTATTCAAGTTCGAGGCCATATTCTATATTTCTTTATTAGGATATTGTTATAACAATAAACTTAAATAATTTTTATTTTCTTTGCACAATTAAAGGTCGAAAAACATAATTTTTATTTGTAGTAAAAATTATATCAAATTTGACATACATTGAATTTTAAACTCTTCATCATATCTATAAAAACTGCATACATATGGTGAACAATTGATCACAAACCATATATGAAACAGTTTCATCAATATGATGAAACTTTTTTCCCTAAGTGTACTTCTAAAGTTTTTCTGAATTGAGAGAAACATATGTATTTCTTGAGTCGTTTTAATTCGTTTTTGAGTTAAAGATGTAAGGGAAAAGCCGAAGTTTAGCAGCATAGTTAAATAATCGGCATCCTACATTTTTCCGATTAAGCCGAATGTTGGGCGGCCGAATATTGAATTCATTGCTTAACTACGTTTTCTTCTTTAAATTTGACACTCAAAATCGCATCTAATAAGTCCAATAAACATTTTGCCATTTACAAATCTGCCAGATAAAAAAAAAATTATATTGAGCTTTACATATTCATATCAACTTATAAGTGACGCTAATTGTAATCTTATTAAATTTTATAGGAAATATGGGCCCGTATAATTGTATCTATTGTAAAAGTTTAGATCTAATCTGATTCAATTAGATAAATGTCCAGTACAATTTTATCCGAATTATAGCCCGATAGAATTGTATTCGATTGTATCAGTTTTGTACAGAGAAAATTCGTTTTTTAGTCGAACGATTCGTATGTTGAACAAACTTCCCGCAGAAGTCTTCCCTGTTACTTACAATTTTTCACAAACACTACTCCCTCTTTCCTCCTTCCCATACCCTATTTTCCTGATCAATACAATGCACTGCATGAGTAGGGGGCATCCCCCTGAGTATTGGTTAAATTAAATTAAAAAAAATGAAAAATATGATCATATCCGTTAAGTTCATAGATTAATATTAAGAAACCGATTACTTTTTTACGGTTTTCAAAAAAAAAAGTTCCCGCATAAACCTGTTTTAAGTTCCAATACACATTAGGATGTCCCGAAAGTGGGTAATTTTACGCAATAGTACTCAAACGATGCGTAGTATCAGTGGATATGCAATGCTCTCAACCTCTGTTAACACCTTGTGCCTGCAAATAGGAAACATACCGTTTTTAATGGAAAACCAAACCTAAATTGATAAAATATTTGCTCATATCATAACAAATATGTCGAAAGCTATCAGCAGCAGCATTAAAAAAAGTCAATTTATCAATTTAAAGTCGCGCAAAAATATTAATTTTCCTATTTGCAGCCACAAGTTATACATTTTATCACAGTAAGTGAGAGTATTGCAATCTCTTTATTTTCTAAACTCTTTGGTACTATAAAGTTGATTATTGGAAAAATAAAAAATATGAAGAATACTTATATTTATAAAATGTCCATAGAGTTAAACAACTTAAAACAAGTAATAGTTACTTTCAAACTAAATGAGGCTGAGGCGGACCAAAATTAATCTATAGAAATTTTTTAAATATTTTTCCCATAATAATGCTGAGCATTGCTAAACTTTGGAACTTTACTTTGTCCAAAAATTTTAAAAATACACTGCGAAAGACTCGACTTGCAACTATAAGTATCCTCACATTTTGGTTTTTATCCATAAACAACTCAATAAAATCAATTGTTTTAATACTTGATGAAATTCGAACATTTTTTAAATTCGGGACAGACTTTAAATCCGACAATACATAATTTTATTTATAAAAGATCTTCCTTTTTTTTGGTATGGAACGATATATCTTTACATATAATTATGAGTAGGTCAAGATATCGTTGTATATGCAATATATATTTTTGAATATTACACTATACGTTGTTTTATATAATTTTGATTTGTGTTACATCTAATTATACATGTTTTCGTACATAATTAGATTAACCATATATAATTGTATATATCATATATAGTTATATATTTGTCGATATGTAATAAGATGTTATTATATATGGCGTAGTATGAAAACAATTAGATGGCCCGAGTAAACAGATAATATGATGTCATGTATAATGATATCCCATTTCATATTACGGGAGATATATTATGATCCTAAAAATGGTGGATCAAATTATATCGGACATGGTATGTATATATTAAATTATATACAATTTAATCCGGATTTTGACCCGATATAATCATATCTAATTTGATGTTGAAAGACATCATTTATAGTTTTTATATACAATTTTTCATATATAATTATATACTTCATATAAATATGTATTGAGTTTAATTCATTAGGACTTCATTTTTATATCACATACAAAAACTTAAATTTATTAAAAATAAAAATTGCGGCTTATGTTTTTATGGAATAAAAAAAAACAAGAAATCTACAGTGTGGTAAAGGCACTCGACTGGTTATAATATTTAAAATAATTGTTTAAAAAAGGAAAAGGCACTCGACTGGTTATAATATTTAAAATAATTGTTTAAAAAAAAAGGAATACTTAAAATAAGTAATTAAAACATTAAACGAAATAGCAATAATATAGATTTGTCATCTTCAATTCGTTATAATACGCCAATACGCTACGACATGTCGCGACATATGTCTCCGCATAAATTCTATATCTCTACCCAAGTAGAAAAATAAAATTGGCACTGTGTTGGCAAAGCGTTGGCGTCGGCGTTGGCGGAAAGTAGGATAAACAATCTTGACTTATTATTCGGTTAACCGGTTGATAACAATGGCCAACTAGTTTTCAAAATTAGTAAAATATTTTGCTAAAATCAGCTACAAAAATTAGTACAAAATTCAGTGATACAGTGCAACACATAATTGTTATTCACTCAAAACAATGTGTTGTTGTCACATTAATGACAGCATGCGGCTACATGACGTTTGTATTGATTACTAGTGCACGTACAACAACGCCATCCATGGAAAAAAATTGCACATACTTGAAAAACTAAACTCACGAATTTGTGATGTAAAATACAGCTGAAAAATGTGAAAAAAGCATTTTCCAGTATTATAATGTTCAGAAGAATTATAAATTATATTATAAGGAATAGTTTTTCTGCTGATTACTTTACTGAAATTCCCACAGTTTGGCAACTATGTTCCAAAAATTAGGGGAAAAATAAAAAAAAAATTAATTTATCCACATTTTAGCAATTTTGAGGCACTAGATGAAGTTTTTTCGGGTTAGTTTGTTTTACACTTTATTTCTACTAGTCTATAGCTACAATTGTGCCGAAGACAGGAAAACAAAATTCCAATTGGTTTCCGAGATATAGCCATAAGACAAATTGCACGTTCTTCGGAAAAATCAAGTTTTAGCCAAAATATACATGAGGCCATAAAATCCGAACAGCAGCAAAACTAGCAAACCCACATGGTGGTTTGTTAGTTTCGATAAGTACTTCGAGAAATTCCACACGAGGGGGAGGTTGCACTCGATGACTTCAAAAATGTTTCACTGTGTAATTTGTAAAATGAAAATACAAAAAAATATGTTACTAAAATAAAAGATTGTATTAAAAATTGGTACAAAAATTATAAAGTGCTATTGAAAATATTTTTTACTAACTTTTTTTCTGAGTGTAATCATGAAATAGCTTTTTAAATAATCGTGAAATGGCTTTATAAATAATATGAATAAATAATATGAAAAAGCAATAAATTTTTTTCAAAAATTTAATAAACTATGATGCGAGCAAGATTATTCAAGTTCAAGATTATTTGTTTTTTGTTAAACAAAAAACCGTCCAATGTTTATTTATTACACTCTAAAAAATTATTGTAAATTTACTACTATAAAACGAGTAAAGTTTCATGTATTATTACGCAAATTCGGTAAATTTATACATCAAAATGCGTAAAACTATTTTGCGCACAGTTTTATATACAATAATACTCACTTACAGTATTTTACCAATTATGTGTTTACAATTAAACACATTATGCCTAAAAGTAGTATTATTTTGTTAAATAAAATTTTTACGCACATAGTTTGTAAACATACTAACTTGTAATAGTAATAAATATTTTGACATTTTTAAATTGAAAAAAAATAAAACATGCTAAAAAAATCTAAAAATTAAATTTATTGAGAATTTTCGTTAATAAATTATTAAAATTTGTGATAGTGAATTAAAAAACTTCCTAATGTATCAAAAAAATGTATACATCCATAATTAGAAACGGAATTTCCAAGTGTTTGCAGCATAATTGTGGAAAAATATTTTCAAAATATAATATATGTACAGAGCTTAAAGAATTAAATTCTTCATTCGATTTATTCAGTCGGTTTTTACTCAATCGATTTAAAAATATCTCCAACATTGAAAAAAATTGCCAAAATTGAAAAAATCGCCAAAAATCGCTAAAATTGAAAAAATCTTTAATATAAAAAAAAATCACCAAAATGAAAAAAAAAACGTTAAAATTAATAAATAAAAATCGCTGAAATTACAAAAAATCTCCAAATTTGAAAAAAAAACGCTAAAAAATTAAAAAAAAGATCGTTATAAAAAAAAAATCGCCAAAAATTAGAAAAATAGCTAAAAAAATAAAAAAAATTTCAAAATTAAACATTGCTAAAAAAAAAAAATCGCCAAAAATTAAAAAAATTTCAAATTGGAAAGAAAGCTAAAATTGAAAAAACGAAAAATAGTGACGAGATATTTAAATAGTTGTAAATGTACATTAATTTTTATTAGTTTTCGAAACACAGGCGATGTTCCAAATAAATTCTCTTTTTGCTTTGCAATGCTTTGTTTTCGAGAAAAACGCGATCTAAGAACCTAGCCAATCAGTTCGAAATTTAGGACCGGTATTGGCGTTAAGTTTTGAACACCGGTGCAAACATTTTTCCAGTAGCTCTTTTATTTTATGCACGGTTTTTAATTAGTCGATTTTTAAAAGGTACATATTTCGAAAACTAATGGAGCTGGAGAAAAAAATGGTTGCACCATTGTTCAAAACTCAACCCCATTACACCTACAACGATCCTAAATTAAGGTTTGATTGAATGGATTCGTAAATCGCATTTTTCTCGTAAAGGAAACATCGCAGATAAAAAAGAGTATTTATTTGAAACATCCCCTATGTTTCAAAAACTAACCGAGATAAATAAATGACACGGACAACTTTTTCCAATTTGAGCTATTTTTTTTTATCAATTATGGTGATTTTTTTTTATAAATTTTATAAATTTTCGAGATTTTTTACATTTGCCGTTTTTAAATTTGGAATTATATTTATTTTGGCGATATTTTTACTTTTAGCAATTTTTCTAATTTTTGGCGATATTTTTATTTTTAGCGATTTTTAAATTTTGGCAAATTTTAGTGATTTTTTTTTTAATTTTGGAGATTTTTTAAATTTTGGAGATTTTTTTCATTTTTGGCGATTTTTTTCCATTTTGGAGATTGTTTTAAATTTTTGGGGATTTTTTTTCATTTTAACGATATTTTTTTCAATTTTAGCGATTTATTCAATTCTGGCGATGTTTTTAAGTTCCGCCGATTTCTGCAAATTGTAAATCGATTGAGTACAAAATAGATTGAATTCCCTATTATTGAATTCGCAATGATTGAATTCCCAACGATTGACTTCCCAACGATTGAATTCCCAATGATTGAATTCAATAATTGATAATATCGAATGAGCTAAATTGATTGATTTCCCCACTAGTGAATTCCAAAGAATGAATTCTCTGCGATTGATTAAGAAAAAATCATTCGATTAAAAAAAATCCGATTTGATTTTTTCAAAATAGAATTCAATCTTTGAAGATCTGTATATGTACAACCACTTATATACAAATATTTATTATTAAATTTATTATTATACAACACATTAATAAAACTCTCTCTAAAAATTAATTTTTTGTTTTAATTGAAACATTTTTTGGGCTAAATTTACCCAACTTATAGTAGGAGTATAGTTTCCTACTATAAGTTGGGTAAATTTCAACAGAAATTAATTAGAGTGTAACTAAAAAATTTCTTCATCCTGCCCTGCCAGTAGATAAAGTCTGCGTCATTTCGCGTTACCAAAAATCCTTAGAGGACCAATGTAGAAGAGGTAGAAGATTTTCCCAAATTATAATTTCTGAAAGAAAAATATCAGCGATTTACCCGTATTGTACACACAGAGAAAAATTTAGTTGCAACACCCAAAATATTCAGAAATCTAATATAAATATCGTTGTACTAACTGAAGTTATAAGTTGTTGCCATTAAAATACACTTTTCAATTCGGTTAGCACTTTATTTCGCTGTATGTAATAATATTAAATAATAAACTGAATATTTTATGATAATATAATGTAAGTTGGAAGTTATCTCTGTAAAATAGCAGAACATTCCAACAATATTTTAAATCACACGTAATTCGAAACAAGAAGATTTCTATTTTTATAACCGAGTCTATTTTGAGCTATAGCGGTCATAAGACTTTTTAAAAATAAAATTATTTTAAGATTCTGCGACTTGAAAATCTAAATTTGAATAACTTTTGGAACCAATAACAGTTTATTTCCAAGTCTATGATTCATGAACATACACTGAGAAAATTATCTGCATGATATCAATGAATTTTTGCATTATATCAATGAATTGTCACTGGAACTCGTCCATTGAAACGTTTCATTAAAATAATGCAGCTTTTCATAAAATGTAATGAAAAATTTCATATTATTTATTTCTTACGCCTAATGAAAAATTTTCATTAAAAATTGTTTCATTGAAACTATGAAGCTTTTTCATGAAGTTTAAGTAGTTTTTCATTTACATTGTAAAGAAAACTTCATTAGTTTAGTGAAAAAAAATATTAAAATTCGTCCAATGAATTCCCTTTGTCTATATACAACAATAATTGCATTTTTCCAAGTCGATGATATATAAGTTCAAGCGCGGCTCCAGCAATTAATATAAGGGAAAATTTCAGACGCCTCAGAGTGCAAAAAACAACAAACACATACAATTGTACTTAATGCCGTATGCAATTTCCCTGTATATTAATTACTGGAGCCCCGCATGTTAATATATAATCACATGTGAATTCACGTAATATTTTTTTTTTATATGAAACAATATTTAACATATATTTCAATACATGATATCATACCATATATGAACGTTTTGTTTGCTTGTATAAATCCATATATGTTTCCATATATGGCATACATCTTCATACATGCTGATAGATGAATCAATATTTGATTATATATGGAATCATGCATGTTCATATATTACCATATATTATCATTTTCACCTGGGAATGCTACTTATTAGATTGAAGACAAATAATTTTGATAGAAAAAGTTAATTCCACTCAACAAATAAATCATATTGAGCTTTAATTTTTCTTCTTAAGATTTTTGGGATCTTAATTGCTTTTTTGAGATTTTCTGACATAAAATTGTAGATTTCCCTGTATATTAATTTCTGGAGCCGCGCATGACTTAAGGTAGCAGCACCTCATGCTTTCTGTCATTGTTGTGGTTTGTATAGACGCAGTTTTCTAGGCATAAAATATCTGCTAGTTCTTTTTTATTACTACAAAGAAGAAATAAGTTGTTTGCTCGAAAATTTCTTGAACATAATTTTGTTGAGTAATTTAAGTTATATAAATTTGAGATTTTGCACAGGTATATATGGCTGTATAAATATTTATTTATCGCATAATGATATTCTTAAGGATTTTTATTAATATTTTTTTTGTGCCAATTTTTATATCTTAAAAAATTACTTCAAATACCCTAAGATGGTCATTTGCATGACCCTAAGATGGTCACGTATTTTTTATTGGTGTTCAACGTTGAACTTGAATTTGAATTTTCACATTTACAAGTCAAAAAGTGCATAAAAGAAACAAAAAAAAAAAAAAAAAGAACAGCAAACGCCTCGAAAGTATTTGGAAACAAATAAAAATCATATATCCTCTGCAGACGAATATGAAAACTTTTGTATAATTTGTCTAAAAGCCACATCAACAAAGTCCACCAAATCCAATACGATTGAGTGCCGCCAGTGTAAAATTTAAGAACACTTAAACTGAGCCGAAATCATCGGTCCCTGGTATATATGCCCGAAATGTTTTTTGTTAATTTCCACCATATATAAAAGTGATAGAATTTATCTTTTTACATAAATATTTCTATTAAATTCTATGTGATACAATATATAATTATGAGGGAGCGGAAGTTCATGCAAATGCATGTTTTTTTCCGTAAGTCTGAGAGCTGGGTAAACAAAATATCTTCGCGAATCAAAGAATTTTGCGTTAAAATGCCATTGATTTGTTAGTGCATATTTTTGCACATTTTGATACAAATGCATAATTTTCATATATTGATATAAATGCATATTTTGATTAAAATGCATATAGTTAGTTAGTTAGTTAATTGTTCTTTATTTCAAATTCAATTTTCTGTAGTACAATGTTTTATAAGTTTAATAAAACAGAACATACGACTGTGACTTAACGTCGTCAGTCGGAAAAAGATATTATTTAATAAATTTTAACAAACAGTGTTTAATGTTACATACAAATTAATAATTAAATTCATTTATTAACATCTTCCTGTACCTTATCGCATTTATAATATATCGGGATAAATCTTTAAAATTATCTTTCGTATTTAATATATTTATTAAGTCATTTTCAGATAGGGAAGTTTTTTTAAAATGTTGGTATCTTATTTGTTTTAATATAGGACATTTTGCTATAAAATGAAGAATATTTTCAATTTCGTTTAGATTACATAACGAACATAAGCGAGATCTGTTTTGTTGAAACCTTGTTCCATTAAGCTCAATTAAATCACATCTAGCTTTGAATATATAACTTATTGTTGTCATATTAGTGATATCAAAATAGGTTTGTGGTTCCCTGTAATTGAGTTTGGAATAAAAACGGCTTGAATTAGATGCCTTTTCAACGTAAAACTCTCTTTCTTTGATTTTTAAACCGGATATAATATTGGTTCGTAAAAGTTCCCAACTCTGTCTTGTTGAGCATTCTGAAATTCTAGTTGAACAAACATCTCTACCCAACGAGTCAATGCTTTTTATACCAATACGTTCCTTGCTGCATTATAAGTTTTGTTAGCTGGTTTGGCAGTCGATTGCTATCATATTCATAAATGGTTTTTATAATATAGCGGAGATGTAGATCAAGTGTGTAAATATAGCTATTTTCCATGCCAGTTTCTAACATCACTGCATATGTGGGTGTAAAAGGTGGTAATTTTAAAATTTTTTTAATAAAATATCTCTGTAGCTTATCTACATCTTCGAATAAGGAAAATCCCCACATTTGTGCACCATATGATTGTATAGCACGGCATACTGATTTGAATAAATTCCATTTTGCATTAAGGCCTATATGCTTTTTGGCCAAAAAGTCTTTCCACGTTGAGTTAATGCAATTTTTTGCTGTCAAGGTTCTCTTTTCTAAGTGTTTTCTGAAAGACATTTTTGGTGACAATGTAACACCCAAATACGTGTATTCATTTGTGACTATTATAGGCTCCCCATTGAAAACCCATTTTTCATATTTAGATGTTTTACCTCCACTTCTAAATATCATCATTTGTGATTTACTCAGATTAACTTCAAGCTTCCACATTACACAGTATCTCTCAAGTTGTTTAATCATATTTTGCATTGTTACAATATCATCAGCTAGAATTACAATATCGTCCGCATACATTAATAACCGGATGTTCGTAGAACCAACGTTTACTCCTCCTTCTATAAATGAATGCAAATCATTAAGATATATAGAGAAAAGAGTTGGCGAAAGCAAACAGCCTTGTTTTACGCCAGATTCGGTACTAAATTCATCAGACACATCTTCACCGTTCCAGACTCTAAATTTGGTATGACTATATATAGTTTCAATCATTTTAAACATTTTTGTTGAGACTCCAGTATTATAAAGTTTGTAAATTAGTGCTTTTCTTGAAACTTTATCAAAAGCTGCTCTGAAGTCTACAAAAAAAAGCATATAGTTTTTTCTTTTCTTTAAACTTTAGGTGAGCAATTGCTGCTAAAGTATACAGATTATCTACAGTTGAATATCTCTCTCTGAATCCTGCTTGATACTCTGTAAGGATGTTATGTTTGTTTAACCATAAAGTAAGCCTTTTATTGCATAAATGCATATATTTATTGCAAATGTTTACTTATTTGGCTTTAAATGCTTATTTTTACATGTTATTCTTAGTTTTTCATAAAAAATACTTTCAATACTTACAAAATAACAAAAACGTGCAAATGATTTTAAGCAATTCTAATAATATTTTAAAAATATTTAAAAATGTGAGAGGAAACTCAACAGCTTAGATCGTCTTTAGTCAACTGAGACTGAATTAAATTTTTTTTTTATTTTTAGTAAACTTAAGATAAAAATAAATGCATATTTTTAAAATTTTAGTGCATATTTTAAGATTCTTATACATACTAAAACAAACTTTAGTGCATAAAGTTCCAGTCCCTGATAAATGTAAATAAAAGTTATAGAATTTGTTTGGCTTTATTGCATTATATATATATATAACTATACATGGAAGTATATATGATCTGATATATAGCTACATCAATTATATATGTGATAAAAATATCAAATTGTATAAAACAAAAGATATAATATTATAAGAATATTATTAAAATCTTTCATAAAAATTAGTATGAGATGTAAATATTTATTTTTTTTTTTATTAATTAATAATCATATAATTACAAATTATATACTATTACCCTAACCGAGCACTAGCTACTATGGCCTTCGGCGCGTTGTAGCGAAAACAGACCAGTGCCTCTGGTGGGAATCGAACCCACGACCCCCTCACTGATAAGACAGCACGCTACCAACTAGCCTACCGGGGCGCACAGATGTAAATATATATCTTTACATATGGAAACATATATAATTAGATTCAATTATATCAAGCTATGACTGTATATAAACTTTTTTCGTCGGGTAGAACAAGCTTTCCAGCAATAAAAATGTTGTTGATAATTTGTTAGTGGATGTACAATTTTTGAGTCATTTCGGTTAACTTATTATGACAAATATATTCGATATTAGCAACTCTTATTTTTTAACAGATTTAATATTGTAATGCAAATTTTATTGTGCTCTATATCACTTGTATTTTTCCTATGAAACAACTTGTGGTGTCTCAAGTTTCTTTTTCATATCTCGAATAGTTTTTGCGAAATTTAGAAAATGTTAATTTTTGAAAATTTTAAAGAGATTTATCCAGTTTAGCAGAACTTGCACTACAAAATCTTTGGATCTAATGGTACTCTAATGGAACCCGTCTAATCACTGAAGGAAGTTTTAAGAAATACATTTACAAAAGTTACACGCCCTAAAATATTTCTTATACACGAGGTAGTTAACTTTGACAACCTATAAATAAGTATGCCCGGTACTAAGACAGGGTATCCCAATATCAGTATTTCGATAATTAACACGTCCTATACAATTTTCAATTACTTTTATACCGATCGGATCAGTTATTTAGAAGTCTTATACTTAATACCATAATGTTTTTAAAATACTCCACCGTATGTCGTCGTGTTTGCTTCTTAAGTCTTTTGTTTTTTTTGTGTATGTTTCTCTATGGCATTCATATTCACTTGTACACTTCTACCTACAGAGTAGATTTTAATATAAAATCTTACTTAAAGTGTTTAAACGAAGTTATTTTTGTTTCATCTCGGCGGAGATTAATTATTGTAAGAGAATGTTCCCTATTGTGGCCTGTTCCCGTTTTTTCGAATATATCAAAACTGTCAACTGTCATCGAGCTTAATTTCCGATACCACTATTTTAAAAAAGTTTCGACTTGAATATACACGTTCTTCTTGTGTGATATAAAGTGCAATTTTTCATAAACATCAAAAGAGAATAACAAACAGGCTTTAAAGAAATTTCCAAATCATATTTTTGTAAATGATTAGAATTTTATTCACAACTAGCTGACCAGGCAAACGTTGTTTTGCCTTCCAATTTTAATTGTAATTAATTCTTTAAATCAAGAAATTTCTTCTACGCAAATAAATAATTAAAAAAATAAATTCACATTAGTAAATCATTTTAAAATTTGTAATTTCATGGGAAGCCCAACGCCTCTTTGTCCTTCTATCGCCTTTATTTGCTGAAGTATATAAAATGAATAGCTGAAAACAACTGCCATAACAACTGCGACGTCACCTATTACCGGTGCATTAACGCGCTGCTTATGCTCACCAGCCGCTGTCTGGTCAGCTCTTATCACAACCGTAAATTCATCTGTCGGCATCTGGTCTAGGGCTGTTTTGAATAGACGGATGAGGCTGTTGTGTTCGTGTAACATAGCTTGAAGATTAACATAGGTTTTTTGTAAATATTAACATAGATTTTTTGTAAATATCTTCGGAACTACATAACCGATTTAAGAGTTTGATATCTCATTTTCAGTTCGACTACTAATATTTGTAATTGATGGACTCGTACAAAATTTGAAGGCTATATAGCTAATATAGAACCCTAGATATTTAATATTAATATTAATTTTGTATATGAGTTAAATAATCACTTTGTATGGGAGCTGCCACGCCCACTGGTATGATCCCGCCCAATGTTCCCATGACTATTCATAATATAATCAACGTGCACAAATTTCTAAGACTCTGGCTATTATAGAACTGTAGATATATGATATTAAATATTTACTTTGTATGGGAGCTGACACGCCCACTGGTCCGATCACGCCCATTTTTCCCATGACTATTCACATTACCAAATAATCAATGTGCACAAATTTCTAAGACTATGGCTATTATAGTACTGTAGATATATGATATTAAATATTTACTTTGTATGGAAGATGCCACTCCCACTGGTCCGATCCCGCCCATTTTTTTCTGATTATTCAAATCAGTAACATATGGGATACTGCAATGTTTCAAAACTCTTGCTATCACAATAGTCAAGATATATGATGTTATTCAATTTTTGTGGGAGGGGCCACGCCCACTTGAAATATATATAGCCGAAAACCTAATTTGGACTATAACCTTTCAAATGAAACCGGTTTGGGCCAAATCGGTTGGATAGTTTTAGAGTCTATAGAGGACAAACATACAAACATTGTATTTTATATATATAGATTATTTTTATGTTTCCGCTCATAACTTTAAAAAAAAAATTTTCGGAACGATATATAGCTTTTGTCCATCCTGGAGGACCAAATTAAATATTGGTAAAAAAAAATTTAGAAATCGTATGATTAGTTACGGAGATTACTTTCTACAAACAAACAAACAAACATACAAACATTACCTCTTTATAATATTAGTATAGAAGTATAGATACACAGAAAAAAAAAATCATTTACAGAATGAATTTTTTCATAAACTGTATGAATCGAACATGATTTTTTTTTTCCCAAAACTTTTTTATTTATAGTATGAACTTGTTCATACATAATATAAACCCGAACCTGAATTAATTTCCAAAAAACTATTCATTCGAGTTATGAATGTGTTCATACATATTACGACACATGTTTATAATATGTATGTACCAAATTTATCTATATTATGTAATTTTCATAATAAAAAATATTTTTTATCTATTTTCTCATTAAAGTATAAGGTTTTTTTTAGGTTTTATATGCATAATAACTGCATTTTTATTATTATTGTTTTTCATACAAAAAATTGAGAATAAATAAATTATATAATGTACATAAATTACAAATTTGTTAAATAGAACGATACCACTATATCCCAGGAGAAAATACTCATGATTTCGGATCATAATTAGATGAGTTTTTTGAAACGCTTTACTGAAATGCTGCCTCGTGGATGAGATATCGTAATGACGAATTAATATATATTTTTTGATTTAGAAGCACTAAAGAGAGGTTCTAAGTAGGACATCGTGAACAAAAATCATGAATTATATCAGCAATAAAGCTAGCGCTTCCACAAAATTTCCATTTTCCATGAGTACAATAAAATTCACCATTGGTTTTCGATTTATGCACACTTTTTAGGTGTACAATTAAATTATTCGCTGTTGTGCAAATTTCTTTGCACATAAAACACTTCATTTTTTTATCTTTTTAAATTACCTAATTGTTAACAGCTTTTTATTTTCTTTCACAAAGCACTTATTTAACAATAAGAATTAAGAATAAATAACGATTTTTATTATAAAAGAAAAATTTGAAACGTTTTTATTTCACAGAAAAAAAAAATAAATGAAAATAAAACAATTTTCTTCTGGCTTTCTAAGTTTTTAAAATTAAAAAAAAAAAAAAAAAAAAAGTTCATACGTAGCATGAACTTGTTCATACATATTAAGAATTGAAATCAATGAAAGCAATTCGTTCTATTTATGAACAAAATTTTTTCTGTGTAGTATAGATTTAAATAAAAAATTCTCAGGTTTGAGATCATAATTAAAATGTTTCAATTACAAAAAGAAAACACTAAATGTCAATAAATGTAAGAGAAAATGAAAAAAAAATCTTGTGGGGATAAGCGCTAGAGGGAGTGCCTCCGCACTTTCGATCTAAGCGACTAGGTCATCTTCAGCCTCATTCTAATCCAACACCCACACGAAACTCATGGTTTGATCAGGTATATATATAAACAAACCACAGAAAATCCGTGGTGTTAATTGATTACCCGAACAGCATGATTTATTTTCGTATTTTCTTACAAGTTTAGCCAACAGCTTTAAATCTTAAAGCTATTTATTTTGCAGGGTTGCCAGTCCAACTGCTTTTATTACAATTACTGGGTACGATTTGGGAGTCCGGCATGTATACTAATATTTAAACACAACATATTCTAGTTGATTTTTTTACTATTAGTTTTTACATTGCATAGTACCTGTATGTTTGCTTTGAGAATTTTGTGTGTATTGTTGATCTTTTAGAATTGCATTTCATATATATATATATATATATATCGGACCAAACCATGAGTTTCTTGTGGGTTATGGATTAGAATGAGGCTAAAGATGGCCAAGATGCTTAGGACGAAAGTGCCGCACTCCCTCTAGCGCTGATCCCCACTAGATTTGGTTCTTCTTCTCTTACATTTATGGACATATTACATCTATTTGTAATAGAAACATTTTAATTATTATCCCAAACCTGACAATTCTAAATGAAATACAATTTTAAAAGAACAACAATAAATACAAAATTCTAAAATATAATAAATAGAAAAAAATTTGAAAACGTTCCCTAAAGCAGATCTTTGATATATTTTCTAATTTTTTTTTTGATATTTTCGAAGTTTTAGAGCGATTAACTTTTTTAAAAATAACCAATGTTTAAATTTAACCATATAAATTTGATATTCATAACTTTAAACTTTGGTTATTGAGAGATAAGTTAGCAGGTCTAAGTCTCTTTTAAATAGATTACGAATCACTTTAACTGCTCTTGTCTATTTGGGACAACTTTTCAACATGTTTCACAACAACAACAAAAATATCGTTTGTTTACCGCAATGAAAAAATTTGCATTGCATATGGTAACCCATATACAATGCTAAATATCGCTGTAAGCGATAGTTAAAACGTTTTAAAAACAAAATTAAATTTAATTTTTATTTAAATACAATTTTTTTTCGATTTTACTAAATTTTTTAGAGTGTTTTTTAATTTAGGTCCACTTTAGGGTACATGTTCCCTAAAGTTGACCTTTTCAGTTGATTTGAAAATTGTTCTATAACTTTTTTAAATTAGTTGCCAGAACAACATGATCTATAAAAGAAAAATGCCCAAGGAGTTTGCCTATAAGCGGATGTATTTGGTTTTGGAATATTCCACTTGCTTTTTTTTATGCAGTGAACTCGCGAAAACATGAACTAATTTTTACCAATTGTGTTCATGTTTTCAAATTTGTTCACGTTTTCGGTTGCGAACATTTTAAAATAAAAGATCACAATTTAACCTAAGAAATAAACTTTAACAATCATACCAATCAACAGTACTTTTCAAATACACATTTCGTCAACTTTGTATAAAAGTTAAGTTTTTTTATCATTATTTTTTCTAAACTATTATGTAACCCTTTGGGGAGTCTGTAACAGTTTGGTAGTCACACATTTTTAAAAAAATATAAAAAAAATGTGACAAAGCCGATTAACTTTATATTTTTGTTCTAATATGTTCACTATGATAGTAGCAATTGAAAAAAAAATCATTTTGTGCATAAACTAATCTAATCAGGGCAATGTAGTCACTTCATTTGTTAACCAAGTCCAATTTTTTTTAATGAGGCTTTATCTCCGAAAAAAGAGGCGTTTGACGTTTCTCCTAAAGTCAACATTTGGCACGTAGTTTCATCTAATCATAAAAAATGTTAATGAAAAAGTTAACAATATTAATTTTAATGAAATTATTCATTAAATCAATGAATTAATTTTAATGAAATTATTCATTAAATCAATGAATTAATTTTAATGAAATCGATTCATTAATACTATGAAGTCGTTATTCGACAAAAATTTAATTAAATTTTTTTTCAATGTTATCTTTAAGGAAAAGCTAAAAAATACTCTTTTATTTTGTTCACGTTTTACAGATTTCACACTTTGTTCACGTTTTAGAGTAGTCTGTATAAAAATAAAGTTGTTCACGTTTCCGAGTCGTTCACACTTGTGGGTGTTCGCGTTATCGCGAGTGCACTGTATAGTCCAAATACTAGCTATAGGGCTACATTAGGAACATTCCCTTATATAAAATTTTTTTATTAGAAAATTTTGAAATAAACCTAAAATTGGTCAAATTTTAAATTTTAATTTATAGGTAGACCAACTTTTAACCGTTGATTACAACAAAAGCATAGTAATGTATATAAACACAACTCTTTATATTTGTCCCAACAAATATTCGGTCATCCTTTACCAATTAATAAATATGTTTTTAATTTAGGGCGTTTCTTGAAAATAGTCTATTAAATATTTTATCAATGAAATTTTCTGTTAAAAAAAAAATATATACTTTCAATTTTCTCTTTTGCTTATCTTAAAAAAAGCCAAACTATATGGAAACTAGCAATTAGTGGAAAATAAAATGTTAAAAATATTGGCGCCAAAGATTAGGAAGAAGAAATAACAAACAAAAATAGAACATGTTTTATTATCAAAGAGGTAAAAACAAATATACTATTTTTTTTTTAATATAAAAGTTAAAATCCTATTGTTGGTTTGAAATTTATATATGTACCTGTCTGTCTGTACTAACCTGTTGTTAAAAAATTATCATTTATATCCTTTTAGGAAACCAGCTGTTAAAAGGTTCATTGATTACATCAAGACCCACCTCTAAGTGAACAAATTATAATTTAGCACACACTCTAAAATTAGTTTAACCTTTTAATTCTATACTTAAACGATATAACTAAAATGTTAAAATACGAATATGTATGTATGTTGTATGTCTGTTTTAATTAACACCTTGCAGGCACTATTTCAGAAATGCAACAATTTATCTTGTTGCTGCTCAAATAGTTGAAAAGGTTAGGTTAATTCTATGAATGAAATTAATTTAATATTATTGTTTTTGTATTGTCTTAAATGCTGTCAATACACACACAGACATACATTCAATTGTTTTACTTGTTTGTTATTTGAAACATTACAAAAAAGCAAACACAAACAAATCGACTCAAATTACTTTAAGTGAAATACAATTTTGGTTAACACAACTCTTATTACGTTAATGCAACAAGTCAAATATGAATGATTCAGTCCTTGCAACATTTAGTGTTGCAACCACAACCACAATTGCTTTTGTTATGTTAAAGTTCCATGAATACTTCTAACAGAATGTTGTTATACATTTCTTATAACAGGCAAACTGTTATATTTATTTTAACATAATTTACAGTATTGCCAGTTTTAAATTATTGTATGTTAAGGAAAACAGTTCTAATAAAAGGGAATTTTTAATAGTCTTTACAAAAAAACTTTTTAACATATTTTTCAGTCCTAAGCACGAATTTAAAGAAGAAAAAAAATGCATCTTATTTGTAACCCCTGACCCATGAAAAAATATGCATGTCTTTACATTGTGAAGAAATAAATATGAGGAATTTCAAAAATGTTCTACCCTTTGACTCAAACATTTGCCAAAATTTTTTTTGTATAAAATGCATAATCTTTTGTGTCTGTGTTAAATCAAAGAGTTTAGAAAATAAAGAGATTGTAATACTCTCAGTTACAGAGAAAAATATATAACATGTGGCTGCAATTATTAAATTCAATATTTTTTCACGACTTTAAATGAATAAATTTCCTTTTTTTAATCTACAAAATTTTAGTTATATTTGAGATACATTTTAGTTAAGGGGGACATTACATTCGCGGCAGAGAAAACCGACCTTTTTGTAAAAATTCATAACTCAGTCAAAAACAAAAATTTTTCAAACATTTTTTTATTATTGTAGAGAATTGAACAAATTACAAGAAAAAAAAATCAAAAAAATATAGTTTTCACTCCAACATGGTTTTATAGAGCTCCAAACTGGCGGCAGAGAAAAAAACGGGGCCTCGTGGTTGCAGCGCTGGGAGTCGAAAAATTATCCGATCTGGAAAAAAATGACTTTTTTAAATATTAACAAAATTGGTTATCGTATGACACGAGCTTTTTTTTAATTTTTTTTTTTTTCAATTTTTGGTCATGTTCCCAATTTAAAAGTGTGTTTTTTCGAAAAAAAATATTGACTTTAAAAATTCATAAAAAATCGAAAAAAATTTAAAAAAAAAGCTCGTGTCATACGAAAGCGAATCAAGTTTAAAAAATACAAAAAAAAAAAAAATTTCGTCAAAAAATGAACCCGCTAGTGCCGCAACCAGTACAAAAAACATTGTTTCGAGATAAATGCGTTCAAAGTTTGTGAACAAAGAAACAAAAGGTTACCTTCAATCTGCCATGCCTGCTTCGTACTGTATGCCTTCGTTATCTTGTGTTGTGCTGTTTATTACAGTTTTTTGCAATCGTTTAGCAATTCGGGATTCTTTTGAAGCTTCATATGCCTTCACTCTGGCGCATTTCAAACGATTTGCATCATTTCCTTTGCAAAAATTCAATGCTGTAGCTCCTATGGTGATACCAAGTAGTACGTAGGTAGCGCGAAAATTAAAAATGCGCTCTCACTAATCCGGCTCTAACTTTTGAACCCGTAGGAATTTTTCCATGAAATTTTTTTTCTTAGAATCTTAAGAATATTTACTAAAATACAAAATTATAAAAAAGTCGATTTCAAAAAACGGCCAATGTTGTCATGTCCCCCTTAAGTGAAATCTGTCAAAAATTTGCTTAATACCAGTAGTGAAATTTTTTTTTTTTTTTTTTTCGATTTTTTTTTTAACAATTTAACTTTCTAAAACCAGCAGTCTACAATTTTTAGCAAACATTTCTGATAGTTTTTGCAATATATTGTTATTTGCAATTAAACTAAATTTAAGGTACACACGAAAAGAAGTTTGTAAAGTCAGCAAAATATTTTGCTGAGTCAGCAAAATTTTAATTATTAGGGTGCTTGCAAAAAAATTGCTAATGTCAGCAAAGACACACAAAATCAGCTCCCTGATTTTCAGCAACAAAATTAGTAGATTCAGCAAAAGTTTTGCTATCACTTAGTTGATTAAAAATTAAAAATCCATGAAAACCTGAAACATTTTTTTGTGATTCTTTAAAAATGATTTACAAAACGTTACAATATTTAAAGATGTTCATACTCCCACATTGACGAAATGAATTAATTTAATATCTTAAAATATATAGAAATAATTATATATAACATAAACAAAATTATCTTTCTGCTTACTTCAATGGCATACAACAGGAAACATAAAAAATTACCTAAGATATATGTGTCCTTATCTTTCGCTATAGTCTGTCTACCTGTATTTATATTTGTTTGCAATTTTACTACACTACATTAATAATCACTTTAAAGATTTAGTTTACAAATACACATTTAATGTTTATTAAATTGAAATATATTATTTTATCTTCATCTTGCTGCATTATCTACTTGATTCTGCGTATATCTTTCAATCTGGTTGTCGTCCATACTATTAATGTGCTTATCAGCACAATTTTTTTAAGCAAAGTGAATTAGTAAAACCTTAGTAAAATATTAGTATAACATTAGTTCAAAACAGTTAAGTGATGAATAAGTATAACTAAAATTTTAGCTGAAAACACAATTTCAGCAAAAAATTTGCTAAGAAATAGTGTTCCTGATTTATAAGACGTTTTACTAATTTTTCTACTAACTTATGTTTTGAGTGTAAATATAGCAGGCATTTTTTTTTTGATAAAACAGTTTTTTGTTGGTGTTTGTGTACACATAGTTGGCAAAAGTTTTGGCTGATTTTAGCAGAGTAAATTGGTATTTAATTCTTCTTATTTTAAACGAGCTTAAGATCATTTATTTATTAATTATAATTATTTATTTCCAATATTTCGTCTCCACATTGGGTGACTTCTTCAGGAAACAGTTATTACAATTTGATTGTAAAACTTGTTTTAAAAATTAAAAAGTTATATACATATAACAAAGTTTTTTTTTTTTTTAAAGGCGTGAAATCAAAAAATATTTTCTGCCACATAATAATAAGAAGAATTCAATAAAAGAAGATCAAAGAAAACTTAACATTTTTGTAAATTGATATTTTTAATTAATTAAAATTCAACTCGAATATTATTAAAATTCTGTAAATTTAACAGTTTCATTTTTACTGTTCGTATCTAACTAATATTTAGCAAAAAAAAATCTGTTAGTTAATTTTTGCAGTTTTTTGTAACGTAATTTTTAACATTTTTGTGCTATTTTTACTGGTTTATTTCTATAAGAGTATGGAGATTTTAGAGATCTATTCACCAATTTTAGAGATACAGTGGCCGACAAAAGTCTACGTACGACCCCTATTTCCACAACTTATGCATTTTTAAACCATTATAAGCAAAAGTAATGATAAATTTTCCAGCTCTGCGAAAGTAATGTTTTACCATCCTTCTTGAAGCTTCTCTTTCAGCATTGGTGCACTAGTATTATGATTTTTTCGGATTTTTAGTTCTAGAATCTCCAGCACGTGATCAGTTACATTTAAGTCCTCGCTTTGAGGTGGTTTGTGCAGCTGTCGTGGGGCATGGTAGAGCAGCTAATCTTTGACAATTTGAGCCGTGTGCGTTGGATCGTAGTCATGCTGAAAAATCAAACTCTGGCCAAGATTTAAAATGTCAACCAATGGTTTCAAATTTTGTTCCAAAATGGATTTGTACAAATAACGATCCATATTACCCTCAATAAATACTAACTTTTGTTCTCCAGAAACAGCGACAGCACCCCAAACCATCACGCTGCCGCCACCATGCTTAACAGTGGCGACTAAGTTCTTTGGATCCATTGCTGTATTTTTTTTCGCCATACTCTATCTCTACCATCACTTCCAAATATGTTATATTTCGAATCGTCAGTGAACAAAACCCTCTTCCAGAAATCCATGTCCTTTTCGATTTTTTATTTTCATTATATATTTTTTTTTTGCACACTAGAGTAACAGCTTTTTTTTTTTTTGCTAAATTTTTGCTAAATTTTTACCTACACGTAATGGGCAATCATGTATTAATAATAGAAATCGCTTTCTGATTTCATTTTGAAACAAAAACCTCCCGCATAAAGTGCATTTCCTTAAAATGCATTTTTTCATTTTTGACTTATTGTGTTCATTATTTTGATAATTTTGATGTCTATATCGCGAAACAACGCTTTAGTCTGCTTGATCACAATCCACGAAACACGTCTTGTACTTGAAAACGTTTGTGTACTTTAAGTTGGATATGCATCGTTATTGTCTAACTAATTACGTTAAATTTTTAGCTAAATATTAATTTTCAGTTTAATTAAATAAAAAAAGATTATGCGGAAAACTTTTTGAAAACCGCGAAAAATAAATATCTATTAATCCTTTTAGACTTTAGCCACTTGCAAAAGGTTTACAACTTTATAATTTGTAACTATTCCATAGCATTTGTAAATTTTATTATATTCAAAAATAAAAAATAATATAATGAAAATGAAGATTTTGTGGAATTTATTAAGTTACACCATTGAATAACAAACACGGAAAAAAACGTTGAAACTAAATTTAGAGTTTTAGATTGAAAAAAATCTTAGACTTAATTAAGAACTCATAATGTTGAAACAAAAATGAAACAAATTCTTTTTTTAGGGTTAAGAACCAGAAAGAAATCAATTCAAAAGACAAACATTGGGGTAAATTTTGTGTATAAAAGTATACACAAAATGATACAATTAAGTGTACTGTTGTATTGATGTAATACATATTTACATCCAAAATATAATTGACAAATTTTCTAGTGTGACTGTGCATGGGGTAATATACAATTTTATCTAAAATAAAATTGTGGTTTTTAAAATATGATATAATATCAAAATATATATTATTTTGCAATGTCTAGGTATATAAATATAACGTAATACAATTATACGCAACTATATATGACATCATATTACATTTTTTCTACGAAATTAATTTTATATATGAATTTATATAATTATGTCCGGATAAATGCACTGGCAGACAAATCCTTATAAGTGTATATAAAATAATGTATTATTTAATGCAAACGTTTTAACTCGGTAAATTAAAGATTTATAACCGTCCAAAAAACAAATTAAAAGCAAATATCCTATATAATTTGCCTGACACTTATAAGAAAGCTTTTCCGATGGGTTCCCTTTGAAATTAATGAAATTCGGATAGGTGATAAAGCAGCAAAAATATATGAAAAACGTATCTATTTTTAAAATTGGTGGTGAAATTTAACACATCTTTGTATGAAAGTTTAGGAAATTTAGACTTATTTAAAAACAGCGTTAAAATGCTCGAGAAAACACACATTTTTAAAATCATTTTAACAAATTATTCACTATTTTTTTCCCCTTTTTCATACACACAGAGAAATAAAGTGTCAACCGAATTAAAAAGTTTATATTAATGGTTACAACTTATAAATTCAGTTAGTTCAACGATATTTACATTCGATTTCTCATTATTTTGGCTGTTGCAAACAAAAAGTCAGTTGATTTAACCGAATTTTGTTGGGAAAACTAATGTTAAGTTGTAGCTACCGTCTGAAATTCGTACTAACCGAATTTGAGTCGTAGTAATCGAATTTCAGTTGGCAAATAGCTAAATTTTTCTCTGTGTGTATATCCGACTTCATGTCTTGTATTAAAAAAATCGAAAATTTTACAAGCAAGCGTGATTGTAGTCTGAAAGAAATAATAATAAAGAAAAAATATAAAATTGGAAAATTTAAAAATATACCTGACATCGCCTAGGTCTTATTTAAACTAATTATGTATTTCCAATTCACATTGATTTATATTTTGTACAATTTTAAACGCTTTTCAAATTGTCTTTAATCAATTTTTTAAATAAAAACCCTTTAAAATGTCTAAAAAAAACTACATCGTTATAACACAAAGACTGGTTTAGCTGCTTGATTTTAAAATGTCGCATTACAAGGAGCGCCGATAGAAATTAGTTTACATTTAGTCTAAAAAAAATTGAGAAAATTTGAGTCACATTGGACCACGTTAACACATTATGCATATCGATCAAAGTTTGAGTCTTAAATTTGTTTAAAAAAATTAAAAAAATATATAAGATATCGTAATATATATCGTAAAAAAAATACTGAAAACTATGTTACCAGATGCGTGCGTAGCAAACTAAATTTATATAAAAAGATTGCGCTGTAAGTAAAGTAACGAGTTTTACGGCACAAGTAACTTAATTTTGAGTCTTAGTGGCATCTCCATTTTAAAAGATTATGTCAAAATACACAGAAAAAATCATTGTCACAAAAATTTCAATTAAACTTTTGTTCGATTTCAAACTTACTTTCAATTAACTGTTTAATTGAAAATAAAATTGGTATAAAAAAAATTTTCAGTTTTTATAACGTATGAAACAAATGCAAGAATTTTAAAAAGTCGCCAAAATTAAAAAAAATCGTTTAAAGTTGAAAATTCGCGTTTCTTTAATTTTGGTGATTTTTTTTCGAGTTTTGGCGTTTATTTTGGGAGTTTTTTAAATTTCTGCAATTTTGAGGATTGATTTTAAAATTTTGTCAATTTTTTTTTTTAAATTTTGCGATTTTTTCAAATGGACTCGATTTTTTTAAATTTTGGCGATTTTTTTACAATTTTGGTGATTTTTTTAAAATTTTGTAATTTTTCCCAATAGTAAACAATATTCAATTAAATTTTTAATAGATGTGAATAAAACTATATGTAATTGAAAATAATATTAATTAAATAGATACAAATTATTTTAGTTGTTACTACAATTGCATCAACACGACCGAATTAAGTTAAACTTTTGCTGAATCAACAAATATTTTAATTAAAACTCAATTTTAGTTTTTCTGTGTAGATATAATATAATAATATTATTATATAATATAATTTTTAGTTTGCATTGTGTCAAACAATTTTTTGATTCTATTTTAAGTCAAAGACTTCAAAATCTCTTATGAAATGATTTTATTTATTGGTTTTTGTCGAAAATCAACTCTAACAATGATAGCCACCCATTTGCAGGCGATGTTTTCTAATGAAATTTTAAGATTCGTACCATATAAAACTATTTCCTATTTGATCCAAGTCAAAAATAAATATTTTTATATTAAATTATCAATAACACATTGTTACTTTCTAACGAATTGTATTAAGTTTTTAAATTTGTCAAATCATTTCGGGGGGGGGGGGGCTCTAGCCCCCAAGCCCCCGACCGGAGGGTGCGTTATTTTGGTGATCGAATAGTGACGCCATCGGACGTTTGGAACTGTTCACCTGGTAGGATAATTGGCTTCGTAGGGAGCCTGAACCTATAGGGTGTATTCGCTGGCAGCACAAAATACCAATTCTGGTCGCGGTGCATAGTGCCACTATAATCTAATCTAATCTAATCTAATCTAATCTAATCTATCTAATCTAATCTAATCTAATCTAATCTAATCTAATCTAATCTAATCTAATCTAATCTAATCTAATCTAATCTAATCTAATCTAATCTAATCTAATCTAATCTAATCTAATCTAATCTAATCTAATCTAATCTAATCTAATCTAATCTAATCTAATCTAATCTAATCTAATCTAATCTAATCTAATCTAATCTAATCTAATCTAATCTAATCTAATCTAATCTAATCTAATCTAATCTAATCTAATCTAATCTAATCTAATCTAATCTAATCTAATCTAATCTAATCTAATCTAATCTAATCTAATCTAATCTAATCTAATCTATCTAATCTAATCTAATCTAATCTAATCTAATCTAATCTAATCTAATCTAATCTAATCTAATCTAATCTAATCTAATCTAATCTAATCTAATCTAATCTAATCTAATCTAATCTAATCTAATCTAATCTAATCTAATCTAATCTAATCTAATCTAATCTAATCTAAGACAATGCACATCAGTGATGCATTTTGAGTTTTTTTGTTTTGGGCCAAATTGACAATTTAAAAGCGCCAAAATACCCTTGATAGATCCACAGGGATGATAAAGTTAGTACTATAGTACTTTTTTTGGTACTATTTGATCCGGAAAAGTACCATGGTACTCCTTTGACTCTTTTAGTACTATTTTTACATATAAATAAAAATTAAAGATTGAGTTTGCATTTTAACGTCTTTTTAACACAATTGCAATTAATACTATAATTAATATGCAATTTTATTTAATTTTAATTGTGAAAGACGTGGTAGAGAAGAATGAGTGCATTTTCTAAAAATCATAACTACATTGTAAATTTTTCAATTTTCCTGAATCAGACTGCGCAGTTTCTGTTATTGAACCTTCGTCAGTGACCCTGTTTTTTATTTGAATAATGTAATATTTGTTATGTTTTTATTTGTTCGATTGCGTCTATATGAAATTTTCTGTGCAATCACTGACCGTGGTATAGATAAACTGATTTCTAATGCCACATGCACTCAATTATTATTCAATACACGGTGTTTTTGTTCTTGCTTACATAATCTCAGAAGTACAGCTCCGAACTAGAAACTTCAGATTCAATTACCATTTCATAAATTCAATTACCCATTCATAAATTAACATTTATCAAATGTATTTATTTGGATCCAATCGTTGTAAATGGAATTGATTAAAGATGATTTTATTTGAGTTCGAGTAAAAAAAAAGTGTTCGAAAAGTGAAAAATAAATATCTTAAAAAAGTACAATTGAAAAAAGGCCATTGCCAACATCTTCAAATTTGCATTGTGATTCTAAAATCGAATGAGTAATGAACTAGATTTCCTTGCAAAAAAGGTGAATTTAAGAAATAGTCTGATAATTTTTATAAATTCTGTAACTAAAAACAACAAAATTTTGTTTATTTAGTACTACGAGGGTTGAAAAAGTACTATTTTTATGCTGGTTGGTACTATTTGAAAATCCCATTTATCATCCCTGTGGGCCATATTTTTTAAAAAATTCGATTATTAGATTTTTACTAAAATAAAAATAATATTAATTTGTTAATTAGAGTTCGTCATTTTAATGCTTTTTTAAAAATGCAAGACAAACCCCTCTGACAAAAAAGTTTAATATATTTTATGAATTCTCATAAATTATTTCCGCTCTTGCGATAACATAACATTTTTAAAAAGCCTCCAAAACACATTTTTTTAATAAAAAATGGATTGCGGCACTTCTTTTAAAAATTTGGACAATATAAAAAGATTTAAAAGTGTTATCGTCCTGCATTAAAAAAATTTTAAAACCTTACCTCCTGGTACGAAAATATATGATTTTGAATGCGATTTTTATAAAAAATTAAACAACTCCCCGTTTTTCATTCTCTAAGGAACTAGCATATGATCTCATCGAATAAAAAAAATCAGGCAAATTTCATAAAAGTCTGAACTAAACGGTTTAAAGTAGTTAGTTCAAATTTGAGCTGAAAGGGCCAAAATAGATAAGTAAGTACCACAGGTCCATCAAGCAGTCAAAAGTGCCACAAATGGCCCTATTGTGCCACGTTTTGCATCACTGATTCACCGATATACGGATTTGCTAATTTTAAATTGAAAACTTCTTAAGACAAAGCACATGCTATTTTTCAGATACGTAATCAGTTCACAGAAATGATTTGATTGACTTGATTAACAGATCAACCCGAATCACTTCTACTTTCGTATAAAAACTGCTAGTTTTCCCCCTACAAAATAGACGATTTTTCACTTTTCCCCACAATAAAACTAACTTCAATTGTTATTTTTATAATTTATTAAGAGATAAATAGTTAGAAATTTTTTAATTAATTAACATCAATACAATTTCCAATTGAAACATACATTACATTGTAATAAATTTAATTCATTAACATTGAAATAGAAACAATTTTTTGAATTCAACATTTCATTCAGAATAATTTCAATTGAAAATTATTTAGAGAGTTTGACGACTTATGCTTAAAAAAAAAAAAAAAAGTTTTAAGTTTAAAATTGTTTAGATTTGGTTTTAAATTTTAAATAATTACAATTGTGTTTTAATTTTTTTTGCTTAGATTTTTGTTAATTTTTTTTTGTTTAACGAAATTTACATATTTTGTAGAGTTGTTGTTGTTTGTATCTCTTAATTATAAGTTTTTTTTTTTTTTTTGTTGAGCTTAAAATTAAAGTAATTGGTGTTTAGATAGAGTTCTTTTATTATAATCAATAACGTGAGTTTTTAATTAATATTTATTTTTTTATATTTTATATTTTATAGAAACTAAGAAAAATTTAAACAAAATCGAAATTTGTAAAATAAAAAAAAGAAGAAAAATACATTTTTAATGCCAATTGGCTAAAGGTACTTAAGTAGTATTTTTTTAATTACAAGATTTTTTTTTATTTAATATTTAAGTTTTTGTCTTAAGATTTTTAGAATTGCCAACAAGGCAGTATATATTTTCAAAGAGTAAGTAAGAGAGAAATAGAGAGAGAGAGAGTTAGTTAGATTTTGAATAGAAAGAGACAGTAGTAGTATGTATAACAAACTAACAAGTTAAAAATTTTAAAAATATTTTTTTTTTGTTGTTAATTTTATTAAATATAGTGTTTGTGTGTTGTGTAACTAAGTAATTCGTTGGTGCAGTTTTTTTCTTAAAATTTTTTTATTTGAAAAAATAAATTTTCAAGTTTTGAAAAAAAAAAGTAAATATAAAATTTTAATATGGAGGGAATAAAAAAAATATTCTAAAATCTAAGTTTTATTTTTTATTGGTTTGCAGGAAAAAGGAAATTTTATTTTATATAAACATTTATGTTTAATTTTAATAATATTTTATTTTAACGGTTTTCCAAATAATTTTAAAACAAATTCAACAAAAAATTTTCCGAATAACAAAGAGCTTAGAAGGAATTAAGAACTTTAAAAACGCCACCTAAATTCACAAAAAAACTTTATCTTATTCATAAAAGTTTAATCAATGTTTGGCCCATGAAACATTTAATCATACCCTGCGGGAAATGGACCAGTCACTGGTATGGTCTTGTGACTAGAACTTTGTGTGTATGAACCTGTCCTAGTTTCGGTTCTGTTATATGAAAGTGACCGGTACTTTTAACATGGGCTTGTCATAGGAGGTGACAATTTGCTACCTGTGAAGCACTGTGTAACGTGACCAATGCAACCTATCACCGTACCGACTGAAATTAATATGATACGGGACAAGTTAGAAGTAGGTAGTGTCAAAGTATGACCATTTTAAGATTTATGTGATATGCAACAGAACCAGGGGGAAAAAAATTATCACGTGACTGGTGTAGGTGTACGTATCTTAGAACTGGAGAACAATTTTGAAGGAAAACTAGTCACATATTAAGTGCAATGTGTTCTGTAACAGGGGTAGTTTGACTGAAATAGTTTTGAGACGTACCACTGCACTGGTCTAAGGGGTACATGTCGCCGGTCATGCGAAAAGTAATTATATTAAATTAAATTAATTCAATTAATTCATATTATGCACGAGTTGCTAAATAGCCCGACCGTAACGGATCACTGGACTTTGCCAAAACAGTGTGTTTTACCCCCTGTTCAAAAAAACCTTAAAAAAGGCACAACAAAAATCAATTTTATACTTAGTTTTTTGTTGGGTAAAGACAAAATAAGCTAAGTTTAAGATCGCGACGTTTGGCGAGAAATCGCCATATCTGGCAGCCCTGGTCACAGTTCGTGTTACGTCTTCATTCATGAAGTGTTACGTCTTCATTTCTACTGTCACATAGTCGGTACAGATAAAATTCCTTCAGTGTTATGTCTGCTGTGTAGCAGTCAAGGGACTGAATCCTTTGACACTAATTGCCATGTTTTCATCCACTGCTAACGGCGTTGAACCAGTTCAATGACCAGTAATAACTTCAACTACAACGGCCCTAGTTGCTTCAGTACACTTTGATGTTATGTTACTTTTTCTCCAGTTACATGATATATCTGGTAGCAACCAGTGAATGGTTTGTCACCATAACTATAGTCACGTGATTGGTCATTTCACCAAAATTAACACTTTTTGGTGCACCATAATTTTGTTTACACCAGTTTCGTGACGTGCCCCCAAAACATATATCACGGATTTGTCACTTTGGATCAATATATCCATCGTTTCCCGCAGGGTATTTACTCTAAAAGAAAAAAAAATGTTTGCTAAAACTACTAAAAATTAGTTAAAAATTATGTTGCAGGAAAAATTTGGTTAAACATTTTTTGGTTAAATATTAGTAAGATAAGAATAGTAATTATAAATGTTAAATCTATATAAATTAATTATGTGTGAGCTAAATTTTAGTTTATTTAAAATAACAACTGAGTCAGCTAAAATCAGAAATCAGAAATTTACTAAATATTAGTAGACAAAAAATCATTAAAAAATTTTAAATTGTTAAAGTATTTGTTTTTATAATTTTTTAATGTAAATACAAATCTGCCCTTCTGAAATCAGCAATCTTAAAAGTTTTGTTGATATTACAGTTTCTGTTTGCTGTTTTTAGTATACAAATATTTAGTAAAAGTTTTTGCTAATTTTAGTAGAGTAAATTGCTATTTTCCATTAAAAATTAAAACTCAACTCGAGTATAACTAAAATTTTGTAAAGTTAACAGTATTATGAAAATGAAAACTATTCAAGTTCGACACCATACTCTATATTTCTTTATTAGGATATTGTCCTAACAAATAATCTATAGAGTTTTTGTTTTCAAATTTATTAATTGACCACTTTCAGGAATGTGTTGATAGATCTATTTCGGGAATTTTCTGGTTCCCATCATCAGAACACGTTTTGAAAGAAGTGACAATCCCATGCAAAACATCAAACATTCATATAAACTAGTTTTCTCACTCAATGAGAACTAATTTATGAGCTCGAAGTTAAAGATTATCACCACTGATCAAAAAATAAATTGAAAAAAACAAAAAACTTGTATTGAATATCTTCAAGGTAGACCTTACACTCAGAAAAAAGATTGAACTAAAATAAACTAAAGTATTGTCCAAAATAAACTCAAAAAAATTTGATCGAATTTAACTTAAATTAGGGAAAAATAACTAAAAAGTAATAAAATTTATTAAATTTAAGTAAAAAACAATAGTTCATAAACTCAGAAACAGTTTAAAATTTTACTCAAATTATTTTACTCGAAAATAATAAAATTTTAATTTTATTAAGTAAATTATACTACTTTGTGAAAAAAAAAAAAAAATCTATGTAAAATATTAATTTTAGTAAAGGTTACTTGATTTTAGTTCATAAATTTACCAGAATCAAGTATATCAATAAACTTAAGTGCTGAAAATAAAACTATTAAATAAAATTTAACTAACAATTTTTGAAGCAAAGTGAGTTTTTGTCAGATTTAGTAAACATAAACTAAAATAAATTTGAATTTTAATTTAAGTAAAGGATAATTGATTCTAGTTCATAAATTTACCAAAATGAAGTATATCAATAAACTTAAGTACTGAAAATAAAACTAATAAAAAAAACTAATAAAAAATTTAAGTATACTCAAAAAAAAAAGATTGAACGAAAGTGAACTAAAATATAGTTCAAAATGAACTCCTGAAATGTTCATTGAAATAAGTTAAATTTTACTTAAAGTAGCGAAAAATAACTAAAAATTTAAGTACCAATTTTTAAAACAAACTGGGTTTTTCTCAGATTTAGTTAAAATAAACTAAAAAGATCTTTTAAAAATAAAAATAATAAATTAACAAAAATTTTACTTGTAATATTAAAAATTTTCCTAATAATAGTTAATGTCTAAAAATAATTTTACTTGAAAAACTCCTTTACTATTCGAAATGAGTGCATACAAACTACAATAGAAAGAGTTTTGTTGGAATAATTTCTGTCTTTCTCAATTAAACTGGTTTTTATATATGTGTTTAAGCACATTACAACAAAAAAAATTACAAAGCAAAAAAATTGCGTAGCTGCAAAGAGAATAAATAAAACAAAGTAGTTTGCAAGTTTTCTTTGCCAAATAAACAACGGCCGCGAGTGTGTTAAATAAAAAGTTTAAAAATAGAAAATAAATAATTTATTTATTAAAAAAAAGAAACTAAATTGGTAAGTATTATTAAACAAATATTAAAATTAAACAAATTAAACAAATAAACAATTAAAAACAAGATTAAAAAGTGATAAAAAAACATGACTGTGTGTAAGTATGTATGTGTAGCTTTTCTTAAATTTTAAGTAAATTTGTTGTTCAGGTTAGTTAAATAAACTGATTGACAACAAGAATCATATTAGATATTGTTAAATGTAAACTAATTAGGTGTAAACAGTAAACTAGAAAAAGACGCTAAGCTACACACACACATGCAAACAAATAGTTTTCAATACTATTTTTTTAGTGCATGTACGTGTAGAGATTGTTTCTACACGCCACGCACTAAAAAAATGGTATTGAAAAATATTTGTTTGCATGTGTGTAGCTTAGCGTCTTTTTCTAGTTTACTGTTTACACCTAATTAGTTTACATTTAACAATATCTAATATGATCCTTGTTGTCAATCAGTTTATTTAACTAACCTGCACAAAAAATTTACGAAAAGCTACACATACCTAAACAAACAGTATGTATGCATTGTAGATCAAAATCAAATTAGATATTAACTAAGTAGGGGTAAACAGTGAACTAGAAAAAAGACGCTAAGCTGCACACTTTCAAACAAATATTTTTCAATACTCATTTTTAGTGCGTGAGAGTGTGGAAACAATCTCTCCATGTGCATGCACTAAAAAATGAGTATTGTAAAATATTTGTTTGCATGTGTGTAGCTTAACGTATTTTTTCTAGTTTACGGTTTGCTCATACTTAGTTTACATTTAATAATATTTAATATGATTCTTGTTGGCAATCAGTTTATTTAACTAACCTGAACTAAAATTTACTTAAAAAAAACACGAAAGCTACACGTACCTACGCAAACACTGTAGATGAAAATCAAATTAAATATTATTAATTTTAAACTAAGTAGGAGTAAGCAATGAACTAGAAAATAGACGGTAATCTGTACACATGCAATCAAATATTTTTCAATACTCATTTTAAAGTGCACGTGAGTGTAGACTGTCTTTTTTTAGAGTTTACATTTTAAATTTTTTTATTAAAAATTGAGTGTTTGTTCTAACTGTCACTACCAGCGGTACACTCAAATAAAAAAGTTAGTAAAAAAAGTGTAAAATGCTTTATATCCCAATTACCAATTTTAGTATATAATAATTAGTTGTTAAAGCGTTTTCAATAGCAATAGTTTTTACAAATGTTTAAAAATGTTAGTAATTAAAATTACAAAAAAGTTTTACACTTAAAAATTATCAGCGTTGTTATATTTTTTCACAAAGTACAGTTTTGTTAAAATCGGCTTTTTGTAAAAAAAGACTTGTCTATGTCCGTACTATACAAAATATTTAAAATAAACTTTGATGTGATGAATTTCAATTTCGAAAGAAATCAAAAATTCAATCGTTTTTAATTTTTTCAGGAAACACATTCTACTGAAAGTTTATCAATTTAGTTAAATCAGATATTTCAATTTATGACAATTACTGTTGTTTTAAATAAATGTTGGAAAATAATAAAATTTTTTGATTTCGATCAAACGTGAAACTCATCACATACCAGATAGTTTTTTTAAATTTTTCATAACAATATATTTAAAATAAAGTTTTATACATTCAATATGTTTTTAAAATGTGAAACAAATGTTTAAGGCATGTTTTAGATATTTTCTGTATTACAAAATTTGAAAAAAATTGTTTAATTTTCATTTCTAGTAAGGCCCTGTGCTTTTATATTTAAATACTTTTTATAGACTTCACTAATGGATTCGGATACTTTATTAAATCTACTAAAAATCCTTAACGGGGAGCAGTTTTATGATATATTCAAAGGTAAAATTTATTTTATGTGTTAGTCAAAATGTTAATCATTTGGTAATTGCTTTGACAATACAAAATTTTTAATTTATTTTGTTTCAGAGCATAATATTGATGAAGATTCTTTAAAATTCATGAATCCTGGACATTTGGACACATAAGTACCAAAAGTACTATTTGGACCGAGAATTGTTTTTGAATACAATTTAAAAAAATGGCAAATTGAAAAGGTAATTGAATTATGTTGTTAACAATTTATATTTTGGCTTAAAGGCAATGTATAGCCTTTTTATAATTATTTTAAAGCTAACAATTGTTGAAATAAGTAGCATTTTTTAACTACATATTTTAAATAGGGAATAGACACTACTCATACCATGGTGCAAGTTTCTACTCCTGGACCAACCTCAAACCCACTTGTTGGGGACAATAATGGTATAGAGGAGGTTTGTTTTAATGCTCGTAAATTGTATTTTATAAATTAAACATACGTTCTGCTATTTTGAACATAGATATCGATAGAGGAAATTCTTAAAAAATCCCAAAACGGAAAATCTGTGTTAAAGTTTTATGAGAACAACAAACGTCTGGAAGCGCGTTACCGTAAAATTATAGCAAGTTGTTTAGTAGAGTTTCTGATTGAACACAAAGTTTCAACTTCGCCAAATTATTTTGAGCATTTGGCTGAAGAAGTAATAAAAGTTTTCCCAACAGAGAATAAAGTAAGATCTCTGTCTGATAAAACTATTTAAGTTTTAATTTGATTGTATATAAAAATTATTTTTTTCCAGGAATTATATTATATTCATATAAAACACAGAAAACCAGGTGGTAATCTGTATAGTAAATACCACAATGCAATATCGCGATTAAGAAAAGAAGGTGTACTTGAATACACGTCAAAGGAGAATAGCATTAAAGAATCCTTGATAAATGTAAAAGTTGTTTTTACAGGTAAAAAGTTTGCTGCATATAAATTTCAGGTAGCATTTACATTGCGATCAAAATCCAGTTTTAACTAGATTTCAAAATCTATTTTGTGTATCATATTATATGCTGGAGCTGCATTTACATTATACTCGAAATCCAGTTAAGCTAGATTTCGAGAACTAGTTCCTGTAACACTTCATAAGCTACCATATGATCGAAATATACTTTTAACTAGATATCGAGGGTAAATGTAAATGCAGCTTACTATATTATGAAAATCTTGTTTAAACGGGGTTTCGGGCGCATGGTAATTAAATTTTATTCCAAAACTTGGATAAAATAATTACTTGGATAAAATAATTACTTGGATAAAATTCTTTTATTAATTAATTATTTAACTAATTAATTTCTCCTAATTAATATATCAAGTAAAATCCTATTTTTATAAATTGAAAACGTTCTTTCTACTTATATGTATATAATATTATCAGACGAAAATACCATCGCCGATAAAGAATGGTTAAAATATAATATAGAGCCAATGGACGAAGTTCTAACAAAATGGATACACACCCAACGTATACGAATTAATTACATTAAATCAGACAATAGTTTAAAAGAAATTTTAGATGAATGGCCTTTATACAAACAATCCTTTGGAAACAAATTAGTCAGTCACTTATTCGAACTTCTTGCTGTTTTTATTAAAGTTTTTTTGTTATAGATTTTAGCAGATTTTGATCACATTTTTCCCACAAAAGAAAATTTACTATTTGCAAAATGGGAAAACTGTTGCAAACCAATTCTAATGTTAATTGAACGCCAAGTTAAGGATGCACAAAGCTTGGAGATGCTAAAAGATTTAAATAATCAATTTAGTTGTGGTAATATTAAATTAGAAAAACACTGTAGCAATATAAAATTTGATACATTGGTAGATTTAGATTATTTTAGTATAACAACTAGTAGTTTTAATAACTAAATTATATTTGATACTAATTAAACAACTTTCAAGTAATTAAAACTGTTACGTCCTTTACTTTTAGAGGTTTTATCTTTAATATTAGAAAAGGTTTTTATTATTTTTACTTAATTTGTAAAAGTTTAGAAATATAATTGTTGAGCATTAGCGTAATAATGTTGTTTGTTTTTATAATTGGATCAGTTTGCTGTAAGGTTCAGAATTTACATTCGGCCATTGAGTTTGTGGTTAGCTTAAGGACGCGGTTCATAGAAACATTTCGCTCCTAAAATCATGGCTAACCTAGAATCTCTTATGAGAGTGTGTGGATACTGCATTTATTTTTGGAGAATATTTTTATTTCTCAAGTTGACTTTTGACATAAACTCATTTTACACTTACATTTTTAAAATAAGACGAAAGTTCAGCCTGGCTTGTGGTAGTATTCTTCAATAATTAATGAAATCTGCTCATGTCAATGAGCCAAGGTCACAAATGTGACTGGTAAATATATGATAGCGTTTAACTGACCAAAATAAGACTGGAGTTAGTCCCAACTTATTATGTTGTAGGGAAGCCTAACGTACATCGTTTTATTTTTAAACTTTTACAAAATTGAGTACAATAAAAAATAAAAAACTTTAAGAAAATGTATGATAAAAAAACAAACCTAAGTAAAATGCATCAAATAAAATCAGATTCGAAATTTAAATATATTAAGTATTACGGTCTGAAATATCTTTTAACACACTTTAATGTTGATTGAGCACAATTGAAAACACTAAAGGACGAGCAGAGTTTGAAGTTGTTAAAAATTTGTTTTATATATTTGTAATATCAAGTTTTGTTTAATTGAAATAAATTTTTATCAACGATTAATAAATTTATAAACAAATTTATTGCATAACAGCATTTTTTTGTTTCTAATATTTAAATAAATTAAAAAATTAAAATTAAAAAAATTAAAAATTAAAAAAATAAATTAAAATTAAACTCATTTCGAAAGCAGTGTTCTAGTTTTAAAACTTCGTAAAACTATGCTTAAAGTTAATACACATTCAAAAAACTCAGCTATAAATTATTTTAATATTATAAAAAACTATTTTATTTTTAATTTTCAGATAAACGAAATTGCGTAATTCTTTACCTTCTACATGCGATAATAAAACCAACAAACAGAAAATGTATTGTTGATGAAACAACAAAAAAACGAAAATACACCAAATCATCAATAACCGATTCGAGAAATGCTTTTTTGTTATGGGCCCCAACTAGTGTTGAGCTAACCACTAAAATTAAGTGTTTAATCGATATTCTGGCCATAACAAAAGAAACACTACAACCAGTAATCTGTGCTGTAGGATCATCAATACTTGAACTGAAGTAGTTTTTTGTTTATTACGCTAACACTTTTTATAAAATTGATAATATTATATCTAGTGTAGATGTAGCTTTAAGTTATTTAATGTGTTAAACTTAAAGTACCCTGATAATTGCAAATCAATTTGGTTTTTCATACAATCGTATTTTTATGAAATTCCCTTAAAAAATTTTGAAAAGAGTGCGTTGTTAGTTGCGGTTTTAAACGAGTTAAAATGTTTAGAGCAGTAAATTAACCACAATTTTTATAATTTTTATCATTATTTATAGTTCATTCTAGTCAAGAAGACTCATAATTAATTTTATTAATTAACCTTATGTTTAATTAATTAATTTTTTATATATATATTTTTTTTAAATCAATAATTAAAGAAATCCTTTTATTAAAAACAATTAAAATGGTTCTAAACTGCTTTATATGTAAGGAATATTTTACTGATTTTAAGAATTTAAGATTTAAGATTTTAAGATTTTAAGATTTTAAGATTTTAAGATATATTAAAACCAATAGAATTTTATTTAACGAAGATATTGTTTTAAAAATGTTTGTAAAAAATTATTTATATAACAATTTCAAAAGGTATACTTAAGTTACTAACAATAATTGAAAAAGTGTGCAAATCTAAGTACTCTTAAATTAATTTTAAGAAAATCATAAACATGTTAAATGTTTTAAGATCAAATAAAAAAATTAAAAAGAAATTGGTTGCAATAATTATTTTTAATGCTTTTAGTTCAAATAATATCCTACTGCTTAGTTAATAATTTTATAAAATTCTTTATGTGAGTATATTAAATTTAGAAAATTTAGAAAAATATGTACAACTTCATTAATTTTGGCAAACTCATAATAATCTCTCCATGAAACATTAATGTTAAAATAACGAAAACTTTTTTTAAAATAATTGAAAAATGTATTCTTTATTTTCACGTTTTTACTCATGAATTATTATGAGCGTATTTACAATACAATATTGTTAATACACATGAATTAATTGCACCACAATGATTTTATTTACCCACAAAGTTTTTTTTTATTTCAAATAAAACATTATTTGTGAGTAAATAAGATCCATAAATTTAGTAGAGTGCATTTAAGTTTATTGGAGTACTAACAATACAATATTGTAAATAAATATAAACCTAATTTAACCAATTTTTATTACATTTAAGTTTTCTCATACTCGAAAAAACAATTTTTATTGTAAAACATAATGTTATTTACCTAGTAGTAGTAGTATTATTTATTAGCGTATGTCATAAATAAACTCAATAGTAGAAATTGTATCTTACTTTGGAGTATATTTTAAACTAAGAAGTAAAACTTATTTTCATAGGCTTAGTACCTATTTGTTAAAGTGTAGTATATTTACCTGAACTGTTTCATTGTTTACTTAAAAGGAGTAAACATATAGCAAAGTTAGGTAAAATGCACTTTGGCGTAATACCGTTTAATTAAATTTTTAGATATATGAATTTACGAGCGGTACATTTTCCTTGAATTTAGTTTAAATAGTAAAATTATAAACTAAAAAAAAGGATATATACCTTAATTTTGTCTTACATCGAAGTTATATTTTAACTAAAAGTTAGTAATTTTTCGTTATGAGTGATAATTTTCAGTAATTCTTTAACCTAAATGTTGTTACTTTTACCTTAAATCTAAAAAAAGTAAGACATGGTTAACTACAAATTAGTACATATAATCCAATTTTCAGTAAAATTATCTTCCATTTTAGTTTATAGACACTTGGTTTAATGCAATATTTCTTTAGAGTTACAACAATTTTGACAAGGCAGTAAACTAATTTTTTCGAATTTTTTAATTTTTTTAGTTCAATTTTATTCCTGTATAATAAGCTTTTAGTTAGTATAACAAAACGAATATCAGCTTTAGGTTAAATAAATATCATTTATGCAAGTAAAATCATGAACTTATTCTGAGTTAAAATGGCTTTAGCACTAAATCATTATCAGTTTTCCTCAGTTTTAGTTCATTTTCGTCAATTTTAGTTCATTTTTTTTCTGATTGTACAAACAAAAAACAAGTTTTTTTGTTTTTTGTGTGTAAGGTCTACCTTGAAGATATTCAATACAAGTTTTTTGTTTTTTTCAATTTATTTTTTGATCAATGGTGATAATCTTTAACTTCAAGCTCATATATATATATCAGTTTTCATTTAGTGAGAAAACTAGTTTATATAAATGCGTGATGTTTTGCATGGGATTGTTACCGCTTTCAAAACGTGTTCTGATGATGGAAACCTAGACAATTCCCGAAATACATCTATCAACACATTCCTGAAAGTGGTCAATTAATAAATTTGAAAACAAAAACTCTATAGATTATTTGTTAGGACAATATCCTAATAAAGAAATATGGAGTATGGCCTCGAACTTGAATCATTTTCATTGCACAATTAAAGGTCGAAAAAACATAATTTTTATTTTAAATAAAAATTATATCAAACTTGTTAACAGTATTAGGTTAGGTTAGGTTGAGCTGGCCGGTCAAAGACCCCGCATAGACCATTAGGTCCCTAGCGTTACCAGATAAGGAACGATAACCCCCACGTTAGGTCAGTCGTTAGTGATGGTAGCCAGAGTTCCCCACAGTATTATTTAACAGTATTATTTTTCCTATTCTTATTTTATTAATATTAAGCAACAAAAAAAAAATCTGCTCATTTTAGCAATTTTTTGTGCAACGTAATTTTTAATGAATTGTCAGTAGCTTTTTCTGCTATATATACGGGTTTATTTCTATGAGTGTATTCAACGTTTCATAAATATGAATATGCCATGCCATGTCGGAAGAGGATTTTACCCAAAAGTGTAAACACCAAAAATTGTTTTCTTGATTGTGTATTTGGGTTGTGTCAGAACAATTTTGAGGTAAAACTCAATATCTTCGATCGAGCACTTTTTTCAAAAATCCGTTTTGAATTTGCAAAAATTCAAGTTTTCAAATTTTTTTCGAAAACTATGCGAGATACGAAAGAAGAACTGATGACCAAAAGTATTCCTGAGGAAAAATTCAATTGATATGACTTAATTTAAAATTTCTATTGCAATATTACGCTCTGAAAAAACATGAGTTGTTAATATCGAAAATATTGAATTTTTGCATAAATGAAATTAACGGAAATTACTGCAAAATTATTCATGCAAAATACATATTTTCGATATCGACAATCATTTCTCGCAAAGAAAATTGGAAATTTTGAATTTTTGGTAATTTAAAACAGATTTATACAAAAACTGTTCGATCAAAGATTTAGATTTTTAAAGCGAAATTACTGAGACTAACACACATATAAAGGGTCCGCCATAAAACGTTTTATTTTTCCGGTGCCGATTTTGCAAAAAAAATCATCTTTTCAGATGAAGCTCATACTGCATGGCAGCCATTTGAATGAAATTATTTTCCATTATTAACCGGAAGGATTGTACTTTCAAATAAAAAAGAAATTTGAGAAAATATTCAGTAGTTTTTTTTTATAGCATTTTCAAAAAAAAAAAAGTTAATTTGCGGACCCTTTATAATCCAGTAAAACATATTTGGTGTTCGCACTTTTGGGCTAAAGCCTCTTCTGACGAGGCTTGAAACATTTTATTTATCGAAAGTTTATAAAATGTTTTATAAATAATAAATTTTAAAGAAATTTTTTTTAGAAAATTTTCAAAAGCTTAAGATCATGTTATTATTTTGAATATTATCTTTCTTAAATTAAGAAGCAGCTTTTAAGTTATTTTTTTACAATAACAGAGAGCTTAGAAGGAAACTTTAAAAGAGCTTTCACTCAACCTACATCTCATCGATATCATAATTATGAAAGCTTAATTAATATTTGCACTATCAAACATTTAATCATGTATAATAATTAAACTTTTTGTTAATTGAAAATATTCATATGTTTTATAAATAATGTATTTTTAAAGAAATTTTATATAAAATTATTAAAAGCTTAAGAATATTTAATTTATATCGTGAATTATATCTTTCTTAAATTAACAAGCAGCTGTTAAGCTCTTTATTCGCAATAACAAAGAGCTAAAAAGGAATAAAAAACTTTAAAAAATCTTTCAGTCTACCAAAATCTCATCTATATCATAATTATGAAAGCTTATTCAAACAAACAATTTTTGTCATATTTATGAAACGTTTCATTAAATGTTTTATAAATAATGAATTTTTCAAGATATTTTATATAAAATGAAGAAATGCTTAATATCGTAATATTATCTTTCTCAAATTGCATCTTTGTTGAAAATGAAATTTATTGAATTAAGAAACAGCTTTTACGCTCTTTGCATTATTTATAAGGAAAACCTTTCATGACAATTATTTCTAGAATTTCATTACAATTTTCATACAATTTCATTAGTATTTTTTAATTTCTTTTATTTTTTGCCATCAAAATCTAGTTACAGTTAGTTAGTCCCTGTTCACACACGTCAATTTTACTTGCGCAAGTTTTCTTCAATTCTCCTTTGAACTTGCTTTTGTGTTCACACAGGAAAAGTTTGTTTCAGCAATTTTCGTTTTCTTTAGTTCGTGTTGAAAATTGCGGATGACAAAACAAAACGGAATTGGAGTACGGGCAAGTCTGTACCCCCTTCCATTCTATTTTCCTCCCTCTTCTATAAACTCAAGACTTGCGCAAGTAAAATTGCCTTGTGTGAACCGGGACTTAGACTTTAGCTGCATTTACATTTACCATCGAAATCCAGTTTAAACTAGTCTTCGATCATATGGATGCGTATAAAATGATACACGAACTAGATTTCGAAATCTAGTTCAAGCCGGATTTTGAGCTAATATAAATACAGCTTTTGATTATTTTAGATGTGATTATCAAAATCTAGTGTTATCTAAATTTGTCTGTCAATTTAAATGGGGTTTAACATGCTTTTCTTTAAAAAATTTTGAGTTTTATTATTTCTGCATTAAGCTTTTTCTAATTTCCTTAATTTTTCTTTGTTTTATTTTTAAGGAATTCACAGCCTTTTAGCATACATTTTATTCCTCTTTTTTTTTTGTTTATAAATATTTTTAATTTTGTTTTTTGTTTAACAAAGTAGTTTAAGCATGTTTACACTTTTTCTAATTTCTAGTTATTTTATTATAAAAGTATGATTTTAAAAACAAAAACATGCTGTTTAATACAGTGGATCATAAAATTGAAATTATTAAATTTAAAAAATTTTTGTTGAGATGCAAGAATAGTTTCAGCTAATGTTTTCTTTAAAAAATTTTAAATTTAGAAACAATAAAAACGAGTTTTGCGGAATAGACATTTTAACCGGAAAAGTATTATAAACCGGTTTTGGACTTCAAGCTTTTCTTTAAACTTTTCTGCTCCACTTCCCACAAAAAGTCCATTATTTTTATTTCATGTTCCACTGTACTATTTAATGTTTTATACTACGCTTATAATTTTCACTCAGTTAAATGTTAAATTTTTTCGTTTTTTTTTTATATTTTATTAATTTTATATTTTTTATTTATGTTTTATTCTTTATTTTTTGCATTTTATGAAAGCTAACAATGTGGACGGACAAAAATAATTATGATTTCATTTTATGTTTTTAAATTCTGCTAGTTTTTTTTCTTTTTTTTTTTTTGGTTTCTGTAATATCTATTTTGAATTTATTTTAAACGAATTGTTTAATATTAGTAGACTAGAGCAAGATTTTTATAAAATTTTGAAAATTATAAATAACCTAGAATTGTAAGGGAAATAAATGGAAATTCAGTACTTTACAAAAAATAATTTTTTTTTAAGTCGACTTTATAAAAGTTTAAATGTACTTTTAACATGCCACTACATATTTTGTTGAAATAATTTTTTCAATCTAAAATAAATTGAAATATTAAAACTGAAAAGGAATAATGGAATAGGTTAAGCTTTTTTTTTTTTTTCAAATTTCAAATTTTATTTTCAAAAATTATTTTAACATTTCATCTTAACTAACCCTGCGAAGCCAGGTGGCTTATCTGCAGGTGGCTTATCTTGTTAACCTTTAAAGTGGAATTTGTGTAATTTTCCAAAGAACAACCATAAATAAACATCCTACGACAAATGAGGGGTCAATTGCCCTCAAAGGAAGTATCCCGTGACTGGTTAATCGAATACATATCACTTAACTCGTTTAAGTATGTACCAGAAAAAAGCAATCACAGTATGAGCAAACAAGCTCCAAATAAGTCAGAAATGGGCTCAAAATATATAATTTAAATTTAGAATGTTTGTATGGAAGTGGTTCATCTAAAAGAGCCTTCTTAATTGATTCAAAACTTAATCAGAAGAAAAATTTAAAAAAAAAAATTCCATAGTTTTAAAAATCAATATTTTTTGGAACCTTTTTTGAATTGTTCACAAAATATTTAATTTTAATAACATGGATTAAATATTTTTTTTTTAAATTTTTGTGCCTTTCGTCTTTATTTCGTACAAAAAAATTGTGATTTTTGACAACAAAATTTGTTCAACTGACAGAATAAAAACCCTCAAAAAAGTATTCAAATTTTTCTGGCTGGGACCAAGATTCTCTACTCATTGGAAATTGTTTAAAGGGTTTACCATCCGTTCAGAAAAAGACAAACCACCGCTGTTACGACACTTTTACTGGTGGTACAAGTGTTGGCAGCAAGTGCTTTTCCAACCCCAAAATGATAACATCATTAGACAAAAGGTCCATCTGCTCAAAAAGTGTTGGACAAGCACTGGGGAAACAAAATTTCCAACGTTATCAAAATGTTGGTAAAACCACGAAAAAGATGGTTGGATGGTTCAAAATAAAATTTAAAAGAAGTTCATTTATAATTTTGTTATCCCCACTGAGATTTGAACCCTGGCCGCCAGACTCGCAGCCCATAGCTTTACCCACTGAGCTAACTAGACATACAATCCTTGTTAGGTTAAAACGTAAGTGAATTGAGTGAACTGCTAGGTAATAGTAATAGTTGGCTGTTGAAATATGTCAGCACTGGCATAAGGTTTGTTTGAATCAACTTACCAACGTTGTTAAACCAAAAACAAAGTTGGTCCTAAAAAAGCTTTTCCAGAAACAAAAAAATCTATTTTATATTAAAAAAATATTAAAAAGTAGAAACAAAATCACAAAAAAATGTATGCCTGGAACTGGGCTAGAACTCGTAACCTTCCGACTACAAACTTTTTTAAACAAATCATTATAATTTTTATAAAATAAATGCTTTACCAGTTCTTAGACTTTTGAGCCATAGGTAATTTCTGACTGGATAACACTGGGTAAGAACTTTTTGCCAACGTTGGCTCAGTGGTGTCAGCTTAATCTTTGCCAATGTTTTTTTGTGGACCACGGAAATTATTGTAAATCAAATACTGGCACAACGCTTTTTGGAAACGCTTTTAAAGTGTCTTTACCCAGGATTATGCCAGTAATAAATTTACAATTTCTCGGTTAGCCAGTGGTATGCCAGTGCTTAATTTTTTGTACCACTGGCAGTTTCTGACTGGTCATCTTTAGATTTTTTATTTATTGATTTCGATTTATTTCACATTTCTATAATTTAAATTTTTTTGTTGAAATGGGGTGTCACGGCCTTAACGGAGGCACATATTTTCGATAACTTTTTATTATTTTGTGGATTACTAAAAAGTTATGTCCCTGAAGTAATGACATTTTAAAATGTTTGCCTTGTTTTTTTTTTTAATAAAAACAACAATTTTTTGGGTGTTTTTTTTTAAATTGTTGAGTTTACCCTCGTACGATTTTAATAAAAATCAAAAATTTAATAATCCGGCTATGTCAGGGACTGAAGAATTTATTTGTCTGTACAAAGAAATGCAAACATTATCATCTGATGAGTACCCAATATAGCACTAGATTTTGCCTTTGCATATGGGTCTTTAAAGAAATGGCCACCAGAGTTTGTCATGGTAGTCAGATTTTTAATTTTTAGTATAATATTTTATTTCGCATAAAGATTTTTTTTAAAAGCAGTTTTCTATTTTTTTTTATAATTGATATAATTTTTATAATTTACCGCCACGGATTTTGCAATTTTTTCGCTTCTCTGATAATTGATTGACTATTGTTGTTTATATTGATTTCTAAAGACGGTTCATACCTTAACCAGGATCTTCCCTGGAGTTAGTCACTTTGTGGAACGCTAGACCTTTTCGAGCTCTCAAGGCGGAGCTGGTGGATGGGCTGACACTATGCATAGGACCATCTGGGAGAATGCGGGTGTTGGCAAGACCACGGTGATTCTCTGGGGAAACCCGGGAAATAACAGGACGAGGAATTCTGAATTCTTAGTAGGAAGGAACTGAGTCTTTTGATGGAAATTCTTACGAGACTCTCGACACTGAGGACCCATCTCCACCGTATTGGTAGAGTGGACTCGGGAGTGTGTAGGGCCTGTAGGGAAGACGAGGAGACCCTGGAATACTATCTCTGTGAATGCCCGGCATTTGCCGGGATCCGGGTCGAAATACTATCCAGTGATCCAATATCCACATTGGGGGATCTTAGGGGCATAGAGATGTAAGAGTTTGGGGTAGGAAATAGACATGGGACCGATTTTTTAGAGCGCACAACAAGCCGACATTCTGGCTTGAGTGTAAGTCCTCATAGATTAGGGAAGCATTTCCTTTCTCCGAATCCTCTTTTCTATCTAACCTAACCCTAACCTGTGATTTTATAAATGAAACTTATTTTTTAAAATCATTTTATATTTTGCCAAAATTCTCTTAAGGTACCCATACACTTTTCAATATTATTGAAAATATGATTGCCAGTATTATTGTCAGTTTTTCCTGCACAGTGCAATGAGATGCACAATACTTTTGCACAAAATATGGCACCACTCTTTTGTTATATTGTGAAGGGATATGAAAATTGCACAATGTGGTCAACACACTATAAAATATTTTTCACATTTCTTGGTTGCGCAATGAGAATCAAAACCTATTTAATTTTTCCCAATATATTGTGCAACTTTCCAATATAACATACACTCTGCACACAGAGAAATAAAGTGGCAATCGAAGTGAAAGGTGTATTTTAATGGTAATAACTTATAAATTAAGTTAGTACAACGATATTTACATTAGAATTCCGAATATTTTTGGTGCTGCAACTAAAATTCAGTTGAATTAACCGAACTTCGTTGTGAAAACTAATGTTAAGTTGCGCCAACCGACTCAAATTCGTAATAATAGATCTTGAGTCGTAGTAACCGAATTTCAATTGGCAAATAGCTAAATTTTTCTCTGTGTGTGGTAATATTTTGTAGAATAACAAAAGTTGCATAAGAATATTGCATAGTATATGGGTACCTGTCATAACAGTAGGAAAAGTTTTTTTAGTCCAACTAATAGCCCGTTTTCAAATCTAACATATGCCGAAAAGTTTGATAAAATATCTCTTTTACTTTTCGAGTTATGACGTTTTGCACTTTTTCCGAAATTTGACATTTAGGTCAAAAATTTTTAAAGAGCATCGAAAATCAAAAGCATCGAATTTTCAGCCAAATTCAACCAGTATTTAGCGAGTAATAAAAAAAAAAACGGGAAAGTTGTAAAATGTTTGCGAAAAGTAAAAACAAAAAAATTCACACACACACCCATGTACAATGTTTTTTGAAATAGATGAAATGTGGATTTTATTTCGAACTACGTACAAAAGGGTTGCATATTTGCAGGCAGAAATATTCAAATTCGTAAATAATAGCGTCATCTATTGTTAAATTTTGTTACTAAGATAATGAATGACAGTAGCTGGTAATTCTTACAGCCCGTGTCTATCGCTCTCTTCTAAAAATCTGAACTGAGATTTTGAGAGTTTTGGTAGAAAATGTTAAAGTTTTGTTAACAGTGCTACTTTTAATTAAATAATTTTCAATTTTATATGTGGTTTCAATTAAAGTTTCAAGTCCATTTCTTTTTTTCATTATATTCTCTGCATTATTAATGCACAATTAATACAAACTTTTTATTATTTATATTGAAAAAAAGCATTAAAAACAGCACTATTAACAGTTTTCTCGGTCCTAGTTTGCATATATATCGCACACCTAGTTCAAAAGTGACTCAACTCAAAAATTTTTCCGTTTTCAGAAGTCGAAAAAAAAATATTTGCAACTTTATACCAATTGAAACATAAAGAACAAGACATAACTGTTTTTTTAGCAACAGTTAACAACAACAAAATACACTGATATTTTTTTTTAGATAAACAAGTATATTATGCATAGTTTAAGCATATAAACCCGAAAAATTAATATTTTGAGTTGAGTCACTTTTGAATTGGGTTTGCGATATGTACTTTTAAAAGACGGTTTAACAGGTCTTGAGGAGCTTTAAAATTCTTTAGCTAAATAAATACTCGTTGATTCTTATATATTTTTAAATTTGGTATTATAATCAACGCGCTAAAATATGCAACTATTTTTGACGTAGATCAAATTGAAATCCGCATGCAGGCATGCACAAAACATTGTACATGGGTAGGGGTCTCTATATTTATTGTCTTTGGGGAATCAATCCCTTTGGAAATATTTCTAAAGAAACTGCTTTGGCTGCAGGATGGTGAATGGTGTAACCAACATCCACATGACCTCAATTTTTTTACACTTTTCCTAAACTTTTTGCAAAAACCTTGTCGGATTTTTTTATTATTGTGTTTTGATGATTATTTCTAGAAGTCTCGGATAGTAAAATTCGTTTAAGACGAATTAGGTTTAGAAAAACTCTCAATATTAAACTTTTTTTTGGAAAATTGTTATTGTTCAGAAAATACACAAATTTTCTTCACACTTTTAGGTTTTTGATGATTATTTCCAGATGTCTCGGACAGTACAACTCGTTTAAGACGAATTTGGTTTAGATAAATTCTCGGTTATTACAATTTAATATGAAAATCCTAACGTTTTGGTAACAATTTCAATGTAACATCTGCTAGTTCTTGAATCCTTGGTTAGAATGAACTGATTTTGACAGTCCTACAAATAAATTTTCATATAATTCTCCATTTTGAATAAAAAATTTCCAAAGTTTGCAAATATTAATAAAATTTTGTTGGATTTTAACAAATTTAAAACCGAACAGAGAAATTCTTTCTCAAATGTAACGAAATTAATATATTTATGAAATCAAATGGAATAATTTCAAATTATTTCAAAAAGTTTTATATATACAGTGGAATACGCTTATAACGAACAGCGTTTATAACGAACTTTTTTTATAACGAACGATTTTTCTGGTCCCAACGCATTTACCAACATATTTCATACCAAATAATACGGTTATAACGAACACCGTTCATAGCAAACTTTTTATATAACGAACTAATTTTTTTCGACCCTTTAGAGAGTTTTCATACAAATTTTTACGCTTATAATGAGAACACATTAAAAACAAATTTTTTTTATGAAAAATGTGCAGCAAATTCAGAAATCTTAAACTTTTTACTTAAAACTTCATTAAAAAGAATTTAAAACTGTATGAAACGTAATTTAATAGAAGAATTGTTTAAATATTACATACGGCTAAAGCGTTGATATTTTTCCTTAAAAACTTATAATTTGGGTAAATCTTTCACCACTTCTACATTGGTCCTCTGAAGATTTTCAGTGACCCGAAATAAAACATGTAAGGACCTGTCAGTAGATAAAGTCTGCTTTAAGTTAGCGGACAGAAAACTTTTTTGATTAATAAATAAACATTGCTCGGTTTTTTGTTTAACAAAAAAACAAATCATCTTACGTGAATAATCTTGCTCAAATCATAATTTATGATAAAAGATAGAAAAATAAACTTTTGGTTGAAATTTTTTTAAAATTTAAAAGTAAAACAACATTACAAACAAAAATTTAAAATGAAGAGAATTTAAGACAAAAACCTGAAATTTTATTAATTTTTTTTTTAATGTTTACAACGCTTATAGCGAACTTTGCTTACAACGAACAAAATGGTGCGGTCCCTACAAGTTCGTTATAACCGTGCTCCCCTGTATTATGTAAATAAAAAAAATTGTAAAGAAATTTTAATCCAGTAAATACGAACCTCGATTATACTGTTTTGTATTGTAATGTTTTTTTTTGATTTTTTAACCGTTCGATGCATACCCAACTTTTTCTACGAGAACACACATCCGGGTTACGTTTGTACCTACTAGCTTATTTTGGCGTTTTCTAATGTTTAAATGGTCCAATTTCATTATGCGTATATTAATATTTTACAAATGTTTTAGTTTTTGTTTCATGCAAATATTCTACCTGGTTCAAGAGATATAGGCAAAAAAGGTCACGGGCATGGGATAGCCAAATGTTGTGTGTGTGTTTACGTAGGTGTCGACTTTGAAAGCTCGTAGCTCCTGAACCACTGATCCGAATTGGATCAAATAACCTTTAAAAGATTAGAAATTACTTATTTTTCCTAGATCCGAAATCTCTATCTCTTAGTTAAGCCGTTCCTGAGTTACAGCACTGCAAATTTTCAAGTGGATACATTTGTACCCGGGTATGTGTTCTTGGGTTAAATAAAAATCCAATTTAGGTTTGTTTCCTTACGTTTGCCTTTATTTTAATATATCGTTCATTTATTACAAGACTGGCATAACTCAAAAAACACGATTTTGCAGAAAACGAGTTTAAAGTTTTCAATCCATGTCTGCCTCGCTCGACGCTTTCTCTATATATTTGGTCACGTCTTTTATAAAAAGGGTGTTTTAATGTATTTTTCTCTTAGTAATTATAGAGAGACCCATGAGTAGCACAGTTTCTCTATGAAGTAAAAATCTGCATCATTAACTCAAAAAAAAAACGCATTTTTTGACTAATGACAGTCTTGAAGTAAATAAGCGATATGAAAACAAATATATTTTTCGAGGTCCGTAAACCAATGGAGGTAGGGTTGCCATTCGTACTGTTTTAAACAGTACATGTACTGTTTTTTAAAAAATGTACTGTTTTATTCACAACACCTAAAACAGTACGCAAAAGTACTGTTTTTTTTTTGGTTTGTACTGTTTTTTTTGTATATTTTACATATTTTTATATAAACAAGTTTTTTTGCGTGTACAAAGAATATATATTTTTTTCGTGTGTACAATAGTTTCTTATATAAATTTTTTGAATCTCCCTGTATTAATTCCACTTCGTTTCTTTGTACATATATAAGTTTGGTTTGTTTACTTTTCAAGCAATGGACGTTTGTAAACACAATTTTTTTTCATGACACTCAGTGTTGCCAAGTGTAGGGATTTTTCCCTTTTCGTAGGGATTTTTTCCAAAAAAATCATCTGTAGGGAAAAAAGGACAGATTTTGTTTTTCAGTCAAATTGTAGGGATTTTTTTTATTAAAAATTTTATTCTATTTAGAATTTATAATAAACAATGAAAAATATAAACATTTATTTTTTTTAGTGTAACAGAACAAAACCAACAAATCTGGTGGCACTGGAAAAATGAGAAATAGGTTTAAACATTTGGCACCATTGTTTGCATGTGCTCTTGGCTTTGCATAAATGAAAATGGTTTTGACATTTACGTTCGCACTGTTGACAACTCGTTCGAAATAGAGAATCAAAATTTTGTATGTAAACTTTTGCGTCTTCATTCGACTTGTACTTCCAGTCATCCTTCGCATAGAAATTTAGTTAGAGAAACCCAAATCAATTTTCTTTCGCTTAGAAAGCGAAAGAAAGCATTCTTTCGAAATCGAGAAACAGGCCATAAGTGTTTATACGAGTAGTTTTTAAAAATGGCATTTTTTATTTGTTTACCGTTTATTTTTAGTTTTTATGTTATTTTTTACATTCTGTTATTTTTGTTAAATGAAAATCTATTGTACCTGAATGAATTACTGTACAAATTTATAATAAAAGTAAATATAATTTACTGATAAAAAACAAAATTTTTGCATTTATTAAAAAAAAATGTGTAGGGAAAAATGTAGGGAATATTTTTTCTGTCTGTAGGGAAAAAAGGGATTTTTTTCATTAACGTAGGGATTTAAAAACAAATCTCCTGGCAACACTGATGACACTGCCCAATGCAAAAAGTAATGGCATCCAAACTAATAATTTTAGCCAATTTGACGAAATTTAGTCAATTTTAGTTCTTTAGAGGATGTAAACTTGACGAAATTTTGTTGATTTGAATAAAATTTGTTAAATCTTAAAAAAAAAAATGACAAAATTTCGTTAAAGATCTACAAAAATTTTTTTGTTGATTTTACCTACGCTATTTGGTTCGGTGTATTAACTTATTTTAAGTAAATATGTGATGTATGAAGTAAAAGTTATGTTAACAATAAATACAAAAATGTACTATTTTTTTTTTGGAAAGTACTGTTTTTTTTTCATCAATGTACTTTTTTTCACTTTTAAAATATGGCAACCCTAAATGGAGGTGTCCCCCTTATACGTGAAGAAAAAGTTGATGGGAACCGCTGTACTAAAAGATATATTTTTTAATACTCCAATTGAAAAAGTTATCAAAGAATTTACTTTACTTTCATATCTTTTTTTTGAACACCTCAAAAAAAAAAAAAACACTAAACATGTGACTGTCCGAGATTACCTGTACAGTAAACCTCTCAAACTTGGAGGTATAAAACATGATCAAAAGCTAAACAAATTGTCATTTAAGCTTTTTTATTATCTCTCTTAAATTTGGCGATAAAAGGCGGTGGTGTTTGTGCTCCCACTGGTGCACTGGCTCCCCCTTCTACCCTATATTTATCTGCTAGTTAGGTTTACAGAAAAGTCAAGTCATTGGTTCACACTTATTCAATTTCCGTTAAAATAATTTCAAATTTATTTCAGTACAAACTTTGCTAGTATCTGTTAACTTCCATAAATATTCACAATCACAAGAAATATTAAAAAGAAAATTATTATTTAGCAATAGAAATTAGTTTTTTTTTTTTTTGGCCAACTAATAGAATTAAAATATTAGATTACTTTTTATTTTTCTAAAAGTTTATTTTAATTTTTATACCCTAAGATTAAAAGATTTGAAAAAATTGTTTGTTTTTCAATTAATATTGGCTGAGTTTTTTTTTTTATTTTTTTTTTTATTTTTACTTTTAATGTTTTAAGAGTCAAGTGTTTGTTTAAAAGCATAAATAGTTAAATGTTTTTTAAACATATTTTATGTATATATATATTAAGTATAATGGGTGTATATAAAAATTATATAATTAATTTTTTTGATTAATTTTTTTTTATTATCAAGATAATTTTTTTTTTTTTTTCGTTTTAAATTAATAAGAAAAGGCTTAAAAACTTCGTTACTAGCAATATTTTCATGATAAATATTTTTACTTAGGGTATATACAACAATTTTATATTTTCAAGATATTTTTATTTTTTTTTATAATAAAGATTAATTTTGTTTTTATGGATATAAAGGCTTCAGTTTTGTTTTAATAAAACTCTAAATATTTATTTTGACTTTTGAATTTGTTTAATCAGAGTTTAGTTTGTTTTGTAGGGAATATAATATTTTATTTATTTTTTTTAATTTTTAATAATTTCAACTTACATTGAATTTTCATTAATAATTAATACAGTGTTTGGTTGTAGGTACTTAAAATTAAGTTAATAAATTTTAGTAAAAAGTGCACATACATAAATTGTATTCTTTATATAAATTTTGGTTTTTCTTAATCATTTTTTTTTAAAATATTTAAATAGAAGAAAAAGAATTCTATCTAATACTAAAAAAAAGTGTTTAAAACTTTTAAAGAGGTCTTATTTCTCAATTTAAAGTAAAAAATTAAACAAACTGAAAATGTGTATTAGTTGAATAATTATACAGGGTGTTCTATAGCCATAACGTCAATTTTGTTTTCTAATTATTTGTTAAACTACTGAACCGAACGCTTAGGCGTCTTCGAAAGATTTACTCATCTGTGTCTTTTTTCTTTTCGATTGATGCAACATAAAAAGTTGTTGTTGTTCTTAAGTGTTGTTGAATATTTTAAATTATGTTGTTGTCTAGTGTTTCATAATTATAACGTCATTTTAAGCAAATTTTAAAAATAAGCGTTAAGCGTTAAAAACTTTGTTTAAGAATTAATCTGGATTAGGGGAAATTTGTGTTTATTTCATTTGATTCAGTTCAGTTTGTGCCAAAAAAATATGACACAAAAATATTTCAAAATATGTATTTATAGAAAAATTTTAATGAATTAAACCAAATTAAAGGCAAGTTCTGATTTGTTGTCAATAATCCTCCTTGTTAGATGGAAGCCAAACAATTAACAAAGCCTCGTCTCTTTTTCACAACTTAAAACTTTTTTTTATTGTTTTGTTAAATCCCATATATTAATATAATTCTGCCAATAAAATTATATATTGCCCGTCTAATAACGTATGTCATAACACATTGTAAGATACAATTAAATATGCCGTTTTACCAAAAATTACAGTGGCAAGTAACATTTTATTTTACAATACATAATGTCATACTTAATTATATGAAATTGTACAAAACTGGATCACATTATACAAGATTATATAATATTATTTTTACTCTGGCTAGATTAATTTTTATCCGACATTTTTTTTTTATCACTTACCGCTTATTTTTAAAATTTGCTTAAAATGACGTTATAATTATAAAACACTTGGCAACTACATAATTTAACAAATTCAACGACACTTAACAACAACAACAACTTTTTATGTTGCATCAATCGCAAAATACGACACTGCAGAGCAAATCTTCCGAAAACACCTAAGCAATCGGTTCAGTAGTTTAAGAAATACTTAGAAAACAAAATTGACGTTATAGCTATGAAACACACTGTAGTATTACTTTTATGATAATACTTTTATTAATAATTATAATAATAATTTATTAATCAATAATTTAATTAATAATAACAACTGTTATAGTAGTTTAATAGTGTTGGTAATAGTTTGTAATAGTATGTATTATAGTAATAATAGTAAGTAATATAGTTTCACTCATTGAAGTAAAGCTTTGTTTTAATTATTTTTTTTTTCTTGATAAAAAAAAAACAAATTTCAGTAAATATTCTGAAATTTTATTAGCTAAGATTATTGTAGACTACAGGGAGAGGAAGAGGAGGGATATATGGGTTTTAAATGTAGTGGGGGGGGGGGGGGGTATATTTTATATAAATTTACAATTTAGTGGTACTATATAGTTTTAATCATGATTGTTGTTTGTAACGATGTCATTGCTGACAAGCTCTGTAGAGTCCTTAATGTTTGTATCACTATAAATTAAAAAAAAAAAACCATAGAAAATAAACATTTATTTTATAGAAAAATTATAATTTTGTTTTTTAAAAAAAATATACCTCTTTTCGATTGGACAAACAACCGTTTCCGGTTGTCCTTGATACTGCAAGTTTTGAAGGTATTCCGCCCTGCGTTGGTGCACCAGCTTCTCTTTTTCGGCTCGTTCTTTCTGTAGTCTATAGAAGTAAAAAATGATAATACAAATTGTAATATAGTTTTAATATTATAATTTTAATTAAAATTTTATAAACTCAAACATTTATTTTAAAAATCAACTAAAAATCTTGCGGTATAACCAAAATCTCTCTTACCAAAGTTGTTAAATTTCCATCCCAAATGCTAGCATGGAATTATTATTATAATTAGTACGAATTTATTATAAGATTTACAAAAAAAAAAACAAATATTCTATTTTTGTTGTAATGGTTAGCGCGTTGGACTGTTACACACATGGTCCCGGGTTCGATTCCCGATGATGACAACATCAATTTAGAAAAATAATATGTATGAGTTTTCTATCACTTATACATATGTTTCGCTGCACCCACCTTCGGTGTTCCCATAGCACTTAACCCCACCGAAGTAAAATAATGAATCAGGGCTATGAAACAAAAAAAGCTTCAATAAATTCACCAACTCTACATCAGGTGTCGAGCAACAAATGTTTGAAGCCCTTCATCTTTTAGCACCTTTCATCCCTACACTATCCCCTTTCCAAAGAAAGCAACACATTAATTAATTAAATATTTATATATACATATTTCAGCGATTTCATATGTTTTCGTTTTTAAGGATTTTTATTGAAGGATAACGATTCGTTACATATATCACTGTGTGTAATTTTTTAAGTCATGGCAAAATAACCATATACGGACACCACTACGTGATAAAAGACTAAAAAAAAAGACCCGTGTCTCAAAATTTTTCCCAAAGTCATCTCCTTTTTTGTTTATGGGCCGCCAAAGATTTGGGGCCTCGGTATCATTTTCGCAAAAAAGTGATCATTTTCTCAGGCTCATATCTTGCAAACCGTTCAGAATTTCGATTTACTCTCTATGGCAAAGTTGTAGCTCTTGTCATAAAGAACAAAAATTGCGAACATATAAAATCAAAAAAACTTCACCTTCCAGATCAAAATCGCAAAAAACTTAAAAAATTCGATTTTTTTTTACCTTTTTTCCCGTGTTCAGGTCCATAGGTAACAAACCGTTCAAAACTCAAGGAAACAATCAACTACAAAAATTTACCTAAGATCTCAATAAACAAATTTCTAGAACATATAAACTTCCTACAGATGATTCTTAACACTGTTTAGCTAGCGCGCAAAAGTGAAAAAATTTTTAATTTCATTTTTTTTTTCCTTTTTTCTCCTGTTCAGGTGCATAGGTAGCAAACCCAATTCCCAGGATTATCACGTAGTGGTGTCCGTCCGTATATGGTTATTTTTTTTCGTGTTGCACTGTGTATGTAACAAAATGGTTATTTTCCTTATAAATAAAAAAAACGTGATTTTTCGTCATTTGTTTTCCGACTTTGTATTAAATTTTAATTTAACAAAAAAGTGATCAAAACAAAAAAGTTACTGAATAACTAAAAATATAATTCAAAATAAAAAAAAATATTTAGAAATGTTGAGGTTAAGAAGAAGAATAAACGTTTTTTTCTAAAAATTATAAACACTATTAATTTTTAAATCAGACTAGACTAGTTTCTGCCTTTTTATGGACTGGCTCATCAGTGATTTTCCATTTAAATTGTATTATTATTTGTGTCTTATAATTGTCAGATTGTATCTATATGATAAATTTGTTCAACAACCTGCGGCTGTAAGAATCAAACCTGCGCTCATCTTACGTTACAAACGTAACAATACCAAGTCATGAACGTTTAGCGATCACACACAAGTATGGCCTTGAATCTAATGCAGCTAAATTGCAGTTTTTCGTTCCTATTACCTTTTTCTGTTGTATATTATACTCAGAAGTGACAACACTAACTACACAAATATTCTATTTTTAGATTTTTGTTTATTTTTCTAATCTCCTCCGTCTCTATTTCACAATGGTACCACAAAAAATATTGTTTTGAAAGTTTTTGTTTGAGCTTTAAATAAAAATTAAACCATACTGGCCCTGTTTAAATCAGGACCCGAAATAACTGTTATTTTGTTTTTTTAAATATGCAATAGGTTATAGAAAAAATAACTAAAAAAAATCTGTCCTGTAATAACAATTATAAATCACCCAAAAAAGTGTAGTCCTGCCATAAACGTTATAAAGATTATTATTTTTTTTTTTGCCTTTGATAACCGTTATGAAATATTAATATTTTTTGGGTCTTTAATAACCAATACAAAAGATTTTTATTTTTTTTTGGCCTTTCATAGCCACTACAAAATACTTTTATTATTTTTGGTCTTCTATAATCGTTATAAAAGATTTTTATTTTTTCGGTCTTCTGTAAGCATTATGAATTTATTTTCTATGTCTATGTATTTATTTTCCATGCGGCCAAAAAACTTTTTGGTTACTCATAATGAATATAGACGACAGAAAATAAAAATCTTTTATAACGATTATAGAAGACCAAAAATAATAAAAGTATTTTGTAGTGACTATGAAAGACCAAAAAAAAAAATAAAATCTTTGGTAATGGTTATGGAAGACCAAAAACAAAACAAACAAAATATTATGGTTATCGAAGACCAAAAAATAATTGGTTATTTGTAACTGTTATCCAGAAACCAGTTTTTAAAAATTCTTGAAAAATTATTATTTCAGGATTTTTTTCGATATTGGTTATAACAGTTATGTCCCTGGTTTAAATGTTTAAAATACACAAATTTTGTTGAACCTAAATTGGCAGGACTATTGAAAAACCAATAAAATACGAGTCCGCTTAAATTTAACAAGGAAAAAAATATGTGAATTTGGCAGTATGTTCTAAATATAAAGAACCACAAAAATATACATTTTTTAACACAAAAAATTAAAAAAAAAGCAAAAGTAAAACAAAACAAAAAAAAATGTACCATGAAAAAGCCCTAAAAAATCCCTTTCCAACGATACCACATTTGCATACAGTTACTTTGGTTCAAATACCTTAAAAAGCCAAAAAAAAAAAAAATCGGAAAAGACGCATTTTTGACCCAATTTTGAGATGACCGAAAATCCGAGACAAGTCGGTCTTAGAATTTTTTTCTTTATCACATGTCGAACTTTCATTACAATGTTTAGGTTCTAGGTAAAGGGTCCGCCATCTAACGTTTTTTTTTTCAACTAGTGCTTATTTCGTGAATGGTAACACTTAGCTTATGTCTGATTTGACAGATAATTAGTTTTATCCTTCCGCTGAACGAATATGGTCCGTATGTTCGTTATCTTGGGAAAAAAGTGAAAGAAACTGGCATCCTCATCGATAAACCAAAGCGTGAAAAGCCAAAAACAGTGCGTACACCCGAGAATATTGCTGCTGTGGCAGAAAGTGTGCCTGAAGCGCCATCAAAATCAATTCACTCGATGTTCTCAACAATTGAACATTTCGGAGACATCATTGAGACGAATTTTGCATAAAGACCTTGGTATGACTCCATACAAAGTCAAATTGGTTCAGGAGTTCAAAAAAAAAAAGTTATTTGGCGGACCCTTTACTTTCCTTTTAAGTTTTTATGTTGTACCGGCAATGGTGTATTTAAAAATCTCAATACAAATCTTATCATTTTGAGTTTTTCAATTTTCTTTAACTTTTTTTCAAAACAAAATAAAAATATTAAAAAATTATAAAAATAAAAGTTAGAAGAAATAATTCGTTCTATTTGTAACTAGAATTTAATTGTTTGTATTTTATATTTACAGAATACTCGTATTAAAATGCCACACCATGTTCCGAAATGTAACAATCTAACTAATCCAACATAATGGTTTTTGATTTTTGTTGTTTGGGCTCCGAGGTCCGAATAAATAAAAAACTATTAAATGATTTTTATTAAGCATTAAACTAGAATAAAAATCATTTGTTAATTTTTAATTTAATCGGACCTCAAATTAACATATTTATATGAATTAAATATATGGTAATGTATGAGCCATATACGGCCATATACGCTCAATTTTCGGATCCGAACATACATATATGACACTCCATAGATGATATGAGCCATTTTAAAGAATGCTTAAGAAAAAGAGCTTTTAAAAACTTTTGTAATCGTAAAAACTTTTTAAAAAAGATCATGACTAAAAAAATTCCCTACAAAAATCCCAAATTTTTTGTATTTGAAGCTAAATTGGGCATATTTAATATAATAAAATAAATCTACTTACTTAATGCGTGATTGTCGCATGAACTGTTGAATTTTTCTGGCAGCTTGATTTTGCGTTGATTGTGAATAAGTACGTCTAAAAAAAAAAAACACAAAATTTGAGAAAAAAAAAAATGTTAATTTTCAAAACGATTTTAAATTTTCTATTCTTTTAATACTTACTTCAATGGCCCCGAAGGACTAGTTTCTTTAGGCGTTGTACACGATTGCGGTGAACTATCGGTTTGCGTTTCCTGTTTATTGAAATTATCAAAAAAGTTGGATAGACATTGGGAATTAGTGCTATCCTGACTATCGGTATTATGTAGACCAGACAAACCACCCGTTGTCATATTAGTTGAAGTTTGAGATTTCTTAAAACGTTTATGACGGCAATACGAACGATAACCGTGTTGTATAACTAAAGCGGCATTTGTCATTTGACGGTAATAGGCAAATTGTTTATAACGTCTATAATAGTTTTGTATAACAATAGCAGCTGTGCGTTCTTTATTTTGTTCCTCTAACTTTTGGCGTCCCTTATAGGAACGATAAGCTTTTTGTATACATTTGGCGGCTTCATAGAGTTCTCGTTGTTCGGTATCTTAGGAGGGTAAAGGGGGAAAAATGGATATTAAGTGAGTCTTAGGTGAGTGAATGATAGATCTTACCAGTTAATGTCAACTTGGAAAAATCGGTTTCAAATGGATATTGTGTATTACTTGAAGCATGTAAAAACTCGGTCAATTGTTTCGTTGATGGTGGTGGACTTGGCGAAGAAACTGATGGATCATGACCCAATATAGAATAACTAGCTGGCGATTGTAAGGGTCCTGAACTAGCCGGACTTAAACTTGAGCAAGGTGTACTGACTTCATGATAACGATAACTATGATCATGAAAATCAAAATTAAATTCATTATCGAAATGAGCATTGGGCAATGAATCCAATAGGGGATCCATAAAACTATCATTTAAACCCGACGATTCGTTATTTAAAGTTTCTGTCATGGGACTACCTAAAACCATCATTTCATCAGCCTCATTCTAAAATTAAAAAGAAAAAAGAATTAATATTAGAAAATTTACTAAACAATGACAAAATTGTCACAAAAAAAGTTTCATTGTTTTAGCTTCCTTGTAATTTTATTGCAAGTAGATGCGAAGTAAATTTGTTTCTTTATTTGTAATGGATTGAAAATTAATTTGTTTTTTAATGATTTGACTGTTGGAAATGTTATATGACATGACTTCTGACAAAAATGTATGACAATTGTCATCCCACGTAAAAAAAATATTTTTATAGGGCAAAATCTAATTATATATCGCACTTGATCAACAAGAGGGTATTAACTCAAAATTTTAAAATTTTCAGTAAAGTCAAAAAACTGTTTATGGCCACATTTTAACAGAATTTAAAAATTCAAACATATCATAATAAGCAAATTCCATTTGAAAATATATATACATTGTTTTTGTTTTAAATTTTACCACTCATTGCAAAAAAAATCAATTTTTTGAGTTAATAACATTTTTTTGAAATTTTATCGATTTAAATTTATAGAATAAAACAAATTTTATCAACAAAACAGTATCAACCCAAAATACAACCAAATATAAATAAAACAGTTTGATTATTTTTAACATAAATAAAGGCTCAAATCAAAATAATACCTTTTTATGAAAATATACGATTCATTTCTATTTGAACTTTTGTATTAACTCGAAATAATACCTTTTTGTTGAAATAAAGGTAATCACTACATTATCATGAAAATGGTCTCAAAAGTGGTTTTCGAGATGAAAGAGTAATCGGAATACGTTGAAATTTTTACAATAGATACATATTGATGTTGTTAGTTGATTTCTTGAAAAAGTGATATTTTAAAAATTTTGAGTTAATACCCTCTTGTTGATCAAGTGCGATATATAAATTAGATATCAAATGAGAAAAATGAGAACATATAATTGCATCTAAAACATATCAAATTGTATCAAATTACATACAATCGTATCGAACTAGATCGAATTTGATGCAATTAAATACAAAGTTACACAATTTAATGTATATTAGATAAAATTTCATTCGAATTTTGTCCCCATATAAATTTTTGGGTATTATAAAGGGTGCTTTTTTAGCAACTTTCTTTTTGGCAACACTGTTTTTGGAAGCTCAGCTGTTTTCGTGTAACATTTTATTGTTAAACATGTTCAGTTTGGTCTATAATTTAACCATAAATCGACTTGCAAAGGAACAACGCTTGCAGATTATTGAATTTTATTATCAAAATTCATGCTCGGTTAAGAAAGTGCATCGTGCACTTCTTCCAATTTATGGTCAGTTTCTGAGACCTGAGGCGCCTATTTGTAATCTTGTGACTAAATTTCGCAGCAAATTTACATTAGTGGACATTAAACCACCAACACGCATACGTAGAGTGTGGACAGAGGAAAATATCGCAGCTGTATCCGCCAGTGTTGTTGACGACCGTGAATTATGGATTCGTCGCCGTTCGCAGCAATTGGGCCTCTGTCACTCCACTATCGGAAAATTGTGTTCAGCGACGGAGCTCATTTCTGGTTGAATGGATACGTCAACAAGCAAAATTGCCGTATTTGGTGTGAAGAGCAGCCAGAAGCATTGGAAGAACTGCCAATGCATCCCGAAAAATGCACTGTTTGGTGGTGATTATAGGCCGGTGGCATCATTGGACACGTACTTTTTCAAAGACAACGAAGGCAGGAACGTTACTGTGAATGACGAGCGCTACCGTGCGATGATTACAATTTTTTTTTTGCCCAAAGTGGAAGAGCTGTGACATTTTGGTCGTTGTGGTGTAATGGTTGGACTGTTACACGGATGGTCCCGGGTTCGATTCCCGGTGACGACAACATCAATTTAGAAAAATAATATGTATGAGTTTTCTATCACTTATATGTATCGCTACACCCACCTTCGGTGTTCCCATAGCACGTAACCCCACCGAAGTAAAATAATGAATCAGGACTATGAAACAAAAAGCTTCAATAAATTCGCCAACTCTACACCAGGTGGCGAGCAACAACTATTCTAAGACTTATCATCTCACGCAATTACAGTGTTGCCACGTTCGAAGCCCTTCATCTTTCACCACCTTTCATCTCTTCACTATCCCCTTTCCAAAGAAAGCAACACATTAATTAATAGGAAGAATTTCCTAAGTGTTGCTTCTCTTTAAAAAAAACAAAAAAAAAAAAAAAACGGTGCCACATGCCACCCAGCACGCGAAACAATGGCCCAATTGAGAGGCGAGTTCGGTTTATTTCACGTTTGGGGCCGGTTAATTTTCTGCCTAGATCGTGCGATTTAACGCCTTTAGGTGCGCCCCGGTAGGCTAATTGGTAGCGTGCTGGCTTATCTGTGCGGGGGTCGTGGGTTCGATTCCCACCAGAGGCACTGGTCTGTTTTCGCTACAACGCGCCGAAGGCCATAGTAGCTAGTGCCCGGTTAGGGTAATAGTATATAATTTGTAATTATATGATTATTAATTAATAATTAAAATTAATTAAATTAACGCCTTTAGACTATTTTTTGTGGGGCTATGTTAAGGCACATGTCTATAGGGACAAGCCCGCATCGGTTGACGCACATTAGGAAAATATTGAAGAATTTATTCGAGATACCGGCCGATATGTTGGAGATAGTATGTGAAAATTGGGCACAGCGTATTAAACATTTAATTATATACATCGTTCTATCGACTCAAATAAAGATTTCATACATTTCTCTATTGTTTTATGTGTTTTTTTTTTTAAATCAAATACGAAAGCTCTTAAAAAATGACCCTTTATATAACTGTATCGAATTAGATATAATTTAATATTTTTATTATATTTTGATAAAAACAGTTCCTAGCTTTTCCCAACAATTGTTTCAAATTATATATAACATCATAAAATTTTAAAAACGTTTATATGTAATTTAAAACGACTATTTTTATTTATACCTCTGTTGGTGTGCTAACTATAGACGTTAGAAATAGTGTATTCGAATACTGAATCTTTGCCGAATTGTCCTTATATTCATTTTCATATAAATTTGATATAAAAGCACACTGTATTTTAGATATAGACGAAATTAAACTGAAACGTAATATTTTTTAGGTTGAAAAAGCAGCCGTGTTTGACAGTTTAAAGAAAACGATTTTTGAAAAACTAGAATTTTCTAAATTTTTTAGATCAAAAATACAGATTTTTAAGTTATTTTCTTTTAACCTAATAGTTCTGCCAAATAGGGCTATTATTCGCTATTCGGCCGAATGGTCAAAACATGCAAAATATGCCAAATACCAAATAGTAACCGAATATTCGTGACCTTCTAGTACAGTTATTAAAAGTATTTTGTGCCGTTATTTAAAGTATTTTGTGTTGAATACATGTCATTGTTCAAAACTATTATTTTTACAGAATTTTTACGAGAATCTATTTTAACAATTTAACTTCAAAGAGTTTAATAACATAATATTTTTCTGTTTTGTAGAAAATTACCGTTTCTCTGATTTTATGACTATAAATTGTTTTCTTTAAATTTTTTAAAGTGCGCTTTCTACATAAATTGTTCGTTTAACGTGGATTTGGTAATTTTTCTCTTAAAGTACATACCTAAAATACTGTTGCGCAAGTGTGGGCTTGGGCGAGGTAAAGTCGTTCTTGTGAACAAAAATCAAAATTTTTTAAGTTAACTGCGAAATGTTAACTCCGGATATTATATGTATAATTAGTACAGTGGAACTCGGTTATAACGAACACCGGTCATAACGAATTGTTTTTATAACGAACGATATTTCTGGTCCCAAAGCATTTACTAACACATTTCATACAAAATAATACGGTTATAACGAACATCGTTTATAACGAACTTTTTATATAACGAACTAATTTCTTGGGCCCTTTTACAGGTTTCACATATACATTTTTACGCTTATAACGAACACATAAAAAAATCGAGATTCAGAAATGAAAATTCAGCTGCGAATCTTAAAAATTTCAGCTTTTTAATTACAAATTTACTGAAATGAATTAAAAACTAAATGAAACGTAAGTTAATGGAAGAATTGTTTTAGAATTACAAACAAAAATTGTAAAATTCGGTGAATTTAAGAAAAAATCCTGAAATTTTAATAATTTTTTGGAAAATGTTTATTTCGCTTATAGCGAAACTTCGCTTATAACGAACTAAATCGTCCGTTCCCCGCGAGTTCGTTATAACCGTACTCCACTGTATATCTAAACTCACTCAGAAAATAATGTTGATATGGTAACACATATAATTGGATGTTTCTTTATAATGGGCCATATATAATCACATTGGAGATTATTAAAAAAATATTCAAAGCGTGGTACCTTATAAATATCTATATAATTTTATATAGAACAATATATGGCTTAATCAAACGTTATAAAAGAAATAGTTTTATTATTGGTTCACGTAGTTATACGTATATAATTATATATAGTATGAACACGTACGTATGTTAAATTATATACGAGCCCATATATAACTCTATATTGTATATATAGTAATATGTCATTAGGTATATTAAGAACAATTATATACAGGACCATATACAATAGTATATTGCTATATATACTAGGGTGCGCCAAAAACGTCAACTTTCGATTTTATACCGTCACTCCCCCCAGAAATATTCGTTTTTATATCAATATACACTATGCAAAAAATTATGGTGGTCACTTAAGGAGAAAGGGTGTCTCAAACGCCTTGAAAATAGGGAAATATGTCAAATTTGGCCATACTAAGCTCGATGACAACTATTCACAAAAAAAAAAAAATATTAGCTTTCCTGGACATCGTTAACCTATTTTAACTTACGCTACAAAAAAGGGCAGTTATTTGTAGGGGTACCCAAAAGCAACATTTTTACATATTTGAAAATTTTTAAAAATTAAAATCGCTCTCCATTTGTTTTTTATATCATAAAGATAAAAAATGTGAAATGTTATAAATATCCGTTCGCTAGTTTTTTTTTTCATATCTATTTGAATTTAGCGGCTTTCAAGGAAATTTAATTTTTGGCTGTATTTTCTTTAATTTTGAACTTATAACTACGTTTTAAACAAAATTGGCTTTTGCAAATAATTACATTGGATCATAAATTTTAGTAAGTAAATACTTTTTACAGTTCAGCTTTAACCCATGTGAACCCGGGTCAATTATGTCCCACTTTGGAAATATTACTCTTTATGCTATTTTTTTTTTTTTAAATCATGAAATTATTAAATGGAAATAGTTTTAAAATGGAATATTGTACACAAAAAATGCTAAATATTTTTTACGTGTTTGATAGAGTCAAAAACATTCAAAAACATCATAAAAAGTCTTCCATTCTTTTAGTGCATACACGAGGTATTATTAAAACTATTTCCATTTAATAATTTCATGATTAAAAAAAAAAAAATAGCATAAAGGGTAATATTTCCAAAGTGGGACATAATTGACACGGATTCGCATGGGTTAAAGCTGAACTGTAAAAAGAATTTCCTTACAAAAATTAATAATCTTATTAAATTATTTGTAAAGTCAATTTCGTCCATTTTCTTTTAAAACGTAGTTATAAGCTCAAAATTAAAGAAAATACATCCAAAAATTAAATTTCCTTGAAATCCGCTAAATTCAAATCGCTATTAAAAAAAAAAAACAAGCGATCGGATATATATAACATTTTACATTTTTTATATTTATGTTATATATAAAAAACAAGTGGATTTTAATTTTTAAAAATGATCAAAAGTTGTTACAATTATTATTTAAAAAAAAAAAAAATTATGTTTTTGTTTTTTTTTTTCAATTTATTAATTTACTACCTTCAAGAATTTGTTTATGCTTCCATTTCGGGGATTTTCTAGGTCCCCATCATCAGAACAAGTTTAGAAAGCAGTGGCAACATCAATCACAAACATTGTCCCAAACATTGTCCCATTTGTCTTTTTCAAAAGTTTGTTATAATTATTATTATTTAAAAAAAAAAAAAAAAAAAAAAAAAAAACTATAGATTATTTGTTAGGACAATATCCTAATAAAGAAATATAGAGTATGACCTTGAACTTGTATAAATATTCATTTTTAAAAATTATCTTTAATAAAATTTTCAAATATGTAAAAATTTTGCTTTTGGGTACCCTACAAATAAATAACTGCCCTTTTTGTATCGTAAATTAAAATTTTTTTGTGAATAGTTGTCATCGAACTTAGTACAAAAAAAAAATTGTTTTTGCGAAATTGAATCACAAAAAAAAAATATATATTTTTTTCATCTAATGTTTTTCATTAGCTTTGACAAATTTGACATATTTCCCTATGTTCGGGGCGTTTGAGGCACCCTTTTCCCTTAAGCGCTCACCATAATTTTTTGCAAGTGTATTTTGATATAAAAACGAGTATTTCTGGGAGGAGTGCCGATCTCTAGCATGATATTTTTCTTTACCCATACAACTTTGCCGTACCCTAATATATACAGACATATAGAATTTTTTGAAACAACACCAAGCTATATACAATTAGATACGAATATTTAGGCTAAAACATAAATATTTCTATGACTATACAAATATTTATATTGAAATATTTAATTGTATAAATTTTTATCTGAATATACATATAAAAACTTTTTTATTTGCGATATTAACATTTAGATTATAATTTTTTAAAATTTAATTTGCAACTCACCTTAATACGTTCCGGCATAGCAGCTATGATATGTTCAGCTAATGTTAAAACTTTAGCATCTGAATCCCCTAAAATTATTAAAAAAAAAAAAAAGAAAATTACATTTTTATCTTTAAAAATATTTCTCTCATAAAACATTTTAAATATTCAACATCAGAATACATGGAATTAAAAACATGAAACTACATCAATTTAAAAAACATGATTTAATTATTTTTTTTACATAAGTTAGTATGATATTGTGTAAATGTACATTATTTTAATGAACACAAGCTTTATGAAATTCATTATTATTCAGTTGTTTGTATGTTTCATGCTGTACTAAGTATAACTGAAAAATTATAATGAATATTTCAAAATTAAATCTAAGCATTATTTTTTTTTTTTTTTTAAATACAACATAAAATTAAATGAAACTTCAAATCCCAACAAAAATTATACACTTAAAATAATTAGACAGTTGAATTATATAAAAAAATATAGCAGCAAGTACAGTTGTAATTATTTACACATCAATATTAGTTTATGTAATTTTATGTAAATAATGAACACAATATTACACAGACATACATAGATTACATGTAGGATTTATTGAGTTACATATATTGTAGAGTATTATAAAAAATCCATTTAAAGGTAGACAAGAAACAACACAAAAAGTATCACATCAAAATAAATACAACATCAATTTTAATTTACAATCATCAAAGTACAGTGTCGGCCAAAACAGACTGTACAAAACCCCCACACTTTTTCTTTTTTGTGTGTATTTTAAAAACTAAGTCTCGTTTTCATGTTCTTTAAAAGCGCCACTCCATAAAAGACTATTTTAAATAACATGCTTTGGTTTATTTCTTACTTTGGAACTAGTTAATTGAATGGGCCAATTAATTGGCATTATTAATGTCAATGGTAGTTTAATTTTTTGACATTACAATTGCTTAAAAACAATGAAAATTTAATTTTGTATTAATTGGCATTGATCAATGCCAAAGCCATTAACATACACTCACAATATTTTTTTCGGTAAAGACTACTGAATATACACATTAAATAAACTGAAAATCAGTTAAAAAAGGACTACTTACTTTTCGTTTAAAACAATTGTATTTTTTAGTTTATTTTCAACTGTTGAAAAAATAATTACAAAATCGGTAAAAAAAAACAATAGATTGTTCTGTATATTTTGTTCACAATGGACCGTATTCGTCTCCGAGTGGAGTTGTGCCCTTGGGTACATAACCCTTCCTAACCTAACCTATCTGTATATTTCAATATTCAATACTCATATAAAAAGTTTTTGTTCTAAATAGAAAATGTTAACTGAATATTTTAACTATTACCGAAAGTCTGTTTATTTTGTTTATTGAATAACAGACAGAAAGTTAAAAAATATATTTCTTTAGTAATTTAACTGTATATTCCATTGTAACAACTTTACCGATTAAACTTTTAAATAACTGTTGATTTTTTATGGAAAAGTTCTTGTAAGTGTACAATTAAATTTTTAATATTATAATTTTTTGCTAAAATTGTCTACAAGAAAATTTATTTAAAAATTTAGATAAAAATCCTTTACTTACGAACCAATTTTATAAATATTCGGTATTTTATTTAATTTATTTGTTATTCAGTCTAAATAGTGTGTACGTGATAAAACTTGCATATAATAGCAAATACTTTTAAAGTTAGGACTGAAACTTTTATCGTTTTTTCCAAAGCACAACACTTTTAATAAACAATTATTTTTCGTCAATTATAATTGGTTGTTTTAAGCATTGGTGATATTTCATGACCATTGGTCCAATCAATGCCAATTGCACCAAATTTCGTTGGCATTGGAATGGCAATCAAATTTTTTGGCATTGCGCATAAGTAATGCTAATTAAATTTCAATGCCAATGAAAAATTCCCAAGTATGGTTTATTTAAATCCTGTTAGTATTGAATATTTGAGGATATAAAGAATGTCGCTATCTCAGATACTAACGCGACAAAACATACACTGACAAGAACTTTTCCATAAAAGTTCAACAGTTATTTAAAAAGTTAATCGGTAAAGTTGTTTCAATGCAATATACAGTTAAATTACCGAAGAAATATATTTTTTTAACTTTCTGTCTGTTATTCAATAAACAAAATAAACAAAAAAAAAAAAAACACAGACTTTCGGTAATAGTTAAAATGTTCAGTTAAAATTTTCTATTTAGAACAAAAACTTTTTACATTAGTATTGAGTATTGAAATATACAAAACAATCTATTGTTTTTTTTTACCGATTTTGTCAATTATTTTTTCAACAGTTGAAAATAAACTAAAAAATACAATTGTTTTAAACGAAAAGTAAGTAGTAATTTTTTTAACTGATTTTCAGTTAATTGAATGTGTATATTCAGTAGTCTTTACGGGAAACAATATTGTGAATGTACTAAACTAATATAAGGAAAAGATGTCATTAAATGTAATAAATTTTATAATTTTTAAAATTATGCCTTAAAATTAAGGACTATAAAGAATAACAAAAATTAAATGCTAAATAAAATTTATATATGAAATATCAGAGTCAAGTGACGATGTATGTGTCCATTTTATAGGAATTTTTTGGACTTTAATTATTATCATAATTAACATTTTCCTAGAAACAGGACTTTTAAAAGACATTTGTCGAAGGATGTTATAAAATATTTATATGATTAGTAATGCTTATTTAAATTCCTTTATGATGACACGGGGATTTCATTATTCGGACGGAAACTACCCAGGTAAAAATTTGCCAATCGTACAAAAAAAAGTACTGGCAAACCACTTCTACTTTTGTTAAACCCACCGTGTTAAAAATTACCAAAACTACAACTCATATTGTACAAGAAAAACACTATTTTGCTTGCAAAGCATGTATTTTGCCAGTACCATACGAAAAATGCTTTGCCAATACTGTTTTTACCAGTATGACAACCAATAAGAAGCATTATTTTTTTTTTATATTTTACACATATTTTAATATGATTTAAAAGACAAAGACGGAACTGGTTTTTAAAAATGTTTTATTATACATATTTCTCAAAAATTAATTAATTTTAAAGTATTTTAAAAGGACAAAATTTTTCGAACTACCAACGTTATGCCCACGGTGGTAAGTTCGACGAAACCAACGGTTGGCTACTATTATCAATCGGGTAACGGACAATATTGTCAAGATTGTTAATCATACGTTCTGCCAACACTGTGCCGATTGTGTTTTTCTGCTTGGGTATTTACATTAATTGGATATTAATTCTTCAAATATTTTTCGAAATACTGCGTCCCCTGCTATACCTATACCTAAAATTTCCGCATCTGAATAAAAAGCTAATTTAAATGAAGCAAACTATAACATTTTTACTTTTTCCATAATTTTAAAAACTCTAGACAAGATTTTATAATATTGGCTAAAAAGCAGACACTTCAATCTAGTATTATTCATATACAAAAATATTTCTTGGTATAGTCTTTAACGATATACAGGATTTTATTATCAAATATTGGTGTCACCGTAAAGATCATGGTATAAGAATTACGAGCCATATAAATATTTTTATAAAACCCATCGACATATATCCTTTTAAATGTCCTGCTTCAAGGAAAATTTTGATTCTGACCACGATTTAGCAGTATTAACTAAACAAAACAAATAAAGTCTAAAAAATCCTGATAAAATGGACATATACTCGTACTTCATGATTTGACAACGATATTTCATATAAAAATATTTTATGCCATACAAAGTTTTGTTATTCTTTATAATCCTTTATTTTAAGGCATACTTTTAAAAACGATAAACGTTCTTATATTGCAGGTCATCAATGCAGAATTACAATTTTTGAAGATCGTGTATTGCCATTTTCACAAATAATATAATTTTTTAAGCAAACGAAGCGTTGTGGTGTAATGGTTAGCGCGTTGGACTTTTACACAGAAGGTCCCGGGTTCGATCCCCGGTGCCGGCAACATTAAAATAATATGTATGAGTTTTTTCTATCCCTCATACGTATCGCAATTTCCACCTTCGGTGTTGCCATAGCAATTAACCCCGACGAAGTAAAATAATGAATCAGGGCTATGAACCAAAAAGCTTCAATAAGTTCGCCAGCTCTCCATCAGGTGGCGAGCAACAACTGTTCTAGGACTTATCATCTCGCGCAATTACAGTGTTGCCATGTCTGAAGCCCACCTTTCATCTCTATACTATCCCTTTCCAAAGAAAGCAACACACTAAATATAGGAAGTATTTCCAGAGTGTTACCTCTCTTTAAAAAAAAAAAAAAAAAAACGGGATTTAAATAAACCAAACCATGTTATTTAAAATAGTTAGTCTTTTGTGGCGCCCAGTTTTTAAAATACACTCAAAAGAAAAAAAGTGGGGGTTTTGTACAGTTAGTTTTGTCCGACACTGTGTATGATTTTTTTTTTTTAAGAAACATATGTAGCTAAACATTTTGTTTTGCATGATTGCATACCCGATCAAAAAAAATTATATTTCAAATATAATATTATATCTCATTTGGTAAAAATCGATTATTTATTCTTATCCAAGTTTATCTCAAAATTTGGGTATCCAGTAATATCCAATTAGATCCTTCAAATATATTACTTTATAAAATTAGATCAAAATTGATCTAAAAATTGGGAAATCCAATAATATTTTATTTAAGATCCTGAGATATTCCAAAATATTCCATGGTGTTAATTTAGATCTAGTTGGATCTAATTAGATCCAAAAATGTAAGTTATTTCTGCTGGTTCGGATAAGACATTTTGAGATTAAATTGGATTTACTTTAAGCGCATGACTTACACAATTTTTAGTAAAATGAAAAAAATAAAAATGCTTTAGTCATCCGGCGCTTATATATGTATGGGGTTATATATAGCAACTTATAATTATATCTTATACGCACAGAAAATATTAATGATGTAATCATATATCAGACTAAATTGTTAATCTTGTGTCATATAAGGTATCTTACATAATTATATCTTACATCGTGTAATGTCATATATAATTTTATATTAAGTTGTATTATACATATAGCATCAAATATGAACATACCTTATAACACCTAAAAAATTTTTTATAACAGCGTATATATTATTATGTCTTCACGCAGAAAAAAACTAGGGGAATATTATCGAAGAGCTTTGTAATTATACAACTGCATACGTTTCAAGTTAGCTTAAGAAATTTCTTGTAAAATACATGAACTTTTTTAAGAAATTTTTTACTAGACTTGTAAATATTGTACAAAAATTAGAAAATATTTTACTAGAACTGTATAATTACTAAGCACTTCGATAGTATTCCCCCAGTTTTTTTCTGCGTGTTAAATTACATAGCTTATATTGAACCATATATGATTACATATTATGTTATATATGAGAATGTATTATTATATATGAAATATATATACCATATATTATTATGTATAGCGTATATGTCTAATATCTAATTTTATAAAGGTCAATATATAAAAATATATCGTTATATATGTTACCATATAAGAAACATATAATAATATATGGCTGTGCATGGCACCATATATAGTTACATGTTATAATATATTTTAAGATGAAAAAAAAACAAGATCATATATAATTTTTTTTTCTCGGGTAGTTACAAAAAAAAAAAAATATTTAAAATTAAATATTGCACAGTAAGTTTTAGGAAGAAAAATGTGGATAGTTGATTGAACTCCACTGTCATCCCGTTTTTTTTTTTTTGGTTACTTTTTCTTGTTAATTAGCAGTAACGCCCCCTATAGTGACTAATTTTTACTCAAAATACTTGTTATATATATATTTTTATTTTAATTTCTAAAATTATTAAGTTTTCTTCTTTTATTCAATGATTTTCCTTTAAACGAGTAACAGGTAAGGCTGTCTCAAGGCAGTCTTCATACAATTTACCACAAATGCGTCAAATGAGCGTTTTATACTTAAAAATTAATATATTCCGATAGAAAACTAAATTTCCTAAATATTTTGCGAAGAAATTTTTCTTGTGCCGTCTACGGTTGGAAGCGAGAAAGCTTCAAAATTAAAATTTCGTAAAATTTCAAAAACTAATTGACTAAAAACTCTTTATAATAAAATATAAGTATGTTTGAAGCTTTATCTTTAATAATAAGTCCTTACTATAGTACAAGGATTTTATCAGGATTCGTCTTAACTTATAAACTAACAGACGGATTTTTATGAAATTTTGCAGAAAGAAGACATTCAGTATTAATAGCAAAGCGTTGAAGTTTGAACAATATAAATTGAAGTTTAGATAATTTTTCGCCTAATTTCGCTTTTCAAAAAAGCGAAAATCGCAATATCTTCTTATATAGGAGCAGAAAAAATAGTTTTTCCGAGCGTAGTTATATCTTGGTAAGAGAAATATTTTTTGTCCAAAACTTCTCTTGTATATGCTTTAGTTTTAAAAATGCACCCTAAAATATTTTGGCTCATGTCGCCTAAATTAGGCAACGATAAACAATTTTGTTGAAGAACTTATTATTTGTTTTTCGAGTGGAGCACACCGTATGAATTTCGATGCAAAACACCGTTTGCCAGTTAGAGGGTTAATAAATATTTTATTGAAAAGTGAAAAGTGAAAATTTACATTTTAACAAAATCTAAAATTTTTACCTTTCTATTAGGATTACCCAAGTTCTTTTTCTAGCAAGTGTTCTAAATGCGATTCCTTTTAAACGTAAACCCCATATGATAAGTTTAGCAATATGCCAAAATCGACTTTTTGCGAAAAAGAACTTTTTTATTGTTGAAAATGGTTCTTTAGGGTATCAGAAGCAACTTTTGTTCCGCGACTTTTTTATAATTCCGGATATTTAGGGTGGCCCTTAAAACTTGGATTTTTTGACTTGTTATGAATTTAACGCATTATTTATGTTAATAGCTACAAAATCAATGTTTTTATGTGTTGAATAGTTAGTTTGGGTAGTAATCTTCCATTTTTGGTTTTTGTTGGAATAATACACTGAAAAAAAGCAAAGTGGCAACAACAAAACTTGGAAGTAAGAAAATACTACTTCTAACATTTAGCGCGGCACAAATTGGGCTGAATATTATGGCTTGCCATGCAACACAGTTGTTAATGACATTAAAATCTAAAATTCTGCCGTGGTGCTTGAAGATAACATTCCTACTTCAAAAGTTATAAGTGAATGAAGGTCAAAAAACCCCATTTTTTTCATTTTTTTCGCCTTTTTTTTACATTTTCCTAATTTTCTTGTAAACGAAAAATGCGATCGACAAGCACCACGGCAGAATTTTAGATTTTAATGTCATTAACAACTGTGTTGCATGGCAAGCCATAATATTCAGCCCAATTTGTGCCGCGCTAAATGTTAGAAGTAGTATTTTCTTACTTCCAAGTTTTGTTGTTGCCACTTTGTTTTTTTTTCAGTGTATTATTCCAACAAAAACCAAAAATGGAAGATTACTACCCAAACTAACTATTCAACACATAAAAACATTGATTTTGTAGCTATTAACATAAATAATGCGTTAAATTCATAAAAAGTCAAAAAATCCAAGTTTTAAGGGCCACCCTAAATATCCGTTTTAGGACAAGTGAGGGGCATTCTAATAAGCAAGTAGGGTATCTGACTCTACCCCCGAAACATATAAAATCATTCGGGATTAATAGCTTGAAAATGAAAAAGTTGTTTTTTTTGGCATATTGCTAGATATGTTTATAACTCAAAAGTTACTACTTATGTAAATTTGTTAAATTTCTTATTACGAGTGTTAGTATTCCTTTTTAGTCTGCCTTCAATGATCAATTAATATTATTTTTGTAACAAAACCAATGTGGAGGTTACAAAATAAATTGGGGTAAGCCAATTAAGTATTTAAATAAGCATGCCATAATACCATAACTGTAGCCAGCAACAGGCGATTAAGCCGCCGTCGACTGTTTTTGCCTCGAGCTGCCGCCGTCGCCGCCGCTCCGACGTTTTGTCAACGCTTTCCTCTCTGGTAATAACTTAAACAATCCAATAACGAGCGGAGAGTAACAGCCGTCATTTTTGTTTGCAAGGAATGGTTTTAAATTTTTGTTGTTTGGCTCTGAGGTCCGATTAAATAAAAAACTTTTATTAAGCAATAAAATAGAATAAAAATCATTTAATAGTTTTTTATTTAATCGGAACATTAGTTAGAGACAAACACCAAAAATTATAAAAATATAACAAAAATATTCGAAATATCATAATATGAAGATACATATATGACCTAAAATATATGGTCATGTATGAGCCATATATCCTCAATTTTCGGATAAAAACCAGGGACCGAAAATAACAGTTATTTTCAAATTTTTAAACAAAAAAAGCAACTAGAAGTAAATATCGGAAAACTGTTTCAAGTATACCATTTTGATGCTTATGAACTAGTCTATAATAAAATGCATTGCTTTTTAAAATTTTGATTTATATTTTTTTTAGCAAAAATAAAAATTAAAAAAAATAACTTTTATCATCTGACTTTTATGAAAAAAGGAATACTTATTACGGTCTCTGATAAAAACATATATGACACTTCGTACATGATTGTAAGATTTTTAATCGACGGTTTTTCAAGATTTCTTTATTTTCGGAAATACTTCTATCCGACGAAAATGGCTTAAATTTTAAACTGGTTTCAAGTCGGAACAAATGATCTCCCTAATCAAAATTCCACTTTTCTTCCTAAAAACCGGTGTGCATTTGAATATTTTGTATTATATACTATATCAACATGAATCGAGTATGTGACCCTTGGGGAAAAATTGTACGAACTAGTCGCTGTGACTGGTATATGACCTGTCACAAAACTGTTCTATGACATGTCACAACAATTTCCCCCCTAAGAGTGTGTATTGTAAGTGAGTATGTATGGATGGATGGATAAATGTGTTAAATAAGATGTTAAATGTGTTAGTGTTAGTATTTTCAAAAAAAATGTTAAGCACACAATTTTACAACAAAGTCTTTGTTTTACACATGAGTGTATTACAAGGATACATGGTATTTTCCATATTACAAATTGTGATTTTCTTTTTATTTAACTGACCTACAACAGCTTCAATATTATTATTTGGTATAGTAACATCATTACTATCATCATTATCAATTGTTGATGTATCATCATCGTTACTTTTGTCTGGCAAAGGACTTGAATCACCAGTTGATACTTCGCCTAATTTTTAGTTAATAATTTTGAAAAATTTAGAAAATTATACAAAAAATTAACAAAAATAAAATAAAAAAAAAAAATTAATTAAATTAACAAAAAATAGAAGTGTAAAAAATGCAGTGATCAAAATGTAAAGGATACAAATTTTGAATAGATATTTTTTAAGTGTGTTTTGTATAAACTTACATAAAGCAAAGTCCATTTTTCGGAGTGGTGATAATAGAGAATTCGTTGTATTTACTGTAGTGCCTATGGTATCCAGGGGTGATTCAATAGAACTGCTAAAATTGTCATGACCATCAAGGCTAAGTAAGGGATTAAAAGAAAGTGTAGACATGTTTTTTTTTATTTATATGTATATGGATGGATTGGTTACAATTTACCTGTGTAAACGTGTTAGATCTTTAAAGGATTTTATGGGTTTTGTTCTAATGTCCATACTTATACCACTATCAATGGATGATCGTTTAGAGTAACGACTACTATTTGGTGGACTTTGATTGCTGAAACGAAAAAATTTTCAATTAAAAAAAGACAAAGTATGGTCTTGTGTTGTGTTGTGTACTCCCTCGTTACATCTTGTTTTTAAACAAAACAAAACAAGTGTGCAAATTAAAAGGACACTAAACAAACTAAAACTGTGTATTGTATATCTACCAAAGGTAGAGCTTGCACATAACGAACAAGTTTTCAATTTATTTTTGATCAATGTTGATAATCTTAAACTTCGAGCTCATTTATATTAGTTCTCGTTTAGTGAGAAAACTAGTTTATATGAACGTTTGATGTTTTGCATGGGATTGTCACTTCTTTCATAACGTGTTCTGATGATGGGAACCTAGAAAATGCCCGAAATAGATCTATCAAAACATTCCTGAAAGTGGTCAATTAAAAAATTTGAAAACAAAAACTCTATAGATTATTCGTTAGGACAATATCCTAAAAAAGAAATATAGAGTATGGCCTCGAACTTGAGTAATTTTCATTGCACAATTAAAAGTCGAAGGAACATATTTTTTATTTTTAATAAAAATTATATCAAACTTAAAATTATATCAAACTTAAATTATTATATTTTTATAAATGAAGTTTGAAAATTTGTTTAATTTGCTGGCAAAATAATTAATAAGGTTTTTGTAAAATCAAAGAGATCATTATGAAAGGTAAGAAGAGGCAATCACTCAAAAAAGTTTTACGGTAGAATTACAACTAAAACAACTGTAAATTCAGTTAAACTGCGACAAAGGTATGGTAGACTAGGGACCATTAGTCACTTTTTTGTTTGAAACGCTGTCTTAACCAAACCAATAAATTTTTTCAAAAGGTTATTTTTAATCATAAGATTTACACACTCTGGCTTTCATTTGAATGAATAAAGTTCCCATTGCTATGCTATGACTTATATACTAGTTTTAATGTTTGTAGGAGCAATCTAAAGCTGCCTGGGGCACAATACACAGTTGGATTGACTCTATATAAAAGTGTCCATTTTTATATAGGTTTTGGACCTAATTACGTTATAATTATGAGATTACATTGAAGAATACAGCAGAAATGAAAGGCCATTTTAATCCGTTTGATTTGATGATTCCCTTGCACCAAAGTTGCTCAAGGAGAGACGTAGGAACAGATATACAAGTCGAGTGGCGCAAATTCGATGCGCCGCCGACTTTTTTTTTTTGGAGTCTAGCCGCCCCCGAAGAAAGCGGCTAGTTTCGGCCTATAGTTAGTTGTTAGCTGATATATTTATTAATTTTTTTGTTCAATTCAACTGATCTTACAAAAAAACTGCAATTTGATTACATTGAATTTGATTTAAGGCACAGAGTTATTAGTAAAACTAAAATTAAAAGTTTTTATAGATTGGCAACACTGTAACCACGAGGTCGCAAAAGCGAGAATATGCAACTATGTGGCATTGCAAATATTCCCGTTGCTTTTTTCGAAAATTTCACTTGTGACACTATGAAAATCGTTGTCCCGAGGCTACGCGTATTTTTCGATTTTAATAGCATATCATTATTTAATGTTTATTACATTTATTTTTAATTTGAATACCATAAGCATGTCATTGCTTTAAAGCAATACCATAATTTTTTTGCTTGTATATATTTTTAATAAAAAACCAACCGATAACTTTAAAATTAATAACCGATTCGCATCCCAATACCGAATCCATTAATTTCATAAATACCGGTACACCGTAACCGTTTCCCTTAATACCGTTATTGTTCCGGTATTGAAAAAAGATTATTTTTTTAAAGTTCGAAAACTTAAAATATAAATTTTTTTTAATACAAAATATGTAAATTTGCTAAATAATTTAACTTTTTGTTAATAAAATCGTTTTACTAACTTAAAGCACGACTATCAATTTTTATTTTGCGTTGGCACAATTGTGTGTTTTTAACTCATTAATGGCACTTCATAGATCCGCTGGACATAACCAAACTTTCTAGATATATAGAAACTTGCTTCATTATGAAATTTTTGTATTTTTTCCTTAAAGCGCCCTCCTGTGGAAATATTGGCAATCAAAGTTAAAACTTTGACAGCATATACATCCTAGACGGTGAAGCATATTTTAAAAATTTAAAAGTTTTGTATAATTTTGTGAACAAATCTTTATTCAAAATATACACACAAAAAATTTCCGAGGGAATAGAATGAAAGCATACTTAGTAAAATTTTTTTCATTAAAATTGTGTGATCTGTATCAAGTTTTGTATAAATTATGTATTAATTTTGTATTTGCACAATTTTCCTAAGCTACTTTCAACATAGCAAGTCATTTCATACATTATAAAATATCATTATCATTTTTATCTGTTTATTATGCCAACATTCTGTGTGCAAATTTTAATCAAGCATTACTTGGCAAAAGGTAACAAAATAAATACGGACAAACATAACATTTCTTGTACATAAATGTTAAAAGCTAGAAATGCTTTTTTTAGAAAACGAAAAAAAAATTCATAAAACAGTTTTATCTCAATAAAATGTGTATAAAATATTAATTAAACATTATTTTGACGTAACTACATAAAATTTTTAAATTAAATATAATATGTGGTTAAAATAAAGAAGTCGGAACAAAAAGCTGTAAAAAATAAGTAAGTTTATTTAAGTTATTTAATAAACATCTGAATTCTGACAATAACTTTATTTTATCTTTTTTAGTTTAAAGTCATTGCAAAGGGAACATTTAATGGCGTATTTTTATTCTTAGTGATAATGTGAGAAGGTGTTAATTAATAAGTAGAGGTAATATTTAATATATGTCATATTTTTTAATTAATTTCCCATTCCCACTCCTTACATGGATTACGAGCCAAAAGTCGTCCTCAATTACCACTTTAGTATTAGGGGTAGCCATTCCAAATCTTGTTCAAATAATATGAAAGGGCGTATTTATTAGATTTAAGAAAGCATTTCTTATAGCGTTTTAAACTTTCACACCTTAGTTCAATTAATTGAACAGTAGTTTTATATTTTTCTTGTTAATCTATTATTTTAGCTCTCGCGATATCTTTTCTACAAATAGAGTATAATTAAAGATATGTGAAACTTTTACCTGGCCACTGCAACTGGTCTTAAAAATACACCATCATGACTACGTTGAGAATCAGTCGAATCAAATATAGAAAATGAAGGATGATCTTCGCTGTCATCGTTGCTTAACTATAAAGGAATACAAAAAAAAAAAAGATAAACATACATAATTTTGTATAAAAATATATATAAAAAATTTACCAAATATTTATTAAGATTAATCGACAAACTAGTTAAAGAGCCTCTACTCTGTTTACGCTGACGTTCATGTTCCAAACGATAAATTTCCGAAACTATACTTTTAAATCTAAAAGAAAAGGTAAAATTAGAGGCGTTAGAGGCAAACAAATTTACTCGAAATCCCCAGAAATATTACCCCTTATTATGGGCTACATCCAAAGGAGTTTGTTGTGCATGATTTTTAATCTTTAAAGCATTTTGATTCCATTTATACAATAAAATGGCGGTACCCAAATGACCACGACAGCAAGCCCAGGTCTAAAGAATAAAAAAAAAAAAAAAGAATTAAAAAAGTAATAAAATTTTAAATGAGTCTTAAACCATGTTATACACGTTATATAGTTGTGCTTAATATTTTATAGTTCATTAAAATTTATTGAACTAGTTCGTAATAATAGTTCATGTGCTTGTTCGACAATTATTTTCAATTATTCATATTGTTGTATTGATCAATGGTTTGTTTGAACAATATAACCATATGAATAATAATTAAAAGTTACCCCTTATTCAAGGGAGTATTTACAAATAAACACAATTCGCTTTTATATAAAAAGATCTTTCAGATAACTATATACAGTTTCTATGTTCAGAAAGAAAATATTTATCTGGAGGTAAAAGACTGTTAGTGCTTTATGGTTAAAATATCGCAAAAACTAATTTTTTTTTAATTTCTACTTTAAACGAATGCAGTTTTGAGTGGAACAAGATATTGCAATAATTTTTTTAAGAATTTATTTAGATAAATCTGCAATGTTTTAGAAAGCCAATTGATCCCGATATCACTGGGCTATTCGAAAAACACTGCACCTGAGTCGGACCAAATTTTGGAATTTTACATTTTTAAATGGTAATATCTCGGGAACTATATGAGATAACACACACATGTTTTGTTAGTAGTCTCTACTAGCAGAGAAATAAAAAAATGCCGAGGACTCAAAATTTTTTATGCTAAAAGTACCCAACTTTGGGGAGCCATATTGCCGCCACCGGGGATTGTGGTAGGTTCAACATCGAAACTTTAACTTGATATTACGTCATTTATGCCTGTTCCAAATTTTATTGTAATCGTAAGAAATGGCCGAATTATTTCCAAAATTTTTGTGATTTATCAAACTGTGCATCATTAAATAAAAAACAAAAGATAAATTTTCAACATATATATCACAAAACTTAACGTCCACGAACTAAACTTATTTTCTGGGAAAATCTGTTGGATTTCAATTAAACCTGGATTCCTTTTGTAACTTTTACGTCATATTGTTAAACTAAACAACTGTAAGCACTTTTTTTTATTCCATTTTTTTTGTAATTTCCTTTTATTTCAGCACAATTTTTGCAAATAATTTTTTTTTTTTAATTTGTCACCCTCAAAGTTGCTAGAACTGATGTAAGAATAGGTTCTAGAACCGTTCCATAGAACCAGTTGCCAGTGTGACAATTTCAAACAAAAATGGTGGATACAAGAATGGCTTCTGGAATCGTTCTATGGAACTGTTCTTCAAACGCTCTTTAGAACTAGTTCTAAGGGTGACAATTTCAAACAAAATTCATGGGTTACAACGCCAAACTAGAACCAGTACTGGCTCTAAAGAAGTTTTGCTGGGAAATATTTAATATTAATTAAATAAATTCTCAGGAAAATTTGTGGATCGCTTCTAAAATTTCTAGTTTCAGAATTACTTATACGGTAGTTATATCAGGTTCATTAATAGCATTCCTAGAATACAACTAGTTCTAGAACTCATGCAAGAGAATGTTATAGAGCATTTTCCTAACACATTTGGGGTGTTTTGAGAACTAGTGCTTATGAACTTGTTGAAAATTAATTGTAGAATGCATCAAATATGAAACAGGCTTCATTAAAGTCAATGTTTATGAAATGTTTGTAGAATTGGTGAAAATCTTCGTAAAACTACTGAATCATTCCGACAATGAAGTGTTTATAAAATTTATGAAACATAAAGGAAAAGACCTACCACGTACTTGATTACTAAGAAGACAAGAATGGAGCAAAATTGGTGATTAATAATTCTGCCTATTATGGAGGCTCTAGCTTTTCTAAAACTTCGGGTTCTGGGTTCTGATGAGATCTTTAGCCAGATCGAAATACTAGTATCAACCTAGCTAATATAGGGTCCGCCAAATAACTGAAAGATTGAAATGTATGAAAATTAATAAAATTCTTTGAAATAATTTCATAGCTCTAATGAAACTTTTCATTAAATGTATGAAGATATTTTTTATGAAACTATTCTCGTAAAGTTTATTTTGTAGGCTGTATGTAATGTTTCGTTTTAAGTTAAGCCAATTATATTTTTCTTAGTGCGGGCATCTGAGGATTAGGCTGATGCCTACGATACAATATTCTAACTAAATATTTGAAATTATAGAAAGTTCGAAAAAACTATTTTGCTTTTTTTAATACAAAATTTTAACCATTTATTCTTTATTTTTTATTTGAATTAGTTCAATTCTTTGAGCGTTGATCTTTTTCCTTCAGAATTTGGGAAAATCTTCTTCTATATCTTCTACATAGGTCCTCTGACGAATGTCAGTGGATAAAGTCTGCTTTAAATTAGCGGATGATAATATTTTTTAATTAATAAATAAACATTGCATGATTTTTTGTTTAACAAAGAACAAATGATCTTGAACTTGAATAATATTGCTTACATCATAATTTATGATAAAAGATCGAAAAATAAACTTTTTGTTTTAATTTTTTATAATTTAAAAGTAAAACATTTTTGGGAACTCTAAACTTTGAATAACACTTACCAATGGTGTATAACCGTGAGAATCTTGACTAAAAGCATCAATTTCGGTTTCTAGTATAATATGTGGATTTTCTGAACGCCAATTCAATAGAGCACACACTAATTTATTATAACCCAAAGCGGCGGCTAAATGTAATAAAGTCATTCCCTTGTAGCCCGTATTCCAATTTGTTGAAGTCGCCGTGGTATTCTGCCAAGACATTTTTGTCAATTGATGACAATAACTGACCAATTTCTCTTCCAAATTTCCCTGCAGCGAGAAAATATGCTGAGAAGCTGTTAGAGATGCTGTTACAGCCTCGGATTTGGTCTGCATTGTCTCTTCAATGGTAGTTAAACGATTGTATAATGAAAATTTATATAAACAATCATTGGTATTAGCATCGAAAGGAGCCTCCTGACAAGCCGACATTTTATATTCAAACATTACCGAATCGGATATGACAAAACCATCCGATGATACTTGTAGCGTGGCATAGCCCACTTCATGGGAAGGGCAATAACAACGTAAAACACCCTCTTGCACTAAAACCGTGGGAACTGGTTGTGAATCAAATAATACTGTATAATGAGCATCTGATGACCAAGGTCCAGCGACCAAAACTTTAACACCTCCCTCCGGGTAAGACCAATCTGGACTAAAATCACAAATTTTTAACATTTTCTTTTCACAACTTAATGTGGTCGCGGAACCACTATCATATTCTGAAAGTTGATGTACACTTTGGCAAGATGAGTTAACACTTATGGAGTCATTGTGTTGGTTGCCCACTCCTGTGACAGCTTGTTCCAAGGCTGTATTTGTCAAAGCCTGCTTATCATCTAAATCTAATTCGGGAAATTCGACCAACATATCAAAGGCATCTAAATTGGCAAATACATCATCGGTATCTTCATCGTCAGCCTCTGCGCCGGCTGACAATTGTTCTGGTTCACATTGCTGGACTGCTGGTACTACAATACTACTAGTAGTTACACCCGAGGAAACACTGGAATTCATAAAATCCAATGTTGTCAATATATTGCCCTCAACCGGCATATTGGCTATTAAAGTTCTTTGTATGTCATCGTGTGATAAATCTAAAGTTTCATTAAAGAAACCCAGTGTATCGTGTAGTTCTGTGGAAACTTGTTGTCCTTGTGTATCCATTGGATTGCTATGGTTATGTTCTAGACTATCAAAACATATTGTAGAGGAAGTGGTTGAAGATGTGGGGGTTGGATGTTGTAAAGTATCTGTGCTATTGTTGCTATTTGGGGGTTGTTGCTGTTGATTTGTTATTGTGGAGTTATTATTATTGTTGTTGTTGCTATTATTACCATTGGAAGCATCTGATGATGAGGATGATAATGATGATGTTGTTGCACAACCTGCGGTATTTTTATTTATGTTACAATTGTTGTACTCATCTAATTGATTGTTCCTGTTGTTACCATCAATATTATTATTGATGTTGGAAGTGTTTAGGCTTAAATCGTTGTTATTAGAAGACATCTAAAGAAAAAAGAATGATTTGTAGTATGAAATAAATTTTATGTTAAAAAGTTTTTTTGTTTTTTATATCCTGATCACGAAATCGAAAAGGCATCAAACAAACAAATTTTAAGGACTTTAAATTTTATGTAGCAACCAAAAATTTTATAACCTCAAAGAGAATCCTTATATAATAAATTTGCTTTTACGAATTTAAAAGTATTTAATATTATTTCCCACAAATAAGTTGATCTAAAACCAATTAAATATCATAAAACCGTCAAAATATGCGGATTTTCCAAAATAATCGCGGTTTTCGATTTAAGTTCTAATAATGACAAACACATTTTTTGAGTGTATTCGATATTTTTTAGGGGTGTTGTATATGGGACATTCTTAGTCAACGGTAGACCCCCTCCAACGAATCTGAAATCAGATTTTCAAAATTAAAAATGGCGTATAATTTGTTTCGAAGCTGATCAATTTTTAGAAAAATTATTCGCTATTTAGAATTTTTAAAATCCGATTTCAGATCCGTATACAGCGACCTGTAAAAAAAAATATTTCAATTCGATGATTTTCAAGAAAATTATCAGCCATATTGGATCCGCCATTTTGAATATTTTAAATCTGACTTCAGATTCATACTCAAAACTTTCTAAGAAAAATATTTGATACGAAAGCGATTACTTTTTAAACAAATTTCCACCATATTGGCTCAGCCACTTTGAATATTTCAAATCTAATTTCAGATTTGCAATCAGCTACTCTTTACACTTTCAGAAAAAATATTTGATACAAATCCGAAGATTTTTAAAAAAATCATAAGTCATATTAAATCCGCCATTTTTAATTTTGAAAATCGAAATTTATATTCGTATTTAGCTACTCAAAAACGTTACCTTTAATAATATACCATAAAACCGATCACATTTACAAAAAATCATTCACCATATTGGATGCGCCATTTTGAATTTTGAATATCTAATGTTAGATTCGTCATCAGCGATCCAATTCAGAATCTTGTTTTAGATCATCCTCCATATTTTATCTGGATTTTTAAACTCTGATGCCAGATTGGATTTTTAAACTCTGATGCCAGATTCGAGCTCAGCGAACCCCAAAACACCCCGTGTGCCAAGCCCATTCCGTCACTCCTTCACATATTTTTAACTGGCTCTAAAAGTAGTATGTCAACTCGCGCCTCCATTTTGACTAAACCATTATTACCTCCGTATTGCGCCATTCGGATTTTGAAAGTAGAGATATAGCTCTGTACGGTAAGCTCAATTTTGGACAGTGGCACAGTGGTGGAGAAAAGTGGACGTTTTTTGAGCAAATTTGCCTACAGCCCAGCCCGCAGTTTTAAACGAATTTGAAAAATAATTGAATAAATTTTAGATCGTTCCCTCATGGCCTATTTTTAAGTCATTTATTTTATATCCTTAATAAATCCTCAAAATCAGCCAAATTCGCGTTTTTTTTATATGTATGCGATAAAAAATTTTTAAATAGTGAGATACAAACGAAATGTATCTCAACTTTTTTGTAATTTTTTTCTCTCTTGATAATCGGTATCAAATCCTAGGGGACTTCTTTATTTTGTTCCGTTCAAACAAATTTAGTTGGAAATAGAGCATTTTTATTTTTAATACAACATCTTTCGCAAATATTAAATTATTCAGCTGCATTTTGGCACACCGATGAACTCTACTAAAAGATGAACTCTTAAATCATCTGTTCTCGGTAAGTTGTCATATATGTTTTCCGTACATGTCACGTTTTTTCCATGAACCGGACTTTTTGTATATTTATATTTTACAGGAAATAATTGTTCAGATTTGTCTTTTTGCGTATGCACAAACAGTTTTCGACAAACTGTGAAATGGATAGACAATTTGTGTAAAAAGAGTAAACTGATAAAACACGCGGATTTGCTGGTTAAAGCTGTACATTAATTAACTAATTTTGATACTCGAATGTTACTGAAGGTCTTCTTTGTGTTAACCATTCAAAATACTAAGATCTTTTCTATATAAAATTTTTAATCAAATTTTTCGCATAATCTGGCCCGTTAGTGAAGGAACGGAGTACGCCATTAAAATAAGATGCCCGAAATATATAGGAACAATGATCACTACACTTTTATTTTATTTCTCAAGTCACATAGTGTAATCCCATGTTAAATTGATCACAATAACATGTATTTGTTGATTAGTTATTTTGAAGAAATATCGTCAAATATATTAACAGTAATTAGTTATTTTAACAAATTTATTTAATTATATTAAATTATTATTTTGTTGTTTAAACAATGCGCTGTATTCAAGTTAACAATGCGGTAACACGAATAATGACGCCACAAGACTAAAAGTAACCATTAGCTGTTTTACAAAAATTCCCATCAATTTGAATAACATAATTGTTGTTTTAACAATAAAATTTGTCAAAAGTTAACAAAAATTTTATGTTGATTTCACTTACGACTTTTGGTAATAAGGGTACAATTCCATCAAAAAAATTCAATTTTTTCCTACTTCTGCTTAATATTTTTAAAAAAAATTTCGAACACAGGTACACTTGGCCTACATTTGTAGAATAGCAAAAAAATTATAAAAACTTAATTTTTGATGGTTTCTCAAACTTTTTTACCTCCCCTGACAGAGCACTTTGGTTTTTGGATTTTATACCTTTGTTCGAGCAAGGCATTCTTCTTTTAGCATTAGGTCCAATAGTTTTGTGGTGCGAAATTTAAGAAAAATTTGATTACCCAGAAAAACTTTGGTAATGGGTGCGATAAAGTAATGCATTACCTTGTAACGTGTACTCCTTACCTGTATAATTACTTTCCAACATAAAGTAGTTAGTTACCGGTAATGGGTTACATAATTCATTACTTGGTAATGGATACTCATTACCTTCACCATTACTTACATTACATTTTGTAGGCAAATGTGTAGCCACTTACTTTTGAACTTTGTGTAAGCATAAAAGTAACCAATTACTATTTGCCTCAACTTAAGCTAATGGGTAACCAATTACTACATCCCTTTCAATTATTGTATAGGTAACCACTTACTTTTGTACTTTTCTTAAGTATAAATGTAACCAATTACTATTTGCCTCAACTTAAGCTAATGCGTAACCAATTACTTTATTACTTCCAATAATTATACAGGTAACTAATTACCATTTCAATCGATATAGGGATATACGTAACCAATTACATTTTACCATTTCCTAATCATATGAATAACCCATTACTTTTCACCTAGTATGTTCAACTTAGTAAGCCATTACTCTTTATTTTTTTGTAAGCATATTGGAAAGTATGGACCCATTACCTTGAGGCTCATCGCCTGTAAAATTCATCAATAAAGTAACGTGAAAAGTAATGCATGGAGCCCTATGGCGATACATTACTTTACCCATGATTTGGTAATGTGTGGTTTTGCTGGGTACTTAACTCTTGACGACCTCCCCACAAAAACTCTTATACATGGAAAAACAATTTAAATTAATTTAACAAAGTATAATTTGTGATACATTATCTATAATTTCTGACATAATTATGATCAAATGAAAAAAATGTTTTGTGTAGTATTTGAGTGCAAAAACAAATTATGCTAAGATGTTTTTTAAAAAATTTCTAGAATAGAGGAAAGATGCAATTTTTAGTGAAAATCAAATCGCAATATCTCGAAAAACTAAATTATGTATAGCAAGACATATTTTTTTTTAAAACAATTTAAGAAAAATTTTCAAAAATCGAAAATTTTGGTAGTGGACTTGTTAAAGCTATCCGAATTTTCTCCAATTTGCAGCAAATAACTTTTAGATCTAACACTAAAATAATCTGAACAATAAATTTTAATTTTTCAAAAAAAGTTTTTATTCAAAATAAAAAAGGCCGCTCAAATGTACTGATCCCTTTAATCAGGCGTTGGCAAGGCGCTTTAATACAATGTTTTGCCAGTAGTATTTTTTCATATAGAGTTAAATTTTGTAAAAAAAAGTACTGGCAAAGCACTTTCTATAAACGATGGCAAAACACATTCAAACGATGTTTTCCCAGCAGTATTTTTTCAAATACGGCCGTAAATTTTGTAAAACTAGTACTGGCAAAGACCTGTTAGAAAACGTTGACAAATCACTGTTAGCTGATGTAATGTCAGTGCACGTGTTTCAGAAACAGTTGTTAAATTTTGTTAAAAAAAAAAGTACTGACAAAGTTCTTTTTAAAAACGTTGGTAAATCACTTTTAACTGATGGTTTGACAGTGGTTGTTTTTAATAAACAGTTGTAAATCTTGTAAAACAGGTATAGACAAAGAACTTTTTGCAAACGTTGGCAAAGCGTTCCAAAGTAATACCAATGCATTTTCTTTGGTATTACTGTTAACTAACGCTGTGCCAGTGCTTTGTTTTTTGTACCATCGTCAATTTATACATCGGAATGCTTATTTAATTTTATCGTTCGGCTTTAACAAATCTTTTTCCGAAGAGCTTTTACAACCCACATTTTAAATATTTCAAATAAGAGGCAACACTGGGCCAACAGCATAGGCAATATGGTTATCAAAATTTTTGTTTTTTCAAGTACTTTGTTACTGCGAACAAAAAATCTGAATTTCTTATATTTTAGACATGTTTTCATGCATAATTTTTTAATTTTCAACCACACTTTTTAACATAAAAAATACGTGTCTAATATTTTGTTGTCCTCAACAACATACAGTGGTGGACACATAATTAGAAACGCTGTTTCAATTAAGTAAAATCGCAGTGTAACTATTTTTAAGGCCTGCACTGTAAATTAAAAGTACCGTTAATCAACAAGTAGACAATCAACAACGTTCTTGATGCAAAACACATGGAGTTAACCGTTAGCATTTTTTAAAAAAATAAGATTATTCCCCAAGTAGTTGATTATGGCTGGCCACGTAATTAGAAACATCAAGTTTTAGCTTTAATTTCTAAACTTATCTTATTATAAGTGACAAAGTAAGTGTAATTTAAAAAGCAAAAGATTGATATTGATACGTTTTAGTTTATAAAATGGGAAAAAACAAGTCATGTACTACTCAAATGAGGAAGTTAATTGTGCAGTGTTATCAGAATGAAACTGTCCATGTCGGCTATCGCACAAAGATTTTCTTGCTCTAAAAAAATTGTATTTGGTGCAATTCATTTGTACAATAAGACAAAGCAGTTTGAAACCCCAGCCAGCAAGCCTAGGGAACGAAAGACCACTTCAGCAGAAGATAGAATTATTTGTAGGGACAGCAAAAGAAATCCATTCTTGTCATCGAGAGAAATAAAGGCTAAAATTTTACAGCAAATAAATGCGGACATATCCACACGGACAATAAGAAGACGCTTACAAGATTCGGGACTTCGTGGGTGCATTGCACAAAAAAAAAAACGCATGTCTCAAAAAAAAATATTAAGAAGCGGTTGCGGTTTGAAAGAGAAATGCTTAAAAAAGATCAAAGTTATTGGAAAAGAGTTCTCTGGAGTGACGAATCTAAGTTTAACTTGTTTCAATCTAATGGAAAAACGTATGTGAGACGTCCTCCAAACAAAGCCTTAGACCCCAGGTACACTGTGAAAACAGTGAAACATGTGTAGTGTATCCACTCATTCTACCACTACCTTAACACTATTGTAAAGTACGATCGAGTGCAACGCATCATATTGCACATATCAAACATATGTGTCATGCACAATACACTCAATCGTACTGATATAGACTCAAGTATAATAATTTTAAGTTATTTAAGTAACTTTAGAAAGTGACTCAGAATCTAGGTTAAGATTTATTCACATGTTAGCTTTATAAGCAGGGACAAAATAGAAAATAAAGACAGTTGTTAACAGACTAACAACAAACGCCTTTCTAATTTACAAGGCGGTCCAGCACTCGCCTTATAAAGTACAAACCTTTTACACATGGTGGTGGGTCTATTATGGTCTGGGTGCCTTTTCTTGATGTGGTTTGGGTCCAATCGTGCGAAATCATGAAATAATGGATCAACATTAATATAAAAGCATTTTGGAAAATGTAATGGAACCGTATTCTTTTGAGAATACGGTCCATAACATTTTCCAGCATGACAATGACACAAAGCACACTTCACGGTTAGTGAAGTCTTGGCTTTTGGATCAAAATATTGATGTGCTGGACTGGCCCGCACAAAGTCCTGATCTCAACCCAATTGAAAACTTATGGGCAATTGTGAAAAGAGATCTGAAGGACCAAAACCCACGAAACAATGACGAATTGTTTCAGTTAGTGTAGCAAAGCTGGGAAAACATATCTCTGCAAACATGCCAACGTTTAATACAAAGTATACCGAAAAGACTGCAAAATGTTTTCAAAAATAAAGGTTATCCAACAAAATATTACAGGATATGTCCATTTTGTATAACTTTACAAAGATATTTTTAAGTTGAATGTAAATATTTTTTGTTTGAGTTTGAATTTAAACGTCTTTTTCAGACAATTGCAATTAATACTATAATATGCAATTTTATTTAATTTTAATTGTGAAAGGCGTGGTAGAGAAGAATGAGTGTATTTTCTGAATCAGACTGCGCAGTTTCAGGCATTGAACCTTCGTCAGTGACCCTGTTTTCTGATTTTTTTTTGAATTTGTTATTTTTTGTTGTTTCTAATTATGTGACCAAAATTAAAAAATATTTTTTTTTATATTTAGTTAATTTTCTTAAAAATGTTATGAATTTTTTACTTTAAACTTAATGACGAGTCGTTACTTAACAATTTTTAGTTCTAATAAAGTAAACTTAGTTTTTAAAATATATATTCAAAACAATATGCTACGCAGTTGTTTCTAATTATATGGCCACCACTGTATCTATCTAAGTTTGATTAAAATCTGTGTAGTTTCCTAGTAAGCAAAAACTGTAATTTTAGAATTTAAATTTGAAAATAACTTTTGTCAAAATTTTTAAAAATCCTCATATGAATAAAATTCTTATTTTTTTGTTTTTTTTTTTTTCTTAGTTTGGCAAATGTAGGTGACACGTTTCTTAAGGTTGGTCCCTCTTATGACAAGCCATGTTAACGAGACCCTTTCATGTAAAAAGTTCAAATTAGAACCAGTCCCTGATACCTTGGAAAAGGTACACGATCAAAAAAAAAACGTGTTCTTAATATTGTTGTTATTTACGTCCTTTTGGATTTTAGCTAACGATATAAACACCTCAACCAGAATAGATTTCAAATAGCAAAATATAATTTTCAATTAAAGTAGTAAACTAACCTGTTCATTTTCAATATTGTTATTGTTGTTGTTGCTGTTGTTGACTGACAAAGCCGAAGAAGTCGTAGTTGTTGTATTCGATTTTTTATTATTAATATCAATAAAAGTTTGGGATGATGAGGACAAAGAAGAAGAAAGAGATGAAGTTTCTGATATGGAATCAGAAGATGAAATCATTGTGTGAGTTTGTGTGTGTTGTTGCTTATTTGATAGAGCAGCAGCAGTAGCTAAAGATGTAGAGGGTTGATGTTCGGGAGACATACACATGGGTTCAACAGTTGAAGAGGCTGTTGATGATGATGATGTTGTTGTGGCTGGGGATGATGTTATTGATGGTGATTGTTGCTGTTGTTGTTGTTTATGATGTTGCAATTTATAAAATTGTTCTTGTGGTGAAATATGTTTTTGTTGTTGTTGCTGCTGAGTATGAGAATTTATAGAATTATTGTTGGAAGTATTTAATTGCTGTTGTTGATTGTAATTATTAAATTTTGCTGTTGTTGTATTATTGCTATTACTATTTATGACATTTAAATCATTCGATTGTTGTTGATGAGGTGCTGAAGATGATGCTGGTGTTGTTGCAGCAATATTAGTAGTATTTGTTGCTAATGTTGTTGCATTTTGATTTGAATTTGTGGTATTGTTGTGGTTAATTTTATTATTTGCAATAGAATTCGTTGTAGTCAAATGTTGATGATGATTTTGTTGTGTATTCAACAAATCATTAACATCATTACCAACACCACCCGTACTATGGATGGTTGTTGTTGGAGTGGTGTTTGAAGAGGAAGCCAATAAATTGTTGTTGGGGTGTTGATTATGATGGTGTTGTTGCTGTTGATTTGTGTTATTATTATCCATTGCAGTTATAGTTGTTTTTGCTATTTGAAAACGATGTTGTTGCTGTTGTTGTTGCTGTTGCTGCATTGGGGTATTGGTATTATTTATATAACGTTGTAAATTGCTATTATTATGATTGCTGGAATTGTGGTTGTTGCTGTTGCTATTATTATTTGGTTGGTTATGTTGTAGTTGATTGAAATTTGATTGATTTGTATGCATTTGTTGTTGCTGATGCTGCATAATTAAATTATTTCTAGAAGCTATCAATTGTTGATGATTAGCTGTTGCTGTTGTTGCATTTGTACCATTATTTGTATAATGATGTCGATAATGTTGCAAATGTTGTTGTTGCTGTTGTTCGTTGTGTGGCGGTATAATTTGAAATTTTATAGCCGATTCTTGTGTCAACTGTTGAGTCTGTGCATGATGACCATGACCACCATGATTTTGTTGATGATGCTGTTGTTGATAACCATTTGTTTCCATATTAGCATCACGTATAATTCTTTTATCAGCCCATCGGGAGTAGAGCTGTAAGAATTTTTAATTAAAAAAAAAAAAAAAAAAATAAGAAAATTAAAAAATTAAAAAAAAAAAAAACTCAATGAAAGCTTTATAAATTATTAGGCCTTTTCAAACAAACCTACTACTTCATCACTTCCTTTCCTTTTCTTAACATAATTATCCTGATTACACAAATATTAATGTGATCATATATGAATATACACACAGAGAAAAATTTAGCTATTTGCCAACTGACATTCGGTTACTACGGCTCAAATTCGCTTATTACGAATTTCTGTCCGTTGGCACATCTAACATTAGTTTTCACAACAAAGTTTGGTTTAACCAACTGAATTTTAGTTACAACACCCAAAATATTCAGAAATCTTATGCAAATATAACTGAATTTAGAAGTTGTTACCATTTTTTTTTTTTTTTTTTTTTTTTATTAATTAATAATCATATAATTGCAAATTATATACTATTACCCTAACCGAGCACTAGCTACTGTGGCCTTCGGCGCATTGTAGCGAAAACAGACCAGTTCATCTAATGGGAATCGAATCCACGACCCCCCCCCCCCCACTGATAAGCCAGCACGCTACCCACTAGCCTACCGGGGCGCACAAGTTGTAACCATTAAAATACACTTTTTAATTCGGTTGGCACTTTATTTCTCTGTGTGTATGTTATCATAAGTGGTGTTATACATGATCACATATGCACGCAGAAATAAGACACTTTTCAATATGTTTGCAGGTAATTATATGAATATGTTTCCAATGATTTAAATTTTCAAACCTATACCCAAGAAAAAGATTGGTTGGAATTCAGCCGAAACCATTAGCATTTATTTGATGGGATGTTATTTTATTTAAAACTACCAATAATCGTATAATAAAGCAAAAATGCTTTAAATAAAAAGAGGAAAATGGAGATAAAAAACAATCCATTTATCCAATTATTGGTATATCCAATCAACTTTTCAAATAATATTCGGTTAGTAATTGTGTACGGTAGAAGCCACCATTTAGTCTGTTATAATACATGAGAATCTATCAAATTAAAAAAAAAAAAAAATTCGATAATCAATCAAATAGCAAATACCGGTATTCGCAATTAAATATGCCACTAAATTAGAGGTTCAGTGAATTGTGGATTAAATTGTTTATAAAAGCAACTAATGATTGGTATTGGTAAACGAATTTGAGACAATGTTTGTTTTCCTAACAAAATATTTAAATTCAAATTTAGTACTTAACATTTATAAGTGTTTGTATAGTGGGTAGAGAGTTTGCCTTGTACTCCTAACTTCCGAGTTTAAATCACCGAAAAGACAAACACAAAAAGTTTTTTTTTTAATCAAAATAATATATTAAACTGTTTAAATAGCAAATAAGACAATGAAAATTGAAAGTGATTGTGGTGAAAACAGTAGGACAGATGACTATTAATCTGAAGACCACGGTTCAATACCAGAAAAATCAAGAATTTTTTAAATTTCACTAAAATTTTGTGGAATGTAATAATATTTATTTGGAATGTAATATTGGGAAAGACAACTGAATATAAACTTTCACGACTAAAAATGTAATTCAACATTACGATAGTTGTCGTAACCGAAATAAATTCGTTTGGCAACAAATGCGGTGGAAACAAATATATATTTGCAGTTTTAAATAATTTAGATATTATGATTGGGACATGTAAACATATACAGTTAGTGGAAAAAGTATGTTTCCAAGACAAAACTACAGATAAAAACGGGTGTAACTTTTATTAATGCTAATATTATCAGAAAATTTTTTTATTTTATTTTCAAAATTATTTTCATTAGTTGTACCATATACAAATTTATTAAAATAATGTTTATTTCATAGTAGTTATATAAAAAAAATTAAAAATGTCCATAGAATAATATAGAAAAAATAAGTTTCCAATTTACTTAGTAACCGCAGTGACCACCACCACGGAGAGACATTTTAGCAAGTCGGTCTTCCATGGTGTCTACTAACTTCAGGCACTCTTCTGAACTAAATTTTTTCCAGTTTGAAATTATGCAATCTTTTAATTGGCTTAGATTTTGGGGTGCCTCCTCAGCAATACGAATTTTCAGCATAGCCCAAGCGTTTTCAATTGGAGAAAGGTCTGGGCTTTGAGGTGGCCACTTCAAAATGGTAACATTTTTCTCAAAAAGATAGTCTACCACCTTTTTTGCAGTGTGTATAGGCGCATTGTCCTGCTGGAAAATGAAATTTTGACCTATTAAGCGATTTCCCTCTGGAATGGCGGTTTCTTCTAAAATTTTCAAGTATACCGCAGCATTGACTTTTCCTTCTAATACAATTATTTCACCTGTACCCCGTGCAGAGAGGCAGCCCCACACCATTAAGCCTCTGTCTACCGCTTTAACCGTTGGCAAAGTGCACTTATAAGACAATGCGTCACCTGCCTTACGCCAAACGTGTACCATACCATGAGAGTACTTAAGTCTTATTATGGATTCGTCTGTCCATAAGATATTGTACCAAAATTCTCGTGGTTTTAAAATGTGTTCCTCGTAAAAATGCATTCTTTTTGTCATATTTACTTTGCTTACGTATGGAATTTTGCGAGCTACACGGCCATGTTTACCACTGACTCTGAGTCTATTACGAATTGTGAATATTGATGGTGCAATTCTGCCTTCGTTTATCAACTGAGATCGAATCTTTGGTACAGATTTTAGTGGGTTCGCCTCCGATATATCGAGTATTCTTCTGTCAAGTCTATCGCTTGTTATTTTAGGACGTCCTGGTCTCTTTTTAGCACAAACTCTGTTTTCATTTTTATAGGCAACAATCACTTTACGTATTGCGGTGTGCGACTTACCAATTGTTTCGCCAATATATCGAAAGGTGTGGCCATTTTTATAAAGATTTGTAATTATTTTGCGTTCTTCAGTAGTCAATTGTTTGAATTTAACCATTATTTCTGAAATTATTTCTGTCGTAGTATAATATTCAATTTGTTTTAATATCTCGAAAACAAGCAAAAATATTAATGGAATTAAGGATAAATTTACCTTCTTTTTGTTTGTTAGTACACTATTAGAACTAAATTGATAGAAAACATTTAAAGCATTTACGAAACTATTGTTAATATGTAACAAATCACCACATGTTTTCTTTTGGAAACTTACTTTTTTATAAGCATATTACTTGTTTTTGTATAATTTGAATTACCGTTATTTATACTGAAGAGCAAAACTTCTCAAACTTCTCTTATATAACCTTACATAAGAGCACTGTTGCCAGGTTTGACGATTTTTAGTACCTAAATTACTAAATGACGATTGGACGATTTTTGCTTCCAAAATGACGATTTTTTGACAAACGTTTAATATGTCAGCAAAACAAGTTTATTTGCTATTATTAAAAAATCAAAAGATCTATTTTTGGATTTTTATTATTTCGTTAAAATTTAAAACAATTTTTTATTGAAAGTTTAGCAAAAAAAGTTATTTTATGGATTCATGTTAGGTTTATTTTAATTTATTTTCTGCACTTAGTAAAGGTAAAGACCACTGCAAATGTAGCTAAAAACAAATGAAATTTCACTTGAAAAACGAACGACTTACATTTTGGTAAATTCAACTAACAGTCATTTGTTTTTTACTGTTCAAAAAATTAACTACAATTGTATTATTAATGAGTGGTTCAGTCAGTGCAGTAAAAAATAAACAAACATTAATTTGTTTTATTTTTTTAAATAAAAAAAAAAATACTCTATAAAATGAATGTAAAATCATAATACTGTAATTTAATGTGGTTTGTTTTTTAAATGAACTACAATTGTAGTCAAAAATTAAATTTCTTCTACAAATGACATGTTTTTTCGCTTAAAAATAAAGATACTGTATTACAACTAAAACAACGACAAATATTTACAGCAGAAGTTCCCTGAGTATGTGCCTACTTTTTTTATGGTTGGCAAACACTACCTTTTCATTACAACGAGAGTTGCCTGCCACGGCAGCACCAATGCCGTTATGAACGTTTTAAAGCTACGATTCCAATAGTGGCATGTGTCTTTACAGGGTTTATTTCAAAATTCTACCCATTAAATTTTGTTACATCAACAAAATAACGTTATAAATCGTCGTTTCGGTATTTTAGCGTTATTTTGACTTTAACTAGTTCAAGATAAATCAAACAGAAAACTAAAACCGTTCACATAAGAAGAAAGAAGTCTTTAATGGAATCGCTTTTTTTAAATTTCCATTCCGCTATTAGTGTTACTGTGATAGCCAATCGTTATTATGAAAAGTTATTGAATGCCAACTCTGCTGTTTTTAACATTTATATTTTTATAAAGTTTAATTAGTGTAAGATTGAGATAAAAATAAAATATTTTTTAAATTAAAAAAAAACATCCAAGTTTTTGCGAAACAAACATCGAGTTCGAATATTCTGATTTATAAATCCAAAAATAAATCCGGTGCTTAAAAAACAGGCCTAATAATAATATAAATAAAGTGTTCCAAAGTGAAACTTCAGATATTCACAATTTATATTTGAAAATGGAAAAACATGCAGTAATTAACAATATTTAAATAAAAATAAATAATAATATAAATAATAAATAAAATAATAAATAATTTTTAGCAATATTAAAAGCCAACCCAAAAATATGAAATAATCAAAAATTTCAAAATTTATTGTATTAAACTATGTCATCACATGTAATGCAATTTGAAACTATAATTCGTTAATGGAAGTCCAAATTTAATAATTAAAGAAAATAACATTGTTAAAGAATTTCTAAACAATGTAAAAGAATTTAAGATTTAAAAAAGTGGTGTTTACAGAATTATGTAGAAGGAAATAACAGTTAAAGTGGTAAAGTGCTATCGTTATAAAATATCATGATTTTCGAAGTTTAAATTACAGAAAAGTGTAAAAAATCGTATTATATTACACCGATAGTATATGAGCATTTGAAATGTGAATCACATTATTATTCTTTTTTTTTATTAAAACTTTATCCCACTTGTAATAAATATTTTTTGTTTTGACGATTTTTTGACGATTTTTGAAAATAAAATGACGATTTTGACGATTTTTATTGGAAAATTTGACGATTTTATGCTCAACATACCTGGCAACACTGCATAAGAGTACTTTTTAAAATGATAATGATCTGTTCTCATTACCAAACATTAGGATGCTCACAACTTATTAAATATAATATGTGACATTGGAAACTTATTTTTTCCACATACTGTATATGTTTGGTGGTAGTTGCAAATATATATATATATATATATGTTTACAGGCAACCGTAATTATATTTGTAAGCAAACATGTTGTATTAAAAACATGGGAAACTAAGATGTTTTCCAAACAAAAGTTTATTGCCAGATACAAGCTTGATATAATTTTTATTAAAAATAAAAATTATGTTTTTTCGACCTTTAATTGTGCAATGAAAAATGAAAATTATTTAAGTTCGAGGCCATACTCTATATTTCTTTATTAGGATATTGTCCTAAAAAATAATCTATAGAGTTTTTGTTTTCAAATATTATTAATTGACCACTTTGAGGAATGTATTGATAGATCTGTTTCGGGAATTTTCTAGGTTCCCATCATCAGAACACGTTTTTTTAACATTTGGTTTTTAAACAAAACAAATGTACAAATAAAACGGAGGAAAAAAGCAAAAAATGTGTATTGAATATCTACCAAAGGTAGGCCCTAACACACACAGAAAACAAGTTTTCAATTTATTTTTTGATCAATGGCGATAATCTTTAACTTCGAGCTCATATATTAGTTCTCAGTTAGTGAGAAAACTAGTTTATATGCTTAATCTTTGTCATGGGATTTTTACCTCTTTCAAAACGTGTTCTGATATATATATATATTAGGGCGGGTCGATTTAATAATCGCCCAAAGCTCAGTGAAAATCGTATTCTAGGGATCAAAATAAGAAACTTTGCGGAATTAACCATACCTCTAAAACGAATTCTACTACCCCGAAACTGTTGACTTTTGTCCCGTAGGGTCAAGTTTTGAAAAATCCCACTTTGACCCATGTAGAGTGCCCCAATCGAGTCCAAATGTATGACCGACCCCCACTAACTTTGAAGGGCCGATCCACCCATGCTCGTGGCACACCCCCCTGGAACTCCCCTGGGGGGTTCCCCATACAAACATTTCAAAAAATCTCCATTTTTGGCACTTTATTTTATTATTTTTTATTTATTTTATTTATTTTTAATATTTTATTTATTTTTTCTCTTTAGAAATTTATTTAGTCAGAACATATGTAAATGAAAAAAATAATTTAACTTAGTAATAGAAAAGAAATAAAAAAAATTACTGTTTGAAGTCTTTTTTGCTTTCAAGTCTGGGCAATTTCGCACGGCTCTCTTATGTCGTCGCCATAACAGCCTCTACATTTTCCGGTATAACTCGTTTGGAAACGCTAGCTAGCAATTGAACGTGTCGTTCTGTTGCAGGTCGTAAAATAGGTTGTGTGGGTTTTTTAAGCCACCACAAGACACAGCTGCATGTCGTAAACTTACTTAAGCAAAATCGGTTACAGGTAGAATTGAGCATAAAATTATCATAAAGGATTTTCCAGAAGTAATAAAAGGCGCACTTGCTTAACAGAAAGCATAAAATTATCATAAAGGATTTTCCAGAAGTAATAAAAGGCGCACTTGCTTAACAGTATTTGTGGTCAGATTAACGTTTAATTTACATGTAAGTATTTTATGGGCAGTTTTGACAACAAAATCGGTTACAGGTAGAATTGAGCATAAAATTATCATAAAGGATTTTCCAGAAGTAATAAAAGGCGCACTTGCTTAACAGATTTTGTGGTCAGATTAACTTTTAATTTACATGTAAGTATTTAATGGGCAGTTTTAACAACAAAATCGGTTACAGGTAGAATTAAAATTACCATTTCATTTTTATTACCTCGTAGACCATATATAACGCAACAGTTTTTGTGAATGCATTAAGTCGTTGTGAAGAACTCAAAGTGTGAAGTTCTAATTTCAGATAAAAAAATATTTAAAAAAAAAAATCATTCCAAATCAAAAAGTTTACAATGAATCCACCATCCTTTACACCGCAAGATGAAGCAATAACAACATCAACAACTATCGAAAACCCAATGAGTCATATACCCAGGCATGATGTTACTGTTTTTGGTGTGTCTACTGATTTCACTGATCTTAATTTACCAACCCATCTGGATATTTTGAGATATTATTTTTACTTGAGCGAACAAAAAAAATTGCTCTATAAATCATTCACTATTCAAGTACAAGATAAGTTGATTGGAATTTGGAAAAAACTTGGTATGGAAATAATGCTGAAAAAAAGTGTATATAATAAATTGAATAGATTGCTTGTCAAATATCAAGAGCAAATCAAGAATAGAAACAAACACCAAGAATTTACAGAGTATGTAAAATCTCTGGAAACAATTTTTTTCATTGGAACATGTAAATGCGATTTGAAGGCAGCTCCATGTGCATGCGGTTTGGTTCCCGAACGCCTCAAAGAGTTTATGCACGATCAACATAATCAGAGAAGACTAACAATGGATGGATTTGCGATGGAAATTGAAGAGCAAGGAGCAACGTCTATGTCATCAATGCCAACATACCAAGATCCCGATGATTCAACATACGCACCGCCACCGGTTCAAGAAGATTTGGATATAAGCACAAGTTCACAATACACACAGAGATACGATTGTTTTAACTTTGCCTTGGTATGTGACAGATTTGGTGTGCCTGATAGAGTAGCATCAGCAATGGGAACCGCTCTTTTCCAAGATTTTAAAATGAAAGATACCCATGGCAAACCTCTCATCATGGATAAATCGAAAGTTCGCCGAGAAAAAGAGAAATGCAGACAAGAAGTGCTTCGCAAACGGTTAGATGATACCAATTTGTTAGCATTTTCATTCGATGGCAGAAAAGATGATACTTTAACGAGAGATGCAATTGATGAGAAGTATCATACTAGGATGGTAAAAGAACCTCATCTTGTTATTTTGAGAGAACCGAATTCTGAATTGATTGGTTACGTAAGACTGGAACATGAAACCGCTGAATACAAAACAACCAAATTAAATGATTTTTTTAACGATAAAAATATATCACTGAATGAATTAATTGGCATATGCGTTGACGGTGAGCCAACAAACACTGGCCCACACGGTGGAATTATACGACGATTCGAATTGCTGTTAAAAAGACCATTGCATTGGTTCGTTTGCCTTCTACACTTCAACGAACTTCCGTTTCGGCATTTGTTTGAAGCTTTGGATAAATCAACCAGCACTGGACCAAGATCGGCAACCGGAAAATTGAGCCGTCAAATCGAAACTTGTGAAACTCTTCCGGTAAGTTATTGCTATCACTCATTTATTATAATTGTCAACCGTTTTTAATTGCTTTATTTTTATATATTTTCAGGTGGTGGACGGCTTTCAGAAAATTGAGTTGAAAAATATGCCCCCTGCTCCAGAAAAAATTGAATTTTCCACCGATTCCAAGTACTTATACGACATGGCCCATGCAATTTCTAGCGGCGTGGTTTCAGTGGATCTGGCTAACATCAAACCAGGGAAAATTGTACATTCTCGGTGGCTCACCAAGGCCGCTAGACTATTACGATTATATGTGACAACGGAAAATCCAGATGCAAATTTAAGAATACTGGTTGAATTTATAATTACATGTTATGTGCCAATGTACTTCAATATTAAGTATTACAGCTCTGTCGTGTACGGTAGTAGATTATTTTTCAAATTCATTAGTTGGTCAAGATTTCTAGAACCTCGTTTACGCAAAATTGTCAATAAAGTAATTACAGATAATTCATATTATGCGCATTCGGAAAATATCTTGTTATCAATGTTGTTTGATGATAGCAAAGAAAAGCGCGACTGTGCTATCAAGATAATTCTACGCTATCGAACCGATGTTGACGACCCAACGGGACTTAGAGCTTATAAAAAACCAGATATAAACTTTTATTGCACAAGTTACACGGAAATGATCAATATGAATGACATAAATGACGTATTTGAACCACCATTCACTCGAAGCATTCCATACGATACTTTGAAAGAATATTTAAATCAAGATGATCCACCGTTTAATGATCCAAAAATTCCATCACACATACAAGGAACAGAACGACACGTTCAATTGCTAGCTAGCGTTTCCAAACGAGTTATACCGGAAAATGTAGAGGCTGTTATGGCGACGACGTTAGAGAGCCGTGCGAAATTGCCCAGACTTGAAAGCAAAAAAGACTTCAAACAGTAATTTTTATCTTTTCTTTTCTATTACTAAGTTAAATTAATTTTTTCATTTACATATGTTCTGACTAAATAAATTTCTAAAGAGAAAAAATAAATAAAATATTAAAAATAAATAAAATAAATAAAAAATAATAAAATAAAGTGCCAAAAATGGAGATTTTTTGAAATGTTTGTATGGGGAACCCCCCAGGGGAGTTCCAGGGGGGTGTGCCACGAGCATGGGTGGATCGGCCCTTCAAAGTTAGTGGGGGTCGGTCATACATTTGGACTCGATTGGGGCACTCTACATGGGTCAAAGTGGGATTTTTCAAAACTTGACCCTACGGGACAAAAGTCAACAGTTTCGGGGTAGTAGAATTCGTTTTAGAGGTATGGTTAATTCCGCAAAGTTTCTTATTTTGATCCCTAGAATACGATTTTCACTGAGCTTTGGGCGATTTTTTTGCCTCCCCACAAATCGACCCGCCCTAATATATATATATATATATATACATAGGTTAAAGCCTATTTCAGCTATAGTTTTAAATTTAAAACAGACTTTATAGATTAAAGTATACTTTTACTTGTCTATAGTAGACATAAAGTATAGAAAAGTACACTTTAGAACTCCTAAAATATACTTTGTTTATGACTATGACTACGTCCCATATACATAAGGGTGAATTTCAAAAATTAGATTTTGGGATATCATCATTTTTAGCAGAAAAAAAATCAGGACGAATTTTGTGTTTAATGACGCGGTAATTAAACTATTGTATTAAAATCCTTTAGATGTTCGAACGTGTACTAATTTGGACGTCGTATGTCGTTTTATGACCATCCATTGTCTCAATGAAAAGAAAAATGTGTGTACTTCAGCAACAACTCTTGCATCGGAAATCGAAATCGACGTTCAAAAACTTAATCTTTTCCCAAAGCAACGCTTTTATCTTCGAAATAAGATAAAACAAATTTTGCAATGCTAAACCTAATTTTAAACGACAAAGCGTGGTTCAAATGAACTTCTTTATGATCAGGATTTCATTGATATCGAAGAACAGAATGAAGTTTTAAACAATGATAAAGAAGAAAATGCAACATTAACAAATAAAAATTTAATTTTTTCAGAAACGCCTTTAGATTTTGTTACAACACAAAGTCTGAAAACTTTAGTGAATTTTGGAATTAATATTTCTTTCATGCGATATAATGCATTTAAGTGGCTAAGACACAAAAGTTTTGTAAATGGAATCAAAATGGCCAAAAATATAAAATCAACTAGCATTTACACTGAACAATTGGACGAATATCACGACTGAACGATTCATAATAAAATAAAACAAAAACGAATTGAATAGTTTAGCTATTACGGCGGTAGATAATAGTGAAAATTAAATTATTTTAGTTTTTTACAAAGGAATTTTGTAAAATTTATTTTAAAAAAAAATATATATATATTTATTTTGCCCTTAATAAAATGTTTAACCTTTATAACTTTTTAACCGTTAGCGATAACTACATACTTTTTTCTTAGTTTGAAATACGTTTGAATTGTCGATGTAAAAAAAATCAGTATTTAAAAAAATGAGTTTTTCGCACACTCTTGTGGCTATTTGGTGCGTCCTTGAAGTGTTAAAAAAATTGTTCACATTATTAATTTTTTGTGTAGAATCGATTGGTGAAGTAATATTTGCATTATATTCAATACTCTTAGCTCTATGGAAACTAGGGCCCAAAATCGCGCTTTTTGGCATCCTTGAAGGAGGGGAGGGAGTTAAAATTTTTTAAAAAAATTTGTGTCATAATTTTTCTTAAATCAAAAGGATTCCAAAAAAATGATGATATTCCAAAAACAAACGAAAAAGGCATTTGAAAAAAGAACCCTAATAAAAAGGGTCCGCCAAATAACTTTTTTTTTGGAAATGCTATAAAAAAAATTACTGAATATTTTCTCAAATTTCTTTTTTTATTTGATAGTACAATCCTTCCGGTTAAAAATGGAAAATAATTTCATTCAAATGGCTGCCTCGGCTGGCCATGCAGTAGCCTACACGATCGGTCCAATTATTAAGCACATTATCGATTGTGTGCAGCTGTATTTCATCAATGGCTTCACGAATATTGTCCTTTAAAGCGTCAATTGTCTCTGGTTTGTTGGCGTAACACTTATCTTTGACGGCACCCCACAAATAATAGTCCAACGCTGGCAAACCGCAGCTCCGAGGTGGCCAAATGACATCAGCTCTGCGGCTGATAATGCGATCTTCAAAAACAGGGCGCAAAACATCGAGTGTAGCTTCGGCTGTGTGGCACGTAGCGCCGTCCTGTTGAAACCAAATGTTGACAATATCCTCCTCTTCAATTTTTGTGAACAAAAATTCGTTCAACATGGCCCGATAACGATCGCCATTGACTGTAACGGCCACTCCTTGCTCATTACCATGATTTTCGAAGTAATGTCGCAATATTTCCCAGCGTTGTTTAAGCGTATACACAATCATATTCGTTCAGCGGAAGGATAAAACTAATTATCTGTCAAATCAGACATGAGCTAAGTGTTACCATTCACGAAATAAGCACTATTTGAAAAAATACGTTAGATGACGGACCCTTTATTTATGGATATATCGTTCCATACCAGAAAAATGTAGAATATTTCAGAAGTTATCTGAAATACAATTAATAATTTCCGAAATTCAATTGACAATTTCTGAAATATAATTGACAAATTCTTAATTACAATTGATTATTTGTGAAACACAATTGATAAATCTGAAATACAATTAATAATTTCTGAAATACAGTTGTTTATTTTTGAAATGCAATTGATTTTTTCTAAAATAGTGCGCCCCGTAGGCTAGTTGGTAGCGTGGTGGCTTATCAGTGCGGGGGTCCCACCAGTGGCAGTAGTCTGATTTCGCTACAACGCGCCGAAGGCCATAGTAGCTAGTGCTCGGTTAGGGTAATAGTATATAATTTGTAATTATATGATTATTAATTAATAAAATAAAAAATAAATATTTCTGAAATACAATTGATTTGGGTCAACAAGGGGCCGAGGGACATAAAACGTAATTTTAATTATGACTTCAAGATTGCAAAGCTTTTAAATTGATCCAAAAAAGTTTCCACTTTTGAACAAAAAAGACCAACTAGGAAATTTAAAGATTTAATTTCTCTCAGATTTTCAATAAATTTAGATATGTGATAAAAGACACTACTCTACACAGAAAGAATTCTTTGGACGAGTTTTGATGAAAGTTTTAGAGGAATTAAGTTTTCTTCACAATGTGAATAAAAAATTTCTTAAACTTCATGAAAAAGCTTCAAAGTTTCAATGAAACTATTTTTAATGAAACTTTTTCATTAGTCGTATGAAATTTTTTATAAATAATATGAAATTTTTTATAAAATTTTATGAAAAACTGCATTCATTTAATGAAAAGTTTCAATGGACTAGTTCCAGTGACAATTCATGTATATAATGCAAAAATTCATTGACATCATGCATATAATTATCGTACCAATCTTACTTTTAGGGTTCAGAAAAGTGAGATCCCAGAAAAAAAAAACATATACCCCTTAATTACATTTATTTTTATGTTTAATTTCTTTGGAATAAATCTGATAAAAAAAAATGAAGAAAAGGAAACTGAAGCCATTTTTGACACCACCTTTTTAACCCTTAAAAGTAAGATTGGCACAATAACGAATTTCATTTGCTAGTTTGTTAGTACCCTTTGTCATATATCCAAATTTAATCATAATGTGATATAAGTCATTCTGTAAATTACCTAGTGGGTCTTTTTTGGGCAAAAGTGAAAAGATTAACACTATATGGATCAAATTACATAAAATAATTTTTTTGCATTTTTATCAAATTTGTGAGTAATTTTTGATTCCAGGATAAAATGGGTTAATGATATCCAATAAACGAAGTAATAACATAAAAAAAGAATTTTGGTGGTTTTTAATAAAAATAAAAATTTTTGTCATTCGTGGACCATTTTCGGCTAAAATTCGGCACGGGTTAACTGTAAAAAAAATCGATTTTATCCATTAGGAACCAAAACTGGGGTTGTTGTTGAGTTGAGGTAAGCATAAAGGCAAGTCCATTGGCGCTCAGATCATATTTTGTCCATATTACCATACCAAACGGGGGATGTAATGACCGAAACTCGACAAATGGGTTTTAAGGGCCATCCTAATTTACATAAAGATCCCATATACTAAGTGTATTTTTAACTTACCTTTTGTCCCACAACAACATTTGGCGCATTATTGGAATTAAATGTTTCCACTGCATTTGTGGCTGGTAAACGTTTTTCATTTGTGGGCTTAATTAAACTGGGTCTACGCATTACCGGATGTGTACAAGTTTTACCATCAGCACAAGAGGCATCACCGCAACCACAATCTAATTGTTTGACTAGGGCCGCTTGCCGCGACAAACGTTGTTTTTCCATTAATTGGCAGACTATGGATTCCACAGTTTCAGCCGTCTGTAAAGTTTAGGAAATTATAGAAAATCCTAAAGATTAATTACAATTAAGGGGTCTTTTAACTTACCGATATTTCAATATCATTTCCCGAATCTGATTCATCATCTGAAGTTACGGTAGATACTAAAGGAAAAAAGGGAATATAAAAAAATGTATATTAAAGTTTTGGTAAAGTATAAAAAGTTTAGGGAAGTATAACTTCCCTAAACTTCTGTTTTAAATATTTGTAGTTGTTTGGGTTGTAAATGTTTTAATATAAATGTCAGTTATTGGTAGAACAAATTTAATTTTTTACTAAACTTGTAGTTAATTTAATTAATTTAATTTCGTCTTTAATTGCAGAAAATTCTTAGTGTGTCCCATGAAAAAAATAAAAACTTTTTTAATTGAAATAGTTTGTTTTTTTTTGCTATTTTAAGTATAAAAAGTCAAAACTGCGTTACAGCACGCAAGAGAATATTTTCAAAACATTCATGCAACCCTTTAGTATTCACATTCCGTTTTCGAGTTTCCATGAAATTTTTTCACTAAACTATTGAAAAATTTTTTAACGTCATGCAAAAGCGTCTTAGTTTTAACGAAACTATTTTAAATGAAAGTTTTTCATTAGTCGCATGAAATTTTAAATAATTAATACATATTTTCATTAAATTTTATGAAAAACTGCATTTATTTAATGTTAAAGCTTCCAAGGACGAGTTTCATAGATCTAATGCTAAAATTCATTGATATCATGCAGATAATTCTCTCAGTGCAGTCAGTTTGTTTCAAATGTGGTTAGTACAGTCTAACAAGGACCTAATAATTGGCAGAAAACCTGAAACTGGTAAAACAAAGAAACTCAGGAAATCTGTCAAGGCCAAAAAGGTGAAAAAGATTTTGAGAGCTGATCCAAAGATTTTTGGCCGCGAGTGCAATGTTCGAAACATATTGTGCGCCAAGTGAAAATAATTGTTGGGCTTTGTACATTTAAAGTGCAAACAGTTCCGAATAGGAATGCAAAGAAGAATTACTGAAGACGACAAAAGAGAAAAATTACTAAAAAAGATTTTTTTTCAAAAATTCGAATGTTGTATTACCTAATATTTTTTAGAAAAAAAAAAATCAATTAGAAAGGTTAAGGTTAAGAATAATAATAAGCGTTTTTCTCTAAAAATTAATTTATGGACAGGCGTCATCCGTGATTTTCCATTTTAAATTATATTATTAGTTCTGTCTTATAATTGTCGGACTGTCTCTATATGATTTCAACAACCTGCCGGCTGTAGGAATCAAACCTGCGCTTCTTCTTAATAAACAAACATAACAATACCAAATCATGACCGTTTAGCTATCACGCCCAAGTATGGTCTCGAATGTAATGCAGCTAAATTGCAGTTTCCTTACGTATTAGCTTTTATGTTATTGTATATTATACTAAGAAGTGACGCACACTAACAAACACAAATATTCTATTTTTAGATTTTTGTTTATTTTTATAATCTATTCCGTCTTTATTTCACAAATTGGGCAAATTTTAAAATGTGTTTTAGTGCAGTGTTATTTTAATGTCATATAGACAGTCGCAATTAACTTTTAAATAATTTATTTATATTTTATTATATTTCATACATTTAAATATAATGTTTAAGACTAAGACCGAACTGTATTGCTGTTTTTTAAATGTGTTTTATTAGATATATTTCACCAGAATAATGCTGCAAATATTATTAATCCTACGATCTGTCAACGCATAACCGACCGTCTCCGACGCTTTGTCAGTACTGTCCCAATGCGCACAAAAACGGATGCGGATCCGTTACGGACCGTTCCGGATCCGTAATAGAGTTAAAAAACGGAATCAGTGTAATCGCGATTTGACAGTGTAATCGCTAATTGAGTTTTTTTTTTAAGAAAATGTCATTATGTGGACCCAGCAAAATCAGTTTTTAATAATTGAGTTTTTTTTATGAAAAGGTCCTTGTGTGGACCCAGCAAAATGAATTTGTAATAACTTTTTTTTTTTAAGTTATCTAACACAACTCCATTGAAATGATTTTTTTTTTTTTTTTTAATAGGAGAAAAGCATTAAAAGCCAAATGTTTTATTAAAATATACGGGTCCGCAACGGATCCTAATATGATGTCCGTAACGAGTCCGTAACGGATCCAAAAAACGGACATAAAATCCGTTTTTGGATCCGTTTTTTAAAGAATTTCTCCGCTTGCGGATCCAAAACTGATCCGTAACGGATTCCGCTACGGATCCGTTTTATGAAAACAAACGGGTCCGTAACGGATCCTAATATGATGTCCGTAACGAGTCCGTAACGGATCCAAAAAACGGATCCGTTTTTGAATCTGTTTTTTTGAGAGGAATTTCTCCCGCTTGCGGATCCGTAACGGATCAGTAACGGATAACAGTTACGGATAGAAAATACGAAGATGCGGATCCGTTACGGATCCGAAACGGATCCGTTTGGCACACTGGGGTATCAATTGTATTTTTCTGTCTGGGTAGTTGTAATATTGGTTAAAACAATAGGGGCACTGAATTTTGTGGGTTATACTGGCAAAACACTTGCTTTGCATACAAAATTGTGCTTCTATAGAGTCATTCCATATAAAACCATCAAAAAATATCCAATTTTCGGAATCTACCCCTTCAATTTAAACCAAACTTGGAATGGAAGGTAAGTGTTATATAAATTGTACAAGTTTTGCGTTGTTATCTCTAACGGTTGTGGAAATATCGCGTTTTAATATAAAAAAAATAATCGAACATTTAACAAAAGCAGTCGTACTTAATCATCCATATCTTTTTAACGGTTAAAGCTACGTAGTTCATTGCTTCCTCATTTTAAAGTCAACAATGTCGTGCTTTAAATAAAATAAGGTAAAATTAATTTATTTCAAAAACCGCAGTTTAAATACCTGTATTTCCATAAAACTGCTTTTTTAAAAATTTCAAAAAAATATATGTTAATCATAATTTGTTCCATTCTTCTTAGCTTAAAATCATTTATTTATTAATTATTTATTTCCAATATTTCATCTTCACATTGGGTGACTTCCTCAGGGAACAAATATTACAATTGTAATATAATAATATAATATATTACAATAATATATAATAAATAAATAATAAATATAAATAATATTTATAATATATTACAATTGTAATATTTGTTCCCTGAAGAAGTCACCCAATGTGAAGACGAAATATTGGAAATAAATAATTAATAATTAAATGACATTTATAGATTATTTCACTATGCCTTTGCAAATTAATGTGTGGAATTCAAAGTTATGGATAAAAATCTACAAAAAGATACAAAATATAGTACAAAAAAAGATTTACATAAAAAAAATAATTTTTTGAAAAACATAATAATAAAAGTTTTGCAAAAGTTGTTGCACATAATTGTCCAAATCTTTTTAAAGTCTAATCTAAGCTAAAAGAGCCATTGATACCTCATTTTAAAGGCACTTTAATCGTAGTTTCACTATTTCACAAACATAATTCACTTCTTGCATTATGTAACATGCATTTTTTTCAAAATAGCTGGTTCAAACTGGTTTTCTAAAATTTTTAAAAATAATATGTGTTAATTATAAATTATTCTTCTATACCGTTACCAAATCCCTATGTGGTACTTCTGTATGTTTCTGAGTTATCGGCTTTATAGTTACATTTTTTTACATTTGTATTCATAACTCAAGATACCTTAAGTAAGTAACTTATAATTAACATAAATATTTTTAAAAATTAAAAAAAAACCGTGTTTTGAAATACAGCTGTTTGAACCGCGGTTTTTGAAAACAATGCATTTTGACATTTTAAGTAGCTTTAAAATATAGTATCAATGACTCTCAAAGCTTTAGCCGAGAATATGGATTATTATGAACAATTACTTTTTTAAAATTTTTGACTATTGTTCATATTTTGAAACCCGATATTTCTAGATCCGCTGGGATTAGCTCTCCTACATTTGGATGAAATTATAGTCATATGCTGTACATCTGCTATACCAAGTTTAGTTGAAATCAGAATGGGTGGAGACAATCGAATGGTTGATTTTATGTTTTCAGTCTATAGTACAATATAAGTTGTAACTTTGGTAGTTTCTAACAGGCTGGGTTTTACAAAAACAACTGTGGTTTGCCAGTACAATTTTTTTATTTTTTTGTACGGTTGGCAAATTTCTACCTTTGTAGTTTCATAATATGTCCTACTTTAACGGGATATGTGACGGGATATGTCCTCTAAGAGCAATTGACTCCTATTTAACGTAGGGTTAGGCTAAGAAGGGTTATGTGCCCAAGGGCACATGAAGGGTTATGTGCCCAAGGGCACATGAAGGGTTATGTGCCCAAAGGCACATCTCCACTCGGAGACCAATACGGCCATTGTGGGGTTTATATTCTAAAAATTGAATTTGATCTACACTTCGCAGCACCGTGTAATTTTTAAAATTTTCTATTCACAATAGATTTATTATGCTGAGTTTTTTTTGGAAAGTTTTTAGCTGTTTCCCTTCCAAGTAAATACATGGTGGAAGGAAATATCGAAAATCCTAACAGTGAAGTGAAATTATCGAAGGATATAAATTAAATCTTTAAAAACATTTATTTAAAGTTAAGAAAATTTATTAAGATTTGAAACAAGAATTGTTTAAAAGAAAATCAAATGTGATATTTAACGACGACGACATCTTTGTTCACAAGAAACCCGGGTACAATAACGATTATTATTGCCACCACAACCCCAATAACGCATTTCACGACATTGTCTGGAACCTCCATCATAGTACCACATGGTCCTAGGTGTACAACCGCGACCACGACGACCTACATTGCGACCACCGGTACAAGAAGGATTACCTACAATTTAAAAAAAAAAACAGATTAAATGATTAGATCTTAAAAAATCGAAATAATATTTTATATACTACACTGATGCAAATTCATAAGGAAAGATACGAAATGATATTTTTTTTTGTATTTTTATGCATGGATTATTATCAGTGTAGGATGCTTTAAAGTAAAACTTACGTGGCATTCCAACACATCGTTGGGCGGATGTATAAGCCACAAAGATGACAAGTAATAAACCGAAAAAAGTGAAATATTTCATATTGATTTCGATTAAAGATTGCTACTGATTAAGTTTTCAGATTATCGGATGTATTTATATAACTGTGCAGTTTAAAAAATTATTCAAATTTTAAACTGTTTTTAATAACTGACTTTAATATAATAATACACACAGAGAAAAGTTTTGCCATTTGCCAACTTAAATTTAGTTGCTACGACCTAAATTCGGTTGGTACAACTGAGTATAGGTTTTCCCGACAAATTTCAATTAATACAACTGAATTTTAGTTGCAACACCCAAAATATTCAGATGTCAAATTTCAATATGGTTGTACTAACCGAATTTATTGGTTGTTACCACCAAAATACACTTTTCAACTCGGTTGGCACTTTTTTTCCTGTGTGTAATTATCATAAAATATGGTATTTTTTAGGAAGTAAACATTTCAAAAGATTGCACCTTTAAAACAATGGAACATAAAAAAAATGTTTAATAGGTCAATACATTTATTAAGCATATAACAACAACTGTTTTATTATCATTAAAAACCATACACAATTTCTTATAAATACATCTTTTAAACTCGAAATTCGGTGGGAACAAAAAGGGGACACGTGTCTCTCTGGCGGCCTATTCAAACAACTTTGACTAAAAATCTGTAATTTTTAATGTGTTTCATGGAGTACAATTTAACTCCCTGATAATATGGAATTTCCAAGAAACGTACTAAAAATGGGATAAAAATGGGGTATCCCCTCATCCCGGCTCATCCAAACCAAAGTTATCTGTTAATATGCTATTTTTGTAATTCCTAAGGGAAAAAGTCTTTCCCTTGGCAGCCCGATAATATAATTTTGGCTAAATACATGAAATTGTATATCTGTGGTTTTTGTCATTTGAGATTTTATAGGAACTTTTTGAAATTTTGGCCAGAAAAGTTGCCAAATTTGAAATTTAAAATGGGATAAGTATCCCCCTTAATGGTGTAGCGAAACCGTTTAAGAAAGCTTCACCACATTTATGAAAACCTTCATAAATAAGAAGAAATCCTCATTATATTCCCGAAATATTCCCGAAAAATATGCGTTTTTGCCAATTTTCTCTAAAAAGAGTGTATAATTTTCTAACAAACATGTAAAAGTAGAAGATAACAAATTTCATGTGAGATAAGATTTGTAAAAATCGTCAAAAAAAAAAAAAAAACTTAAAAAGTTAGAGCAGTTTCAACATTAGGTCTTTTACACCGAATTTCGAAAAGCTTATTAGAGCACATCTATCATAGAAACGTTGTATACCGCTAGGTTTATTTTCAACGTTATCCATGGTCACACATCCTAAGACCGTATCGAACATTTTTGGAAAACACTTTCCGGCTTTCGAGATATGGACCATCATAATACAAAAAAATATCGATGAAATTTTTTATGAAATGATGAAAAAGTTATGAAGAATGTTTCATAAATATTTATGAAAAGTGTTATCATATTTACGAAAACTTCATAAATATAAGAATGTTTCATAGATTTTCGCCCAATGAAACTTTTTCATAAATGTGATGAAACTGTTTCCCCAACTAGGAATTTCCAACTGCACCACACCCCGATTTCTAAAATGGACCGGTTTTTTTATTAAGTGTCATATCGATTGTTTAAGGGTTATAAAGTGTGGTCAAAATTTACTCTATTTATCGTTTTTTTTGCAACTTTTCGGTATTTCTACCATAGGAACAGTAGATAAATGTGGTATTGTCGAAAGGGATTTCAGAGCAGCTTCTGCTGATATGTATACCGATTTTGTTTCTCGTTTTTGTCGTTGTTATTGTAAAAATGTACTAATTTTTAGGTACTACTATCACGACCAAATTTATTTATTTAAATCCTTAACATCGAACATGTATTTTTTCTTTTTCAGATTACTTTGAGTTTTTTTTCGCGTTTTTACCGAAGAACCAATTTTAGTGGTTTTCTGAGAGCTCTGTAAACAAAACATATGCAATATGCATTTCAGTCTTCATGTTTATGAGTATTTTAAGATAATATGCATTTTTATTTTCGTTCTGTAAATTTGAGACACATGTTCGCATACAAAAAGTTACAAAAAATCATGTTTTTCCATAAACCTTAATTTATTTATAAGAAGCATTTATAAGCTTTCCAATAAAGCTCTACACTAAGCAGAAATATTTAATACGCTAAAATGTGTTTTTTTTTTGACAATTTTTCTTACAAATAAATTTGTGCTCCACACATAGGTGATATACATATCAATAGTGTCCGACCGAACAGTTCGGCTAGAAAATGCATTTGGTCTGTATTCGGTATTTTAAAGCATTATGGACAAATTTGGCGGTTGGAAAAATGTTTATTGGGCTGATTAGATGCTATTTTGAGTGTCAAATTTGAAGAAAAGTCTGTAGTTAAGCAACGAATTCACTGTTCGGCTTCAGAAAGTTCGGTCAAATTGAAAATAGTTCGGCGGCCGAACTTTTAACCTTATAGCTAAACTTCGGCTTTTCTCTTAAATTTTATACACAAAATCGAATTAAATCGGCTCAACAAACATGTTTCCAATACCAAAATTTGTCATCATTGTCTCTAGATATCAAAAAACCGACAAAATATAGTTTTTTGGCCGAACTGTTCGGTCGGACACTACATATCAATCTTCATATTTTTAAGATTACATTGAAATCATATACGTTTTGTTTGATATTTCATAAATTTCAGACAAAAAGTGTCAACTAAATGGGTTTTTTTTTCTTTTATCGGTTTTTCGCATAAAACTTTTTTTATGTGAAGCATTAAATTTATTTTTCATCATGTTATTTTTATTTTTAAAGTTTTTTTTTTGTTATTGAATATTATGATTTATTTGGCTATAATACATTCCTACATAAAATGTTGGACTTCTACGATGGAAAATTGGGATTTTATGAATAAAGTTTGAATCCGTTTTCTTTTATTTTGATTTTTGGTTGCCCTGTAAGAGAGAGTTGAGTTCGAGTAAACGAGTAACTCGATTTTGAGGGTTTTAACTTATTCGATTAGTAGAGTAAGATTTTAAAATTACTCGAGTAACTCGAATAATTTCAACGGTTTTATAAAAACTCATAAATTCATAATAAAACACAAAATAAATGCAAAATCAGGAGTTCCGAAATTTATTTTAACAAAATTAAAAAAAAAAAAAATGTTGGGGAATTATTTTAAAATTAAAAAAATCTAGAATAATATAAAGGGTCCGCCATCTAAAATTTTTTTTCAACTAGTGCTTATTTCGGTAATGGTAACACATAGCTCATGTCTGATTTGACAGATAATTAGTTTTATCCTTCCGCTGAACGAATATGGTTGTGTATAAGCTTGAACAACGCTGGGAAATATTGCGACATTACTTTGAAAATCATGGTAATGTTGCAGAATGTGTGCGAAAATTGCGTACGGATTTTGGAAGAAGAGAAACACCGTCAGCTCCGTATGTTCGTTATCTTGTGAAAAAAGTGAAAGAAACTGGCATCCTCATCGATAAACCAAATCGTGAAAAGCCAAAAACAGTGCGTACACCCGAGAATATTGCTGCTGTGGCAGAAAGTGTACGTGAAGCGCCATCCACATCAATTCACCGTCGTTCTCAACAATTGAACATTTCGGAGGCTTAATTGAGACGAATTTTGCATAAAGACCTTGGTATGACGCCATACAAAGTCCAATTGGTTCAGGAGTTGAAGCCAACTGACCATCCAATGCGTTTTCGCTTCGCTAAGTGGGCCTGCGATCGACTTACAGAAGATGCCGATTTTGCCAAAAAACATCATCTTTTCAGATGAAGCTCATTTTGATCTTGGCGGGTATGTAAACAAGCAAAATTGTCGCATTTGGGGCACAGAAAACCCGCACGCATACATTGAAAAGCCGATTCAACCAAAACAAGTCACTGTTTGGTGCGGATTTTGGTCCAGAGGCATAATTGGGCCTTTTTTCTTTGAAAATCAGCTAGGAGTGGCCGTTGCAGTCAATGGCGATCGTTATCGGGCCATGTTGAACGAATTTTTGTTCAAAAAAATTGAAAAGGAGGATATTGGCAACATTTGGTTTCAACAGGACGGCACTACGTGCCACACAGCCGAAGCTACACTCGATGTTTTGCGCCCTGTTTTTGAAGATCGCATTATCAGCCGCAGAGCTGATGTCGTTTGGCCACCTCGGAGCTGCGATTTGACACCGTTGGACTATTATTTGTGGGGTGCCGTCAAAGATAAGTGTTACGCCAACAAGCCAGAGACAATTGACGCTTTAAAGGAAAATATTCGTTAAGCCATTGGTGAAATGCAGCTGCACACAATCGATAATGTGCTTAAAAATTGGACCGATCGTGTAGGCTACTGCATGGCCAGCCGAGGCAGCCATTTGAATGAAATTATTTTCCATTATTAACCGGAAGGATTGTACTTTCAAATAAAAAAAGAAATTTGAGAAAATATTCAGTAGTTTTTTTTTTTATAGCATTTTCAAAAAAAAAAAAGTTATTTGGCGGACCCTTTACAACTGAGTGGTTTTACAAAATTTAATTTCGTTTTTATAAAGTTTGACTTTAAAAAAACATTAGAGATATAACATTTTGATTTTTTTTGCAAATGTCAAAAATAATATGGCATGCACTCTATGCCTCCGAAAAATATAAAGTAAAAATCATATAAATTACATAAACTTTTAATTTATTTGATTTAGTTGAATATAGATTCTAATGAAGAAGAGTGTGAACGGCCCAATGTTGCGATTATTATTTTTTATTTACTATTTAGACACTTAAAAATGTCTACCAGAGGTTGAGCGAATTGTGATCTCTTTAGTCTATATGCTCTTTGCTAGGGCTACATGTGAACAAAGATGTCATCGTTAAATATCACATTCGATTTTGTCGTATTATGATTCTTATTTAAAAATTTAAATGAATTTCCTAAATTAAAGATTTAAATCAAAATTTAATTTCTTCGATTACACGGTACTACATTCAAAATGTACTTAAAGAGCGAGTAAATTCATTATAAAATCTAGATATTTGACCACAGAAACAGTTCGTTGGACGAATTTCAATGAAATTTGTTCAACAAACTAATGAAGTTTTCGTCACAATGTGTATGAAAAATTTATTAAACGTAATGAAAAGTTTTAACATTTTTTTTTTTTTTCATAAGTCGTATCAATTTTTTAACAAATAATATGAAATTTATGAACAATTTCATTAATTCGATGAACAATTTCAATGGATAATTCTCTCAGTAAAGTTATTACTAAAAAAAATATTTTTTAAGATTGTGTAGAGCTAAAGTCTAAATTTTTTTTTAATGTGTTTACCTTTGCTTGCTTCTAACTGGGAGGTTTTAAAAATTTTCGACACAACTTTCAAAATTTAAAAAAAAAAAAAAAGTGTTTGGTTTTATAAATTAATATTAAAAAAAATCTTAACAAAACTATCAAAAATTAACCGCGTTCAAAAGTGTAACATTTGTCTTCAAATAGAACAATACCATGATTTTCTTCGTTATATCAAGTAGTTTAAAATTTGTTTCTGATTTTGTATAAGGACACACTAATAAATAGGGCTGCGATTTACATGCAAATGCATGTTTTTTTTTTGTCGATAATCAAAGAACGATGTCGATCAATTATCTTTCCGAATCAATAAATTTGCGTTAAAATGGCATCGATTTTAACGCAAAGACTAAGACTTATCATCTCGCGCAATTACAGTGTTGCCATGTCTGAAGCCCTTCATCTTTCCCCACCTTTCATCTCTATACTATCCCTTTCCAAAGAAAGCAACACACTAAATATAGGAAGTATTTCCTGAGTGTTGCATCTCTTAAAAAAAAAAAAAAAAATGCATATTTTTGCATATTTTGGTTTTAAATGCATATTTTTTTCATATTTTAAATTTATAAATGCATATTTTGGTATTTTTGAGTTATTTTTTAAAAAAATTCCTTATTAACAAAAAAAAAAAAGTTTTAAACATTAATTTTTCAAATAAAAATATATATATGCCATTTTTTGATTGTTTTGCAACGTATTTTTGGAAAAAAAACTGCATTCTTCAGGAAATTTTAACGTGAATTAATAAAATTTTAACATTCAAAACAATAATTTAAATGAAATTCGTCCATTAATTGTTCGAAATTTAATTGTGAGTATATTTTACAGCGCAGCACGTATCTTTTGTTTTACGAGATTTTTTTCTCATGAAATATGCCGAAGATAAAGCCATTCAAGTCTTCCATCATAATTAAATACGTTTAAGAGTTTAACAATGCCTTTAAATCTGATGGTCGAATACTTTTATTGCAAAGTTTTCAATAAATCCGTGAGCCACGAAAACTTCAGAAATTTCTAGTCCATTTTAAGAAAAACGTATGTGGACAAAATATATAACTCCAAACTAGAAACAATCTGTTATTTTTTCAAAAGAAAATATTTATGGTTTTCGATGGACGAAACAACGGATATAGAAGGACGTTACGTTGCAAATGTTATTGTCGGAGTTTTGGATGAAGATGAAGAAGTTTGCAAACAAAAATTCTTGCTTAACATTGTGGAATTGGAAAAGGCCATCAATAAATTTGTTGGGTTAAGGTTTCGACAAAAAGCAGATCCTTATATTTTTAACCTTACATGGTTAAAGCTGCATTACATGTTACTTGCGTTGCAGAGGAAATTAGAAGCCAATTCGATGATATTGATTTATTGGTTTCAAACGGGAAAAAATATTTTTAAAGGCTCCTTCTCGAGTTGCAATTTTTAATGAAATGTATCCGTTGGTTCCCCTTCCAACGCAGCCAGTATTAACAAGATGGGGAAAAAATAAGAAAAAAATCCAAAACGTTTTGCCAAAAAATTAATTATATCAAAAAAATAAAACATATTTCAAAAATTTTTGATCTGGAATCAAATGGGGGATCTGAATTAGAAAATGAATATTCTCCTAATAAATTGTCATCCTTCAAGTATGCTCCTATAACTTCGGTTGACGTTGAGAGATCATTTTCCATATACAAAAGGTTTTTTGCGTCCGAACAGACAAAGTTTTACTTTTGATAATATAAAAAAAGTGTTTATTTGTTTATACACACAAAACTTTAAATTAGTTATTTAAGTTTTTTAAAGATATTGTGCCTTTGAATAACAGTAGACTGAATTTTTTATGTTTTTGTTTTTAATAAAATTAAAAAAAAAAAAAACGATTTTTTATGGAAATTTTTTAAGTTTTTAGTGCATATTTTTTTTTTTTTAGTGCAAATTTTGGATTTGTTAGTGCATATTTTAGGCGCATATTTTCGATTTTTTAGTGCATGAAAGTCTCAGCCCTACTAATAAACAAAAACAGCTAAAAATAATTATTGGATTTTCTTGTATAGATACAAATTTAAAGCAATATAACTGAACAAAGTGAACGCTGTTACATTTTTGTTCCTAATTGTATATAAAGCTCCATATAATTTTTTTTTTTTAATCGAGCTACCAAGTCTTAAAAAAGGGGTTTTTTAACAGTATCTCCAGGCTATATTGAAGGTGACCTTTTAACAACAATCACTAGATTGCTTTAAAGTACATTACATTTGTTCGATTTTGCAGCACCGTGTAGTTTTTAAAATTTTCTACTCACAATAGATTAATTTATCATATCAGATAAAGTTAGATACAATTAGAAGTGATACAATTAATACTGTTTTGTCCTCATCCAGTTGTATTACATTATATAAATGAAACATACATTATATTATAAATTATTTAACTATAATTACAAATAATGTTTGCTATTTTTTATAATATTACAATAATTTTTTTTAAACTTCTTACTGCCCGAGTAAAACCGTTAACATATATGCATTATTTTCTCTAAATAGATCTGTTATTACATGCTATTATATGTAAATACATATGTTTATGTATGTTTATATATACAAATTTATTCCTCTAAATCTTTAATACGATGCCACATATAATTACATCTTAATACGTACCGACTAATATTCAATATTTTATGACATGTACAATTTTATATGGTTAATATAATTATGTACGAATTCATCTATAAGATATAAGACAAACCAAACTTATATATAATAACATTTAGTGTCATATTAAAAAAATATGTTTCATTTTAGATTAAACGATATAGTAATATATCGTTTCACACCAGAAAAATGTAAATCTTCTTTTGCATAAAACTATATATTACAGATTTAAAGTCTGATGGCTGTATATTAGCCTGTACCGAATTTAAAAAATGGCGAATTTCAATCTATGATTAGCATTACCATACCAAACTTGAGCTCTAGCTTCTATGCCGTAACTTTTTTGTAAAACAGTAATATATTTTGTTATGGTGCGCCCCGGTAGGCTAGTTGGTAGCGGGGGCGCAGGCCATAGTAGCTAGTGCTCGCTTAGGGTAATAGTATATAATTTGTAATTATATGATTATTAATTAAATTTGTTATGGACTTAACGTATATGATAGGGTGGTCGTTTATTTGTATTAAATTATGTATATTTTCATCCAATCATATACGAAAATGTAACAATTAGTGCAATTTTAACAGACAAAAACTGACATCTAATTATATTTAGATGTATCAGTTCACATACAATCGTATACTATTATAACTGATCAAAATCTGGTTACAATAATATCTGGTTTTTATATAATTATATATATTTGTATCAGTTTAGATATAAACTGATGCAAGTAGATATAATTATATAAAAACCAGATATTGTATTCGGATTTTGACCTGATAATTATATATATAATTAGATTCAAGTTTTCGTCCAGTTTCCAGTGGATTATGGGGAAAAAATAGAGAATGCTTATGGTTTTTGTACAAAATTGGGCTCAAGTTTGATAATGTAATTTTGGTAAACAACATCTTTCAATTTCAAACAAGGAATAAATAAAATTACTTGTTTCGATCTAAATGATGTTGAGTTGGACTCACAACAAAAATTTAAAAATACACTACGAAGACCGTCTCGGATAGAAACTATAATTATGTACCCTGAACACTTATTTTTTTTTTTTTTAATTTTATCCAAATACATCTCAATAATAGTTTTATGCAAAAGAGATCTACAGTTTTCTGATATGGAACGATATATAACTATGAATTGGTTAAGACATCGTTTTATCCAAAATTAAATATAATTTTTTGAATATTTCACTATATGTTATTATATATATTTTATTTTGATTTGTGTTACATGTATTCGCACATAATTAAATTAACCATATACGATTATATATTGGTCGATATGTAATAAGATGTAATTGTATGTGGCGTCGTATCTAAAAATTTAAAGGAAAAAATGTTTATATATAAACATATGTATTCACATATACTAGCATGCAGTAACATATATATTTATTTTTTATTTTTTATTTTATTAATTAATAATCATATAATTACAAATTACATACTATTACCCTAACCGAGCACTAGCTACTATGGCCTTCGGCGCGTTGTAGCGAAAACAGACCAGTGCCTCTGGTGGGAATCGAACCCACGACCCCCGCACTGATAAGCTAGCACGCTACCAACTAGCCTACCGGGGCGCACACACACATATATATTTATATGAAATAATGCATGCATATATGTCAAAGGAAATAAATAACATCATTTGCATTTAAATCTTTAAGTACATTTATTTAACGTTAAGAAAATTTATTAAGATTTGAAACCAGAATTGTTTAAAAGAAAATCGAATGTGATATTTAACGACAACGACATCTTTGTTCACAAGAAACCCGGGTACAATAACGATTATTATTGCCACCACAACCCCAATAACGCATTTCACGACATTGTCTGGAACCTCCATCATAGTACCACATGGTCCTAGGTGTGCAACAGCGACCACGACGACCTACATTGCGACCACCGGTACAAGAAGGATTACCTACAATTTAAAAAAACAGATTAAATGATTAGATCTTAAAAAATCGAAATAATATTTTATATACTACACTGATCCAAATTCATGAAGAAAGATACGAAATGATATTTTTTTTTTTTTGTATTTTTATGTATGGATTATTATCAGTGTAGGATGCTTTAAAGTAAAACTTACGTGGCATTCCAACACATCGTTGGGCGGATGTATAAGCCACAAAGATGACAAGTAATAAACCGAAAATAGTGAAATATTTCATATTGATTTCGATTAAAGATTGTTACTGATTAAGTTTTCAGATTATCGGATGTATTTAGGGTCGCCAGACGTACTTTTTTCAGCAGTACGCGTACTTTTTTTTTGTCAATGTACTGTTTTCTGCATAACCCCTAAAAAAGTACGCTAAAGTACTTTTTTTTGCCTTTTGTACTTTTATTTGTACTTCTTTCCATGTTTAGTGTGTTTAGTACAATTTTTTTCAGTGCAGAAAGATCCACACAGTTAGAAGCGCCCTGTTAAAATGCCTTTACAATCTGAACACATTTGTGGCGACTAACAGAAGTATTTTTTCGTGTTTTTTATATGAGAACACTTAAAAAATCTATTGATGTAATATTTGTTATAAATTAATTAATTCATTACTACATTAATTTATAACAAATAAATAGATTTTTTAAGTATTAATTATTTATATTTTTTGTTTTAGAAATATTTGTCAAATATTTTAAATATGTTTTCAAACTTTCAAAATTTTTTTCAAACTTTAAAATTTTTTGATGCTACACAAAGGAGTAGCGAAATATTGAAAATAAAAAACATTTATATAAAAACAAACCTTAACTCAAATAATTAGAAAATTTAAAAATTTTTGAATTATTTAAAAAAGAAATAAAATAAAATTATTTAATAATTATATAAACGAACCAAACCGAAATGTACAACAGTGATATTTAGTATTAAACATATTAATATAAACTTGTTCAAATTAACTTTGTTTTTAAACACAATTAAAAACCTGACTAATTTTAACTTAACATTTACGATCTCATTTTTATATTCTTTACTGAAGTATATGTTATTTTATGTTATGTTATTTAATGAATTTAAGGACGTTTTCAATAAAAATACAAATGTACTTTTTTTTATCAATTGTACTGCTTTTTTTCTTGGATGTACTTTTTTTGCCAATTCAATATCTGGCTACCCTAGATGTATGTATTTATATAAATGTGAACAATTCCAAAGATTGCACTTTTAAAACAATGGAACATAAAAACAAAATGTTTAATAGGTCAATACATTTATTAAGCATATAACAACAACTGTTTTATTATCATTAAAAACCAGAGTACGTATATGAAACCACGAACTGTTCATTTTTGGTTTTTCTTGTATCAACGCAGAAGAAAGATAAAACAAAAAATGTTTTCATTCCATGTGTTTCCATTTGAAAATAAGCCTTGCATCTCATTTTCATGCGTATGATATGATCGTTTTATTTACTTGTTTCTCTTTCATAGAATGAAAAATGAATCGTAAATAATTTGGTGAGGTTTTAACATTGAAAAAAAAAAAAAATATTTTCTCTTCTTAAAAAAGAAGGGTGAACAAAAAAAAAAATGTGAATGCGTTTCACAATGTTTTTTATGTTGTTGATGATACTGAATATGATACTTATTTGTTCTTTTTCACAATTCTGCAAAATTAATAAAATGGATAAAGACTTTAAAAATTGTATTATTGTTAATTGGAATTTAAAAATATACAGTGACCAACAATAAACGTTCAATATTATTGATAAATATTTTTTTGTCAATAAATTATTTCAAAATAAAATATTGTACCCTATATTGGTAGTTTATCATATAAAGAGGAATACAGACGTTAAATAGTATTGATAAGTTTAGGGTTATTTACAAACAAAATGAATTGGTGTTCCCTATATTGGAAGTTAATCAATTAAATTAAAAAATGCAAAAAAATTTTTTTAATTTGTTTTTTCAGTGACATATTGGAAAGTGTATGGGCAATATTAATATATTTGTTTTTTCAAAATTTGCTGTAATTTTGATGTATAAAAATTAATAAATTAAATTAAAAATGCATATATATTATTGCGATATAAAAAATATTCATGCAATACGGCATTCACACCAGATAGCAAAACATATGTTTTGCCAAAACACGTATTAAAGCTCTTTATTCCATTCCAATACTTCTTTATTCTTTTCCACTTGTTTTGGCAAAACAAGTGTTTTGCTATCTAGTGTAAATGAAATATAAAATGTGCTTAATTTTTTAAATCTTTTGACAAAATTAAAGTATTGATCAATTTTGATTCACCGAAATAAAAATTTTAAAAAAGCTATACCATTAATGACATGTTTCCTCTAATAAAACCGGTTTAATTTTTGAAGTTTACCTGTTTGATTGCTTTTCTCTGTTTGATTGCTTTTCTCTAATGTTGTTGTCAAACACAAAGATGGTTTCTATTCATACTGATATTCTTAAGTATTGGAAGAATACGCCTTTGGTTAAAGATATTTTTAAAATAATGAATGTTGCTTTAGCAGTTCCAGCAAGCCAAGTTTCGGTAGAACGGGGTTTTAGTGCCCTAGCTTTAACATTAACTAAATTAAGAAATAAATTAAACAATACTACATTAAATAATTTATTAATAACAAAATTAAATTTTTCCAAAATTGATCAGAATAATATTAAACTTGATTTTTTCGAACGAAGTAGGTCTTAATTCAGATGTTGATATAATAAATTGTTGAGCACAAACTACTCTATTTCCACTTCTTATTCAAAACATAACAATTCAATGGTTTATTAAAAACTTGATAAGCCACATTTATTGTTTCATATTTTATCGCTGTTTTCTAGATAATTATTAATTAATTATTTAAAAAAAATCGTGCAACAATTATTACAAGTACCTAGAAAAAACCAATCTAAAATAAAATGTGGCATATCAAGTTTTTACAATAAGCCCTTCAATTGTAAATTCTAAATTACATTTGATTTTTAAAAAACACAAATATAATTTCAAATTTGGTAATCAAATTCAAACGAATCTCTTTTAAATTAAAAAATAGCAAATGAATTTCAAAAACTTCATTTGTAAATAAAAAAGAAATACCATTTGTTTATCAAAAAATTTTACGAAAAAAGGCAATTGTAAATCAAAAAATATAATTTGAAATTCAAACAGTAGCAATTACAATTATAAAATAATCTCTAATTAAAATGCAATTGGAATTCGAAAATTCCAATTTAATTTCAAACAATATCAAATGTTATTCAAAAAATAAAAAATGCAATTCAAAACATTTAAAGATAATTAAAAAAATAGCAAGGATAATTTAAAATATAAGTCTAGTTTTATTTTTTTTGAATTCACTTGGTATTTTCGAATTGGCATTTTTTGCTTTTCATTTTGTATATTTTGTATATTTTGAATTTTAACTGTGTTTTTTATAACGGCTTTTGTTTTTGATTTGTAATTGCTATTTTCTGTTAATGTTTTTTTTTTTTTTAATTTTAAATGGTATTTTTTTTTAATTTTAAATGATACTTAAATACTTTAAATAACAAAGGGAAATGGTGTAAAGATTCCATAAATTGAAATTCAGGGCAATTGATGTTTTTCTTAATAACAGTGTCTGTGTAGTTTATTTATATATTTTTTTTTTTTTTGATAATAATTTTGAACTCATTGAATTATAATAAATATATAGTTTTTATAAATGTTTTTCGCAATATGCATTGTTCTTTTCTGAATGGCAATTGATGTTTTTCTAAATTGAAGTATCTGCATAGTATTATATACTTATTTTTTATTTGTTTGTGACAATAACTTTTTAATTCATTGAAGTATAATAAATATGTGATTTTTTTTAATATTACCTAGTTTTTTATTTAAAATGTTGTTAGTGTTTAACACGGTCTACATCAAAAGAGATATGATATTATATTTGAGATATAAATTTTTTGACCGGGAATTTACCACGCCCACATCAATGCCGATATGATAGTTTTGAAATTACGATTCCAATGGTGGCATATGCCTTCTGATATAACAGGGCTTTTTTTAAAAAACTTCCCATTACATTTTTTTAATCAACAAAATAACGTTATACATCTTCGTTTCGGTATTTTAGCGTTATTTTGACTTTGGTTCCAGAAATTTTAAAATCAAACAGGTAAACTAGCAAAATTAAACCGGTTTTATTAGAGTAAACATTGGAAACGTGTCATAAAAAAATAATTTTTAATTTTTCAATTTAATTGATTAACTTCCAATATAGGGAACACCAATTCATTTTGTTTGTAAATAACCCTAAACTTATCAATACTATTTAACGTCTGTATTCCTCTTTATATGATAAACTACCAATATATGGTACAATATTTTATTTTGAAATAATTTATTGACAAAAAAAAATAATTATCAACAATATTGAACGTGTATTGTTGGTCACTGTATATTTTTAAATTCCAATCTGTGTTACCATATTGCCAGTTTTAACTGTTTTTTCCAGTTTTTTAGGATGCGTAACAGTTTTCCAGTTTTTCATGAAAAAAAAACAGTTTTTGTTTAATTTCAGCCTTTTTTCCTGTTTTTAACAGTTTACTTTCTTTTACTTGAATTTATAAATTTAATACAAAAGTTGCACAAAATGTTTCAATAAAAAATAATATTAGCATTGAATGCAACTGTGTAGTAAGTTTTAGCGTTTGTTTGTGTTAAAATTTTGTGGAATCAAACGTAATGAAAATCAAATTTAATCAAAAATGTATAACTGATATTTTTATGTAATTAAGTAAGATCTCAAAATGTGATGAATTATTTTGTTTTTTTTATGGTTTTGTAGCTATTTGTTGCTATATGTTAAATATTTAATATAAATATAAATTGTTTTTTTATATTATATTTTTTTTTTAATTTAAACAAGTACACAGAAAAAAAACGTATTATTCCTATTGTTAATTAAAATGTAGTTTTATAACAGAGCACAACTTGTGATCTGTAATAACATAAATTTGAAAATATTTTTTTGTTAGTATAATTAAAAGTTAGTCTACAACAAAAAATATTTTTTTTCTGTGTATATAAATATGTCAGTGTTTAATGTTTTTTATGTTGTTTTATGTTTAAATAAAATGCAATTGAATTCAAAATGCACATATTAACTGTTTTTTCTACAGTTTTTTATTAAAAAAAAAAAAAAACAGTTTTTTCTAACAGTTTTTTGAAAAAAATACATGGCAACACTGATTCCAATTAACAACAATACAATTTTTAAAGTCTTTATCCATTTTATTAATTTTGCAGAATTGTGAAAAAGAACAAATAAGTATCATATTCAGTATCATCAACAACATAAAAAACATTGTGAAACGCATTCACATTTTTTTTTTGTTCACCGTTCTTTTTTAAGAAGAGAAAATATTTTTTTTTTTCAATGTTAAAACCTCACCAAATTATTTACGATTCATTTTTCATTCTATGAAAGAGAAACAAGTAAATAAAACGATCATATCATACGCATGAAAATGAGATGCAAGGCTTATTTTCAAATGGAAACACATGGAATGAAAACATTTTTTGTTTTATCTTTCGTGTGTATGTAAAAACTAAAACAGAAAGCATATAACATTGTACGTGGAGATGAAATGAAAAAGAACAGCAAATACATACTCTGTTAAAAACCATACACAATTTCATATAAATAAATCTTTTAAACTCGAAATTCGGTAACAAACACGTGTCTCTCTGGCGGCCTGTTCAAACAACTTTGACTAGAAATCTGTAATTTTTAATGTGTTTCATGGAGTACCATTTAATTCCTTGATCAGGTATTTCCAAAAAAACGTACTCAAAATGGGTAACAAAGTTTGGGGGGAAAAGTATCCCCTTTAACGGATCATCCAAACCAAAGTTATCTTTTAATATGCTATTTTTGTAATTCCTAAGAAGAGGGGTAAAAGGGAAAGTCTTCCTTTTGGCTAAATACATGAAATTGTAATTCAGTGCTTTTTTCATTTGAGATTTTACACTGATAAGGAACTTTTTGAAAATTTGGCCAAATTTTGCTTATTACCCAGCAAAACCACACATTACCAAAAATTGGGTAAATTAATGTATCTCCGAAGGGCTTCACGCATTACATTACACCTTACTTCACTGAGTAATTTTACAGGCGATGAGCCTAAAATTAATGGGCGGACTCATTATCTTGTAGGGGGTAAAGTAACTGGTTACTTATATGGTTACATGGTGGGAAAAATTAATGTATCTATAAATAGATTTTCATAAAAAAATGCATAAAAAATTTTTTTTACAGATATTTTTTTAATTTAATAAAAAACTTTTTTTTTTGTTGAACAAATAACGTGGTCATGCTAGGATTCGAACCAACTGAGCTATCGATACATATAATATTTTATTGCTTAAAATGTAAATGAGTTGTTGTGCTACGTGTTTTCGTTCGTTATATCAAAAATATGCACCTTACCCTCATGCTTACAAAAACCCACAAAGCAATGTATCTATAAATAGATTTTCAAAATTATATATTAATAATTACTTTACGTTTATAATTCATGCATTATGTAATTGATGATCGGTTAGTCATTATTTGATGTTTTGAAGTAATGTAAAATGTAATGAGATATCATTACAAGGTAATCCATCAGTGTTCAACTATCGGTAACTCATTACTTCTTGTTAGAAAATAATGATACATTACAAGGCATTACTTTATCGCACCCATTTTCAAAGTTTTGCTGGGTAAGCAATATTCTTATCAATCTTCATATTTTTATGAGTATTTTGAAATAATATAGACTTTTATTTTCGTTCTGTAAATTTGAGACATATTCCCATAGAAAAAGAGGGAAAAATTGTTTTTTACATAAAATTTAATATTTAATATTAAGCATTAGATTTATTTCTACATCAAATTGTGTAGTTTTTTTTATAAGCTTTCCATTGATGTGCTGCACAGTGCATAAATATTTAAAACTTGCAAAACTGTGTGTTTTAATCAAAAAAAAAAACACCAAAAATATTTGTGTCCCAAACAATATCAATATCATTCTTCATATTTTTTTAGATTAAAGAGTGCATCCGAATAAACGTTAACGGACAAAAAGTTTGAAGTAAAACATTTTATTGATTCAAATTTTATACAGATTTATATTCTCTACCATATTATTATTATATATAAAGTTAAGCGCTTAATTCATTTTTCTGGTATGCAATTTCTGTTGTAATTTTTGGGAATTTCAAACGTTTTTTTGTTTGGTAGTCTTTCGAGACGTCTCAAAGACTATACGCTACATAAAACTTCCGCCCAGGAAGCTGTAAAAAATCCGCAATACATAACTTTCGTCGTATATAATACAACATACGAATATTTTCAAAAATATATTTTTTAGAAGTTTGTCTCGTTTTTCAGCATCAGTAAACTTTTTTGCATTCCCATGCAGAACATTTTGCACTTTAAATATTTTAAATGCACTTTCGCGGCCAAAACACGTTGGATCAGCTCTCAAAATATTTTCCACCTTTTTGTTCTTGGAGGAGTTCTTAGGATTCATTGTTTTACCAGTTTCAGGTTTTCTGCCAATTGTTAGGTCCTTGTTAAACTGGAAACATGTAACTTTTTGTGATTTTTTTTTGAAAGTCCAACTTGGAGTATTTTGAAAAGTTTAAAAAACTTTTTCACTCACTTACTTTCAATTCTTTATTATGAACTAACTATACAATTAATTTTGAACAATCAAAAAATTTTATTATTTGACGCATTTTCAAAAATAGTCTGATAAATAAAAGAGAAATTTAAAAAAAAAAAACTGATAGAAAATTTAAAATTGAAGTGGTTGATATATATTAAAGCAAATTAAATAAGAAATATTTAAATTAATCACAAAAAAAGTTATAAGGAAAAATATGTGTTAACATTTATTTGGGCGCAAATTTTAAATTTAAATTTTATACGTTTTGTTTGTTATTTCGTAAGTTCCAGATAGGCTCCCATACAAAAAGTGTCAAATAAGTCAAGTTTTCTCATAAAACTTTTTTAAATAACGTTTTTTTATGTGAAGCATTAAGGTCATTTCTATATTATTTTATACTGATTTTTGTAAGTTCTTCATTCATATGCAACATAAAATCAAAATATAAATAATAATAAATATAAATAAACAAAAATTAAAAAAAAAAAAAACAGAGAAAAATTTAGCTATTTGCCAATTGAAATTCGGTTACTACACTCAAAAAAATAAGTTAGTAGAAAAGTTAGTAAAACGTCTTGTAAATCAGGTATACTATTTTTTAGCAAATATTTTTGCTAAAATCGTGTTTTCAGCTAAAATTGTTGTTATACTTATTCAGCACTTAACTGTTTTATACTAATGCTTTACTAATATACTAATGTTTTACTAATTAATTTTGCTAAAAAAAATTGTGCTGATAAGCAGATGTCGCGGCATGTCAAGATGTAGTAGAGAAGAGGAAAATGATATTAAAAAGTACAACTCTAACAAGACAAGTAAAAAAATCAACCATGAAAAAACATATACAGACATGTAGACAGAGTAAAGAGAAAGACAAAAACACACATCTTAGGTAGATTTGTATGGTTTCTTTTTCTTATTGCAAAAAAAGGGTTGTTTTTTTCGTTTCGTTTGTTTTGTTTATTTTTTCGTTTCGTTTCTAGAATTATCTTCGGCAGTTTCGTCATAGCATCATTAAGACAACCATTGATGTAAGTAGTTGAAAGAAAATTTTTGTTATGTTATATATATTTATTTCTATATATTTTCAGATATTAAATTAATTCATGTCGTCAATGTGGGAAAATTAAAATTGTTATATTTCGTTATTATAGTAAATTATTTTTAAAGAAACACAAAAATATGTTTTATGATTTTCAGCAAATAAATTAACTAAATTACAATTTTTCTACAAATTTTTTGCGTTTTTTTTAGTCTACTAAAATTCAGCAAAAAATTTATTAATTTTTACCAACGCTTTTTTATTTCTAATCTACTAAGTGTTAGCAAAACTTTTGCTGAATCTACAAATTTTGTTGCTAAAAATCAGCTCGCTGATTTTCAGCAAAAGATTTTGCTGACATTAGCAACTTTTTTGCTAGCATCCTCCTGACTAAAATTTTGCTGACTCAGCAAAATTTTTTGCTGACTTTACAAACTTTTTTTTATGAGTGTATGACTCAACTTCGGTTGGCACAACTGAACATTATTTTTCACAACAACGTTCGGTTAATTCAACTGAATATTATTTGCAACACCCAACATTTTCGGAAATCTAAAGTTATCGTTGTACTAACAGAATTTATAAGTTTTTACCAATCAAATACACATTTCAATCCGGTGGCCACTTTATTTCTCTGTGTGTAGAGTACTTCAAAAATGAAGTCACTAACCAGGCGCTAAAGAGAATTCAATAAGAAAATTTCTCGGTGCCGTAAATTTCCTTCACAAAAGAGAAATGAAAAAATAAAAAAAAATATGTTTTTCTTATGAGTCTTAAATAAATTGGCACAAAAAAACACTTAAATAATTAAATTATTGTTAAATTATTAGTTTTTTTTTTTAATTTAAACTTTTTTTCCAACTTCCTTTATCGACTGTCATTTATTGTTGAATTATTGCAGATTATTTCCTCTTTTTCTGGCCCTTTGTTCCAACTAGGAATTACAGGATTATATATATATTTCCTCTTTTCAAGAGAATGTTTTGGTAGAGATTAAATTCTTTAAAAATCTGCAATTGAAAACCCTCTGCCCTAACGTAGAGAAATGTTAAAAATTTTCCAGTTTTTTTTTTTTATAAAAAATACCGATTTTTTTTTTATATTTGATTTTACCGAATCCGACTACGTTAGAGACTAACGAATTTATTTTGCCACTAAAAAAGGGTCTATAAGGATCACCAGGGTTGCCACGATTGTCCGAATTTAATATTGTAAAGGGTGATTTTTTAGCAACTTTCTTTTTGGCAACATCGTCTTTGGCAGCTCAGCATTAATCGACTTACAAACGAACAACGCTTGCAGATTATTGAATTTTATAATGAAAATTCATGCTCGGTTAAGAAAGTGCATCGTGCACTACTTCAAAATTATGGTCAGTTTAGGCGACATTCTGAGGCGGCTATACAGAATCTTGTGACTAAATGTTGCACCAAATTTACATTATTGGACATTAAACCGCTAACACGCATATGTAGAGTGCGGACAGAGGAAAATATCGCAGCTGTATCCGCTAGTGTTGTTAATGACCGTGAATTATCGATTTGGAGCCGTTCGAAGCAATTGGGCCTCTGTTACTCCACTACGTGAAAAATTTTGCGAAAGGATTTGGATGTAAAACTTTTTAAAATATAGCTGGTGCAAGAATTGAAGCCAAACGAAAGTTGGATGAAGATCCACTGTTTTGGCGGAAAATTGTGTTTTGCAACGAATCTCATTTCTGGTTGAATTTATACGTGAACAAGCTAAATTGCCGTATTTGAAAGAACTTCCAATGCATCCCGAAAAATGCACTGTTTGGTGTGGATTATGGGCCGGTGGCATCATTGGACCGTACTTTTTCAAAGACGACGAAGGAAGGAACGTTACTGTGAATGGCAAGCGCTACCGTGCGATAATTTTAATTTTTTATTGCCAAAAATAGTAGAGCTGGACTTGGGTGACATGTGGTTCTAACAAGACGGTGTCACATGCCACATAGCACGCGAAACAATGGCCCAATTGAAAGGCGAGTTCGGTGCAGTTTATTTCACGTTTGCACAATATTGAAGAATTTGTTTGTGAGATACCGGCCGATATGTTGCAGAGAGTATGCCAAAATTGGACCCATCGTATGAATTATTTGAGGTCTAGCCGCGGTCAACACTTACATGAAATCATTTGTAAACATTGAATTATATAGATCGTTCTATCGACCCAAATAAAGATTTCATACATTTCTCTAAATGTTATGTTTTTTTTTTTATCAAATCCGAAAGCTCTTAAAAAATCACCCTTTATATGGCGTCGAAAAATATTTGGATTTAAGTAACAAATTCTCATATTATTTTCTTAAAATAAAATAAAACTTTTTTTTACTCACACATTTTGGTATTAAAATTGAGCCAGATTAAAGTGGACTTCCGAGACGCACCACCTTCACAATATTGTTATAAAACAGTTTCATTTGACGAAAAATAATGAAGATTTCTTCATATTTATGAAGGTTTTCATAAATGTGGTGAAGCTTTTCCTTTGAGTCTACATTATCACTACTTCAGGGAACTCAAATGAAAAAAAATTTAATTTCCGGCCATTTTAAATTCCAAATTTTGCAACTTAACGGTCCAAATTCTCAAAAAGTTCCTTATCAGTATAAAATCTCAAATGAAAAAAACTCTGATTTACAATTTCATGTATTTAGCCAAAAGGAAGACTTTTTCCCTTATACCCCTCTTCTTAGGAATTACAAAAATAGCATATTAAAAGATAACTTTGGTTTGGATGATCCGTTAAAGGGGATACTTTTCCCCCAACCTTTGTTACGTTTCTTGGAAAAACGTGATCAAGGAATTAAATGGTACTCCATGAAACACATTAAAAATTACAGATTTCTAGTCAAAGTTGTTTGAACAGGCCGCCAGAGAGACACGTGTTTGTTACCGAATTTCGCGTTTAAAAGATGTATTTATAAGAAATTGTGTATGGTTTTTAATAATAATAAAACAGTTGTTGTTATATGCTTAATAAATGTATTGATCTATTAAACATTTTGTTTTTATGTTCCATTGTTTTAAAGGTGCAATCTTTTGAATTGTTTACTTCCTAAAAAATACCATATTTTATTATAATTACACACAGGAAAAAAAGTGCCAACCGAGTTGAAAAGTGTATTTTGGTGGTAACAACCAATAAATTCGGTTAGTACAACCATATTGAAATTTGACATCTGAATATTTTGGGTGTTGCAACTAAAATTCAGATGTATTAATTGAAATTTGTCGGGAAAACCTATACTCAGTTGTACCAACCGAATTTAGGTCGTAGTAACTAAATTTAAGTTGGCAAATGGCAAAACTTTTCTCTGTTATATTAAAGTCAGTAGTAAATTTATTTAAAACAGTTTAAAATTTGAATAATTTTTCAACTGCAGAGTTATATAAATACATCCGATAATCTGAAAACTTAATCAGTAACAATCTTTAATTGAAATCAATATGAAATATTTCACTATTTTCGGTTTATTACTTGTCATCTTTGTGGCTTATACATCCGCCCAACGATGTGTTGGAATGCCACGTAAGTTTTACTTTAAAGCATCCTACACTGATAATAATTTATGCATAAAAATACAAAAAAATATCAAAATAAACAAAATTTTTCTAAAATACACGAAAATTTGTTTATTTTACGCAAGTTTTTGTTGTTATTTTGACAATTATTTCGTATCTTTATTCATGAATTTGGATCAGTGTAGTATATAAAATATTATTTCGATTTTTTAAGATCTAAGCATTTAATCTGTTTTTATTTAAATTATAGGTACATGGGCGTAGCCAGGAATTTTTTTAGGTCTTTTTTCGAGGACAATTTCTCAAAAATAATGAAAAAACGAGGAAATTTTTTTGAAAAAAAAAGTAGGACATATTTATTGACTAGAATATTAAGAGATGCTTTAAAAGTATCATTTTTTTCCATTGATTTCGCGTTTTATAAAAACAATTTTCTGGGATTTTCAGCAAATTTCCTGAGGACTTCATCTTCTATTTCGGTTTGCATAATCCTGAAAAAAATAAAAACATCGTTATCATATGAAATGAATCAAATTAATTTTCTAAAACTTTACCATTTAGTCGATTTTCGCCCATGGTTGATCTTAGCCAGGTTTTAACACGCCGCAAAGTGCTGAACGACCTTTCTACGGTGCAAGTCGTGCAAGGTAGTGACAATAATATTTCCAATGCATGTGATACAGCAGGAAAAAAGGTGTCCGCTTCCGTGATTACGTCGCACACTTCAAAATTTTTCTTCGCTTCTTCACTAAGCTGTATGTCTTTCCAAGTGTTATACCATAATTCAATTTCTGCACTTAGATCCAATTCATAAAATTCTGAAAATGGCTTGATGTCTTCTTTCAAATCGCCAATACTTTTTTTCAACATAATGTATGGATGCAATGTGAGTAGTGAAAATGCAGGCAAATTGAATGGCGCGAATCGATTTGCAAGCATGATATCAATGAATCCAAATACGGAATTAGCAACGAAATTATGTTTGATATGATCGAACGGATTATTTTCTTGTTTTCTTCAATTAACTTCTGATGTCCTGTTACCATCTGTAGGTCCACTGGTTTGGCAGTTGTAAATTCAATAGCAGCTTTCATTGAAGTTTGATGCCATTTGCTTCTTGCGTGATTTCTGCTCAATTCGTGCATATCCTTGTATTTGGTGAATGGCTTAACAAAGAATGCGCCTAAAAAGCCTTGCACTGTAGTTTTATGAAATAGAACGCAATGTAAGCAAAGAGCGCCCTTTTCTTTCTTTGAATAAACAAGCCAAGGTTTATAAACTTGTAACCAATTGTGAAGAAATTTTCGTTTTGAGTCATCGGAGTCTGCTGCAAAATCGTAGTCTTGTGGTGGTACCCAACATCTTTTTATAACAGAGATCTTTGCTCTGATGATAATGGCTTGTTCATAAATAGACCCAAGTCGAATTCGGAAATGACTTCAGTTGTGTCAATGGTTGAATCATCCATTGGAATTGAATCTTCTTCGTGGGTTTCGCGAGTTGTTTCGTGCATTTCAGTGAAATCGGTATGCTCATCGTAATTTTCCGTTGCCATTGCATCAGTAGGTTCATTTATCTGCATTGCACTCGCACTTAGATTCGACACTTCAGCTTCACTTTGACTTGACGTGACAGCATCACTTTGGCTTGACGTGCCAGCTTCACTTTGTCTTGACGTGCCAGCTTCACTTTGGCTCGACAGTGGAGCAACCGGTTCTATACAAATATACGCACATTTCAAAAGTATAAATCGCAAAACACTTTAAACTAATTCATCAACAAAAAACTGATCCCTCGGAGCCAAGTATGCAAGAGTTGGCTCCGAGGGATCAGTTTATATATATATTGGGGTATTGTAATTTGGTTTATCATTGATTTCAACTCTTGCATACTTGGCTCCGAGGGATCAGTTTTTCGTTGATGAATTTGAAATTTATGGAACGGAGCAATTAAGAGATTTATTACTATACTTTGAACTAATTTTGGAAAAACAAAATATAATAAACAGAAACTTACTAAAAAATGATTGCACTCCTCCTGCACGTAGTTTATGATATTTGCCTTTAGCATGTTCTGTAATATATCCGTCTCCTTTGTTGTCGGTTCGGAAAGTAGTTTTGCAATATGTACAATACACCGAATGCTCACTTGCCTTTTTAATCCATGGATATTTTTTGACCACAATTTACCCCATGAGGTTTTCTTTTTTTCTTTATCCATTACTAAAAAACCAAAAATTGATGTTCACAAAGCGAAGATAAAATAAATTAGTATTCACACTTCCACTTTTTTGAGCTGAACCGTTAGAACGATCAATCGCGACTAATTGTTGTTGCCGCAATGTACGTTAACTTTAATGTACGTTAACTTTTGAGACTTATTAAAATTTATTTTTATTTAAATTGTGGACATATTATAAAGCATTATATAAATTTAAATTTTTGTCTTTATTGAAGTATTCCCCCTAAAACGTACGTTAACTTTTGAGAGTTATTTTAAAAAGTCAAGCAAGTTGAAAATTCGAGCTGTATGTTTTAGAAAATATTAAAGCGATTCAGGAAACATTTATTTTTTAAAAATCAATAGATTTTTTCAAAGAAGATTTTATTTTAAAAATTAATGTACGTTAACTTTTGAGACTTATTAAAATTTATTTTTTTTTAAATTGTGGACATATTATTAAGCATTAAAGACATTTCAATGCATGCCTTCTCAAAGGTACAATATTCCTGCCTTTTTTTAAGACATGAAAAAAGGCCTCCAAATTTTAATAAAATCATGCCTTCAAAAAGTATAATATTAATGCATTCCTTTCAGTAATTAAAACATGCCATCTGTTAATGCATTATATAACCCATTTTTTAAATAAATAAAAAAACATATTTTTGTTCATATAAATTTTTTTATTCGCTTTTTAAAGGATTTAAAGTTATATTTAAAGCTAATGTTTAACGTACATATATTTTTATGTGTGTTTTATGCATTTTAAGAAGCAGTAAACGTTTTTGCACTTCAAAGAAGTTAATAATTTACTGTTAATAAATAAAAAATATATATATTTAAATTTTTGTTCGAGCTACAGTTTTTAATCCAAGTTTTAACAAATTTTAAGTGCTGAAAAGTTTTTTCTTATTTCATTACGTTTTGGAAATCACAAAAGAAAGCGATTCTTTAGAATCAATGAAATATGGCCTTTCATTTCTGCTCTTTAAGAACCTATGCATCTTACGAAGCAGTAGAAGAAGCAGTAAGGATACTACAGCCGCTTTTTACTGCTGAAATCTGGCGTTCATTTCTGCTCTTTAAGAACCTATGCATCCTACGAAGCAGTAAAGATGCACTTACTGCTTTTCACTGCTGAAATTTGGCATTCCATTTCTGCTCTTTAAAAGCATATGCATCTTACGAAGCAGTAGGAGAAGCGGTAAGGATGCACTAACCGCTTTTTACTGCTTCCTATTTTTAGCTGGGAGTGCACATAAAATTCAGTGTTTACATTAAAATACGTTCGTCAACAGAAATCAAATTCAAACCTTGTGACAACTTGCTCACATTATTTTGCGCTTGTGTATATACAAGCATTTGTTAAAATCAATCTCGGGTTTGACTGGAGAATTTTTTGATTCGAAGAATTATAAATATAAATGCCCAAATATGCTCGTGTAATATTTCTAGATGTTAGAGAAATCTCATTGAAAAGTCCTAGTTTTTCGGCAATTTTGCGAATTGTCCTCATTTTTTATAAAAATTTTCATTGATACTCCTTTTTTTCCGCTTTTTTTCCCAAATTGTCCTCGTTTTTTACGAGAATACTCTTTGAAAAGTCCTCGTTGTTTCAGCATTTTCTCCAAATGTCCTCGAGGACAAAGATTAATTTTTTCTTAAAAACGCAGAATTTTTCGAGGACATTTGGCTTAGGTTGGGGCATTTGCCCCTACCTGCCCCTACCTGGCTACGCCCATGTATAGGTAATCCTTCTTGTACCGGTGGTCGCAATGTAGGTCGTCGTGGTCGCGGTTGTACACCTAGGACCATGTGGTACTATGATGGAGGTTCCAGACAATGTCGTGAAATGCGTTATTGGGGTTGTGGTGACAATAATAATCGTTATTGTACCCGGGTTTCTTGTGAACAAAGATGTCGTCGTCGTTAAATATCACATTCGATTTTCTTTTAAAGAATTCTGGTTTCAAATCTTAATAAATTTTCTTAACGTTAAATAAATGTACTTAAAGATTTAAATGCAAATGGTGTTATTTATTTTCTTTGACATATAAGCATGCATTATTTCATATAAATATATATGTTACTGCATGCTAGTATATGTGAATACATATGTTTATGTATGTTTATATATAAACATTTTTCCTCGAAATTTTTAGATACGACGCCACATACAATTACATCTTATTACATATCGACCAATATATAATCGTATATGGTTAATCTAATTATGTGCGAATACATGTAACACAAATCAAAATTATATATAATAACATATAGTGTAATATTTAAAAAATTATATTTAATTTTGGATAAAACGATGTCTCAACCAATTCATAGTTATATATCGTTCCATATCAGAAAACTGTAGATCTCTTTTGCATTAATTGAGCTGTATTTGGATAAAAACCAAAAAAAAAATAAGTGTTCAGGGTACATCATTATAGGTCCAATCCGAGGCGGTCTTTGTAGTGTATTTTTAAATTTTTGTTGTTAGTCCAACACAGCATCATTTAGTTTGAAACAAGTAATTTTATTTATTCCTTGTTTGAAATTGAAAGATGTTGTTTACCAAAATAACATTATCAAACTTGAGTCCAATTTTGTACAAAAACTATAAGTATTCTCGATTTTTTCCCCATAATCAACTGGAAACTGGACAAAAACTTGAATCTAATTATATTTATAATTATCACGTAAAAATCCGAATACAAAATCTGGTTTTAATATAATTATATCTACTTGCATCAGTTTAAATATAAACTGATACAATTGGATACAAACCTGAGGCAATCGAATACAATTCTATCAGATTAGATTAGATTATATGGCACTATGCACCGCGACCAACTTAGGTCTTTTGTGCTGCCTAAAGTTACCCTAAAGATTCAAGCTACCTATAAAGCCAATTATCCTATTAGGCAAAATCTTCATAATGTCCGAAGGGGAGACAAAGCGATCGCCAAAAAACTTTGCACGCCTTTCACAAAGCCTCGTACATTCGCAAAGAACATGCTCCGATGTCTCAGCTACCAGTTCCCAAAACCTACACTCATCCGTGTCCGAGAGACCCCTTTTGCGCAGGTGGTATCTGAGATTGCAGTGTCCAGTCAGGTAAGACACCAGGGTACTCAAGTCACCCCCCCCCCCCCCCCCCCCCCCCGAGGGACAAGAGTCTCCTCGATCCTGCACTGGAAAAAGAGATTAATCTCTTAGCCTGTCGTTGGCCAAGAGAGTTTTCCCAATAGAGAGAGAATTCTGATTCCCTCCACGACCCGAGCTTCTCCCTAACATACCCCAAAGGTATACCACAGAATGGTTCAGGGCCAATAAAGGGCCTTCGGGCCCCGCAATTAGCAAGACAATCTGCCCTCTCGTTGCCCTCATGCCCCTAGTGACCAGGAACCCACCCTAAGGTAAGCGAGTTGCGCCCGCCAAGTCGGTTAAGAGCCAGAATGCATTCTATGACAAGACCAGATGACACCTCATAGGACATTAAAGCCCTTAATGCCGCCTGACTGTCAGAAAGAATGTAGATGCGAGATCTAATAGTGCCCCTTCGTAGACACTCCTCCGCGCAGACACAGATAGCAAAAATCTCTGCCTGAAAAATGGAGGGGTATCTACCCATGGGTAAGGCCCGTTGGAAACCTGGTCCATAGACACCCGCACCAGTGTCACCATTCGCATGCTTTGAGCCATCTGTGAACCATATCTGAGAACCCCGCTCTGGCTCCCAGGATCTAATGGTCCACATGGCCCTGTCGAACAGCATCACTTTAAAGTTCCTATCAAATATGTACTCCGGTGACCTCCTACCCGTAACCTTTGTAATCGGGTCATCAATGAGGATTCTAGCGATCCTCATGTGACCTCTTAGATCACCTCCCCTCATTTCAACGAATTCTCTAAGTCTGGAGGATCCTATGCAGGCAGCCTCCATTACAGAAATATGCAATGGTGGTATCCCCAGCATAACCCCCATGGCATCCGTCGGGCATGTTCCGCCGGTAGATCCTCTTGAGACCATATAATATATAGCATATATAATTGCATCAGATTAGATCATTTAATTGAAAAAATAGTAAATCTGAATAGGGACCAGATTAAAACAAATTAATTTTCACAATCTGTTAAATAAGTTTTGAGAAATTTTATTAATTGATTAAATATTTTTTAAAGGGGAAACTTTAAGGTTAAATGACAAATAATGCGAAAATCCTAATTTCGATTTTAATATTCGAACTATCGCTTAAAAAAGAAACAGAAATATTTAATTAATTTTTGATTTGATTGATTAATCTTTGAAATGGAATAGAAATTGTCAATAGCAATTGCAAATTTTCGCATTTCAAATAAAAAACTTTAATTTATTTGAAGTTTTTATTTTGATTTTAACTGAAATGGTTCATAAATATATCAAACATGTTTGTAAATATAATAAATTTTATGTTTTTCATAGTCTTACCATATTCACAATTTATATGCGAGTTATTATGAGAAGGCCCAATATTAAGGTTATTAAAATAAAAAATAAAAAAAAAAACATACGATATTTATATTTAAAATACAATTTAGATCAAATTATATATAATACACTGCGTTGCAAAATTATAATTACAAATTAATTTTAATAATTTTCGTAAGTTAAAAAAAGTAGAAGAGTTTAACCGGCATAAAAGTAAAGCCAATGGAAAATTAATAATATTTAACAAAAAAACAATTTATTTTTTACAGTTATATTAGATTTTTGCTTTTATATACATCGAGATTATTTTTATGTTATTTTCAATTTATAACGAGCTTTCAACCTCTGTATATTTACAAAAATAAAGCAAATCAAACATATTAGCTAGGTTGATACTAGTATTTCGATCTGGCTAAAGATCTCATCAGAACCCGAAGTTTTAGTTTTATTTTTTATTTTTTACTATTTAAAAAGGAATAACAAAATCACTTAGTGTTTCATGACTATACTTACACTTAACTTAATATATCAAAATTTACACAGTTTTACTAGTGCGTGATTCCTCCTTCTTTTGGAATCAACTCGAAAATTCAATCAAACATACTATCTACAGATTTATTCGAAGTTCTTCCGTTATAGATCTCCATGCATCAATAACTGCTTATTTAAGATTAATAAAGACGCTTTCATATTGACGGTTTTCTGCGTAAACTCGACTGATTAATACTCCTCAAATCTTTCCAATGGGGGTTTGATCCGGTTATTATGCGAGCCATACCAATACTCTTACATTTTTTGATGATAGCCCTTTTATAGTCTGCCGACTTACATGTACTGAGCCATTGTCTTGTTGGTAGATGTATTCTTCTCTCGAACATCTGTTAAAACCATCTGGACCATCAAGACTTAACTTTTTCTTATCAGAAAAATCACCTTTAAATGAAATTTATGTTTAAACAGTCCTACCAAGAATTATCGACTTGTTTTTATCCAGTTGGTTTGTAAATTCCTTTTAGCGCATTCAAGTCTAGCATTTTTGTGACGGGGAATCTCTGTGAATCCTTTAAGAGCTTACTTATGGTTGATTTGGGCACATATACTTTACATTCATCGATTGATTATTTTACGCTGGTCCCGATCAGAAAGCTTCTTTTAGGGCCGCCTGTTTAATTTTTATCACAAGCACTCGGATTATTTGCAAAATTTGTGACAACCACAGTTTTATTTTCGTAGCCACTTTTTAAATAGACTGAAATTTTCACTTTTTCAAAATAACAGATTTAAACCACCCGGCATTTTACAATTTTAATTTTTGAAATTTTTCTTTTCTTTGTTGTAATAATAGTTATGAAACACCAACAATACAATATTGCACAATTTTTCCCTTAAATCAATGAAGTAGCTCTTAATTTTTTAACAATAAGCAATCAGTTATCACAATCTTAAAAACAACCGATTAAAAAAAATTGATATGGACTCATATATATTTCTATGTGACGCTGTAGGTTATTTCATTAAATTTCATCCGAAATATGGGCCCATATAATTGTATCTGTAAATGGAATATTAAAGTCAATTGTGATAAATCACAACACACTACTTTTACACTTAGAAAAAAAGATTGTCCTCCAGTTTCCATAAATGGTCATACAATTCCAAAAAGTGAAAAGGTGAAATATCTAGGTATTGTTCTTGATAGGCGTCTTACTTGGAAACATCACATTAAGAGTAAATTTGATCAACTAAAAATTAAGACAAAAAGACTTTATTGGCTTATAGGCCCAAATTCTCAACTAGATTTAAACAACAAGTTAAGAATTTACAAAATCATACTTAAACCAGTGTGGACTTATGGTATACAACTGTGGGGTACTGCTAGTAGATCAAATATTGATATACTTGAAAGATATCAATCCAAAACACTCAGGCTGTTTACTAATGCACCATGGTTTGTAACAAACAAGGCCATTATAAGAGATCTATCAATGCCAACAATTCAAGAGGAAATGAGAATTTCCAGCACGAGGTATCTGGAAAGGCTTAGCAATCATATTAATCCAGTGGCAATATCGTTATTAGACAGCACCAATGAAACAAGAAGATTAAAACGTTTTCATATATTAGATCTTCCATTTAGAAACTAACCATACTTTTATTTTTATAAATCTTTGTCAATTAACTTTGTATATTAAACATAATTAAAATATATATTATTATATTATGTTATGTATCTCATTGGAGTTACATAGCCCTGTGATGTACCATAAGTTTAACAAATTTGCTTATTATCTCCGGATAGATTGTAAATAAAGAATTAATAATAAAAAAAAAAAAAAAAAAAAAAAAAAATTTTTGATTTGATTGATTAATCTTTGATTGCAAATGGAAATTGTCAATAGCAATTGCAAATTTTCGTATTTCAAATAAAAAACTTTAATTTATTTGAAGTTTTTATTTTAATTTTAACTGAAATGGTTAATAAATAAATCAAACTCGTTTGTAAATATAATAAATTTTATGTTTTTCATAGTCTTACCGTATTCACAATTTATATGCGAGTTATTATGAGACGGCCCAATATTAAGGTTATTACAATTAAAAAAAAAAAAGAAAAACCAAACAATATTTATATTTAAAATACAATTTAGATCAAATTAGATATAATACACTGCGTTGCAAAATTATAATTACAAATTAATTTCAATAAATTTCGTAAGTTAAAAAAAGTAGAAGAGTTTAACCGACATAAAAGTAAAGCCAATGAAAAATTAATAATATTTAACAAAAAAACAATTTATTTTTTTATTTTTTACTATTTAAAAAGGAATAACAAAATCAATTAGTGTTTCATGTCTATACTTACACTTAACTTAATATATCAAAATTTACAAAAATTTAAGAAAAATGTTTTAAAACATCAGTTTTACTAGTGCGTGATTCCTCCTTCTTTTGGAATCAACTCGAAAATTCAATCAAACTTACTATCTACAGATTTATTCGTAGATAGCATTTTTGTGACGGGGAAACTCTGGGAATCCTTTAAGTGCTTACTTATGGTTGATTTGGACACATATACTTTACATTCATCGATTATCTGATTTGGACTCTTCTTTGTGTTTCTGGCACAGTTGATTATTTTACGCTCACAAAGCTTATTTTTCGGGCTGCCTGTTTCATTTTTAGCATAAGCACTCGGATTACTTGCAAAATTTGTGACAACCTCAGGTTTATGTTTGTAGCAATTTCCCGAAAACGTAAGCCACTTTTTAAATAGGCTGAAATTTTTCACTTTTTCAAAATAACTTAATAACATTTTCTAACTTAAATTTTTGTTTAATATATCTTTATTTGACATTCTTGTTTGTTAGCCGTTATATGTAATTAAAGTTATGAAACACCAACAATACAATATTGCACAATCTTTCCCTTAAATCAATTAAGTAATCTCTTAAATTTTAGACAATAAGCAATCAGTTATCACGATTTTAAAAACAACCGATTAAAAAAAGTTGATATGGATCTTTTGTAGTCATATACATTTCTATGAGACGCTGTAGGTTATCTTATTAAATTTCATTCGAAATATGGGCCCATATAATTGTATTTGTTTGTATCGGTTTAGATCTAATCTGATAAATGTCCAGTACAATTTTCTCCGAATTATGGCCCGATAGAATTGTATTAGATGTTATCAGTTTTGTATCTAATTGTATCAGTTTATATAATTATATAAAAACCAGATATTACTGTAACCGGATTTTGACCAGATATAATAGTATACGATTGTATGTGAACTGATACATCTAAATATAATTAGCTGCGTGTTTTTGTCTGGTAAAATTGCACAAAATGTTACATTTTCGTATATGATTGGATGAAAATATACACAATTGAATACAAGTAAACGACCATCCTATCATATATTTCAAGTCCATACAAAAATATATTACTGTTTTTCAAAAAAGTTACGGCATAGAACTTTTTTAAGTTTTAATGCACATTAGTGTGTAATAGTGCTCAAACGATGAGTATTATCCGGTTGAGTGTGATTATAATATTTTTAGATTTTTGTACAAAATAGGGCTCGTTTGGTATAGTAATGCTCAGGCACGTAGCAAGGGGGGGGGGGGGGCTTGGTGGCTAGAGAAAAAATCTTAACTTTAAAAACTCCCAAGATAAACGCCAAAATTCGAAAAAAAATTTAAAAAAATCACCAAAATTTGGAAACGCGAATTTTCAACTTTAAACGATTTTTTTAATTTTGGCGACTTTTTAAAATTTTTGCATTATACGTTATAAAAACTGAAATTTTTTTTTATACCAAATTCATTTTCAATTAAACAGTTAATTAAAAGTAAGTTTGAAATCGAACAAAAGTTTAATTGAAATTTTTTTGACAATGATTTTTTCTGGGTATTTTGACATAATCTTTTAAAATGGTCACTAAGACTCAAAATTAAGTTTACTTGTGCCGTAAAATGTCGTTACTTTACTTACAGTGCAATCTTTTTATTTAAATTTGGTTTGCTACGCACGCATCTGGTAACATAGTTTCCCGTATTTTTTTTTACGATATATACTACGATATCTCAAAATCCATTAAAGCGACTCGTGTTCCTCACACAGAGACCATATTTTTTTTTCAATTTTTCGAAACAAATTTAAGCCTCAAACTTTGATCGATATGCATAATGTGTTAACGTGGTCCAATGTGACTCTGACTTTGTAGACTAAATGTAAACAAATTTCGGTCGGCGCTTCTTGAAATGCGACATTTTAAAATTAAGCAGCTAAACTAGTCTTTGTGTTATAACGATGTAGTTTTTTGAGACATTTTAAAGGGTTTTTATTTAAAGTTAGTTTAAATAAGACCTAGGCGATGTCAGGTATACTTTTAAATTTTCCAATTTTATATTTTTTCTTTATTATTATTTCTTTCAGACTACAATCACGCTTGCTTGTAAAATTTACGATTTTTTTAATACAATACATGAAGTATAGCCCCCAATCTTAAAAAAGTCGGATATATGAAAAAGGGGAAAAAATAGTAAATAATTTGTTAAAATAATTCAAATAAGTGGCAGCCGGGGTCCACGACATAGTGTCAAAATGGTTTTTAAAATGTGTATTTTCTCGAGCATTTTAACGCTGTTTTTAAATAAGTCCGGACATAATTATATAAATTTATATATAAAATTAATTTCGTAGAAAAAATTAATATAGTGTCATATATAGTTGAGTATAATTCTATATTGCATTTAGAATACGCTAAAACTAATCCAATTAATAACTACGTTATATTTATATACCTCGACATTGCAAAATAATATATATTTTGATATTATATCATATTTAAAAAAACACAATTTTATTTTAGATAAAATTGTATATTACCCCATGCAGAGTCACACTAGAAAATTTGTCAATCATATTTTGGATGTAAATATGTATTACATCAATACAATAGTACAATTAATTGCATCATTTTGTGTATAATATTATACAAAAAATTTACCCCAATTTTTGTCTTTTGAATTGATTTCTTTCTGGTTCTTAACCCTAAAAAAAAGAATTTGTTTCATTTGTAACATTATGAGTTCTTAATTTAGTCTAAGACTTTTTTCAATCTAAAACTATAAATTTAGTTTCAACGTTTTTTCCGTGTTTGTTATTCAATGGTGTAAGTTAAAAAATTCCACAAAATCTTCATTTTCATTATATTATTTTTTATTTTTGAATATAATAAAATTTCCAAATGCTATGGAATTTGTTACAAATTATAAAGTTGTAAACCTTTTGCAAGTGGCTAAAGTCTAAAAGGATTAACAGATATTTCAGATTTTCATGACGTTTTAAAATCAAAAACCGGATACAACTATAGCTCATTTTGTATATATCAGTATCAGTTCAGATATAAATTTATACCGCTATATAAAATCGTATTAAATTGTATCGCGTCACTATTCGGATGTTATGTAGTTATTATGCCCATTTCTCGGATAAAACTGTATTAAGACTCATATTAAATTTCGTATGATTATATAAAGCATATTAATTTTAATCGGGTTATTAGAAGTTGGAACTTTTTCACTTTTTTTACATTTATCAAGTTTTAGCTACCCTAGACGTATATTAGCACATAAAAATATAAAGTAACTTTTTGTCTTTTGTTTTATTGAGCAAAAGATCCTTTTTTTTATAATTATAATAATTTATTTCCAATATTTCGTCTTCCAATGCGAAGACGAAATATTGGAAATAAATAATTATAATTATAAAAAAAAGGATCTTTAGCTCAACAAAACAAAAGATAAAAATTTATTTAAAAAGATCAAAGAAAAATAAGAAAATTAAAAAAAAAAAAAAAATATATATAGTAACGCAATTTTATTTTTCGCGGTTTTCAAAAAGTTTTCCGCATAATCCTTTTTTTATTTAATTAAACTAAAAATTAATATTTACCTAAAATTTTAACGTAATTAGACAATAACGATTCATATCCAACATAAGGATACAAACGTTTTCAAATTTGACGTGTTTCGCGGATTGTGATCAAACAGATTAAAGCGTTGTTTCGCGATTCGCAAAATAATGAACACAATAAGTAAAAATGAAAAAATGGATTTTAAGGAAATGCACTTTATGCGGGAGATTTTTGTTTCAAAATGACCTGAGAAAGCGATTTCTATTATTAATACATGATTGCCCATTACGTGTAGGTAAAAATTTAGCAAACAAAAAAAGAAAAAAAAATATATAATCAAAATAAAAAATAATACAACTGGATGAGGACAAAATTAGGACAAAACTGCATCAAATCACTTATAATTGTATCTAAACTAATCTGATATGATACAATTAAATGTAATTTGATAATTATGTGGCCATATTAAATTAGATAAAGTTCCATATCAGTTTGTTTCTAATTGAGCTGTTTTTACTTGCAAGGTAAAACTGTTAAAAATATAAATTAAAAAAACTCAGTTCAATAAATCTATTGTGAATAGAAAATTTTAAAAACTAGACGGTGCTGCAAAACGGAACAAATTTAATGTACTTTAAAGCAATCTAGTGATTGTTGTTGGTTAGGTTAGGTCGAAAAGAGGATTCGGAGAAGGAAAATACTTCCCTAAACCGACTCAAGTCCCTGAGGACTTACACTTAAGCCAGAATGTCGGCTTGTTGTGCGCTCTAAACAATCGGTTCTATGTCCTATGTCACCTTACTATCCCAGGAACTCCGTCGCACTGACGTAACTCCTCAACTTCTTCCATCCTATGCACCTAAGATACTCCAATGTGGATATTGGGTTACTGTATAGTATTTCGACCCGGATCCCGGCAAATGCCGGGCATTCACAGAAATAGTGTTCCAAGGTCTCCTCGTCTTCCCCACAGGCCCTGCACACTTCTGAGTCCGCCCTACCAATACGGTGGAGATGGGCCCTAAGTGTCGAGTGTCCCGAGAGGATTTCCATCAAAAGACTCAGTTCCTTCCTACTGAGATTCAGAATTTCCCTTGTCTTGTCCTTGTCCGGGTTGCCCAGAGAATATTTGTAGTCCTGCCAACACCCGCATTTTCCCAGATGGTCTTATGCATGGTGTCAGACCAGTCCACCAGCTCCGCCTTGAGAGCTCGAAAAGGTTTAGCGTTCTCCAAAGTGACTAATTCCAGGGAAGATGTTCCCCTAGCCAAATCATTAGCCACTTCGTTCCCCGCTATACCACAGTGTCCCGGCACCCATATAATCTCAATGCGTCCCCGTGAAGAGAAATCGTTAATTTCCCCTTTACACCTGAGTATCGTCATTGATCCCACAGAGTCCGTAGATAAAGCCCGGATAGCCGCTTGGCTAGCCGATATCACCGGTCAAGCCCATGATATTCAGCTGCTTAATGCACTCCGTAATCGCGGTGACCTCCGCCTGTAGTACGGTGTTATGGTCAGGAAGACGGAAGCATTTGCGTACATTGAAGTCAGCGTTAGAGAAGCCCAGACCCGTTTTCAAATCCAGTTTTGATCCATCCGTGTAAAAGTGGATCCCCGGTTGTGTCCTCAAGAAGGTCTCATTTAACCATTGTTGCCTGTCCGGGATTAACGTGTCACAGAGCGTCGTGACAGACCTCTCTGAAATCCTCCCGCCGTCCTATTCTGGGACGCAATACCCTGGCAATTGGTCCAAAATAGTACGGTGCCCGGTAATATGGTCATTATTGTCCCATTCCCCGGTAGCCCTCAACCGCATCATAGTCAATGCGGCCTCGTACTTCACCTGTACCTCAATTGGGCGAATTGCCAGAATAGTCTCGACAGCACTAGTAAATGTGGTTCTCATTGCGCCACTAATGCCTAAACAGCAAAGGCGCTGTACCTTCTGCAATAGTCCCACATACGAGCCAAATCTCATCGATGTCCACCATACTACAGATGCGTACTTCAGTCTGACAACGCTAATGTATAGCCAGTGTGTCATCCTGGCATTCAGACCCCATTTAGATCCTATTGCCCTTCTACAGACGGCCCACGATATGGTCCCTCCAGGATAGTGATTGTTGTAAGTAGGTCTGGTTGAGTAGATTACATTAAAATTTTCAGAAACACTTTCAAGACACCCTGGATATACTGTTAAAAAACACTTTTTTAAGACTTCGTATGGTCGTCAGCCATTTTTGGAGTTTAGTCATATTAATCATGGAAAGAAATATTGAGTAAATCTAAAAGTAATTCATTGGATTCGTCATATACTTCAACTTTAAACATTAGAAAATGTTTTTATTGGGTTTTTATTCCTAAAGGGTCCGCCATCTAACGTTTTTTTTCGATGCCGATTTTGCCAAAAAAAATCATCTTTTCAGATGAAGCTCATACTGCATGGCCAGCCGAGGCATGAATGAAATGAATGAATGAAATTATTTTTCATTATTAACCGGAAGGATTGTACTTTCAAATAAAAAAAGAAATTTGAGAAAATATTCAGTAGTTTTTTTTATAGCATTTTCAAAAAAAAAAAATGTTATTTGGCGGACCCTTTATTAAAAAACTTTTTTATATGACCATTGAATTTGCATATTTGGCCTGAATTCAAATTATTTAAAAATGTGTTCCTTAAAAATCCCCCAACTTTGAGCAGCAACTAAACGCGGTTAAACTCTTCTACTTTTTTAACTTACGAAATTTATTGAAATTAATTTGTAATTATAATTTTGCAACGCAGTGTATTATATCTAATTTGATCTAAATTGTATTTTAAATATAAATATCGTATGTTTTTTTTTTTATTTTTTATTTTAATAATCTTAATATTGGGCCTTCTCATAATAACTCGCATATAAATTGTGAATACGGTAAGACTATGAAAAACATAAAATTTATTATATTTACAAACGAGTTTGATTTATTTATTAACTATTAAAAATATTTAGACAATTAATAAAATTTCTCAAAACTTATTTAACAGATTGTGAAAATTAATTTGTTTTAATCTGGTCCTTATTCAGATTTACTATTTTTTCAATTAAATGATCTAATCTGATGCAATTATATTAATCTGCAGTACAATTTTATCCGAATAATATTCTGATAGAATTGCATTTGATTGTATCAGGTTTGTATCCAATTGTATCAGTTTATATTTAAACTGATACAAGTTGATATAATGATATAAAAACCAGATATTGTATTCGGATTTTGACCTGATAATTATAAATATAATTAAATCCAACAAGGAATAAATAAAATTACTTGTTGCAAACGAAATGATGGTGTGTTGGACAAACAAGAAAAATTTAAAAATACGCTACGAAGACCGCCTCGAGTAGCAACTATAAATATGTATCCTGAACATTTTTTTTTTTGTTGATTTTATTCATATACAGCTCAATAATAGCTTTATGCAAAATAAGATCTACATTTTTCTGATATGGAACGATATATAACTATGAATTGGTTAAGATACCGTTTTATCCAAAATTAAATAATTTTTTTGAATATTTGACTATATGTTATTATATATGTATGTATGTATAATTTTGATTTGTGTTACATGTATTCGTACATTATTAGATTAACCATATATAATTGTATATGTCATATACGATTATATATTGGTCGATATGTAATAAGATGTAGTTGTATGTGGCGTCGTATCTAAAAATTTAGAGGAAAAAATGTTTATATATAAACATACATAAACATATGTATTCACATATACTAGCATGCAGTAACATATATATTTATATAAAATAATGCACGCTTATATGTAAACGTTTTTATTCGGTTTATTATACAAAACATTGTATAAAGCGATACAAAATTACATATGAACTCAAGCTAATTAATATATAGCATATGTAGTAATATATCCCACACATATGGTTATAACAATCGATATATATTTAGATATTAATTTGTATGGGAGCATATCAAAAACCAATTTAAAGATAAAATTATATATGATCATATGACCATCACATATTTCCATATTAAGCAATATATGTTTATAATATTATATTACACAACATGTGACTGTATATGAACGTTTTTACACGGGAGGGGCGAACAATTGTCGAAGGAAATAAATAACACCTTTTGCAATTAAATCTTTAGGTACATTTATTTAACGTTAAGGAAATTTATTAAGAATTGAAACCAGAATTGTTTAAAAGAAAATCGAATGTGATATTTAACCACGACGACATCTTTGTTCACATGAAGCCCGGGTACAATGACGATTATTATTGCCAGCACAACCTAAATAACGCATTTCACGACATTGTCTGGAACGTGCATCATAGTACCACATGGTCCTAGGTGTACAACCACGACCACGACGACCTACATTGCGAGCACCGGTACAAGAAGGATTACCTACAATTTAAATAAACAGATTAAATGATTAGATCTTAAAAAATCGAAATAATATTTTATATACTACACTGATCCAAATTCATGAATAAAGATACGAAATAATTGTCAAAATAACAACAAAAACTTACGTAAAATAATCAAATTTTTGTGTATTTTAAGAAAATTTTGTTTATTATGATATTTTTTTGTATTTTTATGCATGAATTATTATCAGTGTAGGATGCATTAAAGTAAAACTTACGTGGCATTCCAACACATCGTTGGGCGGATGTATAAGCCACAAAGATGACAAGTAATAAACCGAAAATAGTGAAATATTTCATATTGATTTCGATTAAAGATTGTTACTGATTAAGTTTTCAGATTATCGGATGTATTTATATAAATGTGAACAATTCAAAAGATTGCAACTTTAAAAAAAAAAAAAAAAAAATGTAGATTAGGTCAATACAATTCTTAAATATGTATAAACAACTGTTGTTATTATTAAAACAATACACAATTTCCTGTAAATGCAGCTTTTAAATCGCTGCAGTAAAAAACTTCGAACTCGATGGGGGCAAAAAGGGGAAAAGTGTGGACAAACATTTTTTCCAAAAGCACTTGTTTTGAGCAAATGACATTTTAGACCACACTTCTTTACCTATTTTATACGTTCTTTTCTTTTTTCGTTTTAATTTACAAAATTTCGCATAAACCTGTCAGGCCGGAATTTAAAATTTTTATTTTTAAATATTTTTTAAATTTTTTGTAAATGTCAAAAAAAAAATTTTTTTAGGCTTTCCCCGAAAAACAATTAAAAATTCGGGAGACTTGAATGATATGCACATTGAATTAAAGGTATTTTAATCCTCTATTAGCTCCTTCTATAATATTTTTGTTTTTTATTTATTTCTGTCTCTTATGATCAATTCACTTTTCAAAAAGGACATTTTATTTTTCTTTTATCATACTTATGTGGTAGTAAATATATTGCACTTGATTTAATTTTAGTTCAATCTTACTATACTTCATATTGTCAAATTTATTAAACATGTTTAACTTTTTTTAATATTTTTTCAAAAAGTGGTGGAATATGTTTATTATAAAATACATATCGCTCATTTACTTCAAGAACGTCACAACTCAAAAAACATGATTTTTGAGTTAATGACGCATAATTAATAAATTCGTATTGAAATCTTGTATACTCACCTCTTGAGAGAAATTTTGTCGTTATTTTTTTTCTTCAAGGTGGCAGAAAATTTAAAACTTTCAACTCGTTTTCTACAAAATAAAATTTTTGGAGTTATGACCTTATTGAAGTAAATGAGCGATAATTTTAATATGTACTTACTTATAAGCACCTTAAATCAAATGTACATTAATCCTCTAGCGATCCTCATAGCAAACTTTTTTTTAAGTTTTCTTATGAGGCTGTTATGATCAGTTTTGTGTTTAGAAATACTATCTATATTGTTTTAATGCATAATGTTTTGTAGCATAGTGTAGTTAACTTGTCGTTGTCACATGTAAGTAAACCGTCGCAAGTTGAGATTCGTGTGCCTACACTATGACCTGCAAGTTATACAAATTATATGAATTCAGTATTGCCAAGTGTTCCAAATTCTAATATATTCAGGGAAAAATATTGTTGTAAAATTGTTTTATTTAAAAAACTTATAAATTATTATCTTTTTTTTTTTAAATATAAGTATTCTTTGATCTTCTTTTATTTAATTGTTCTCAGTTTAAACGAGCTTAAGATCATTTATTTATTAGTTATAACTATTTATTTCCAATATTTCGTCTCCACATTTGGTGACTTCTTCAGGGAACAATTAATACAATTGAAAAACCTGTTTTAGTAATTAAAAACTTACATGTATAATATATACATGTATATAAGTAAGTGTGGAAAAGTTTTAAATAAAAACCACAATAATTAGTGCGTTTTTAACCACTGCGCTGCAGTGCATTGATCAAATAGAAATCTACTACTTATACGATAAACCTCAATATAACCACTCTAACCATTGTTTTTTGATTTGAAAATCGAAAACAACCTTGATTTAAAAATATTAGAGTTCGTCAACAAATTATAAAGTTTGTTTGTTTTTGGTATATCATTACTTTTTAAAATGCTTTGGCATCAATAAAATTAAAATTCAACTTCCTGCAGAGCAAAAAGTTATGTATTTATATGAAATTTGAATTCACCTTTCGATTCTACACCAAACATTATTTAGAAAAACTTTTTTGTCCGTTTTTTAAAGTGCACTATTTAGGAAATAGAGTGGTCGGAAAAAAATCAATCAATTTTCATTACAAAATAGTTTTATTATTTTTAAATTTAATTTTTTAAAAAGTAAATTGATCATAAGACAAGGAAATAAATAGAAAAAAAATATATTGTAGAAGGAGCAAAGAGAGGACTAAAAAACCTTTTTAATTAAAGGTGCATATCATTTAAATCCCCTGAAGTTTTAATTGTTTTCGGGGGAAAACTAAAAAAAAAATTTTTTTTTAAATTTACAATAATTTTAAAAAAGATTAAAACTAAAAATTTAAAATTCCGACCTCACAGGTTTGTTCAAAAATTTGTATTTTAAAACACAAAAACAAGAAAATACGGCCTGACAGGTTTGTGTGAAAATTTGTGTAAACCAGAACGTATAAAATAGGTTAAGAAGTGTGGTCTAAAATGTCATTTGCTCAAAAAAGGGCTTTTAGAAACACTGTGCGTTCAGATAAACACTTTTGCCCTTTTGCCCCCATCGAGTTCGAAGTTTTTTACTACAGCGATTTAAAAGCTGCATTTACAGGAAATTGTGTATTGTTTTAATAATAACAATAAAACAGTTGTTTATACATATTTAAAAATTGTATTGACCTAATCTACATTTTTTTTTGTTTTAAAGTTGCAATAAATTAATACATAAAATAATCTGTAAGCTTAATCAGTAACAATATTTAATCGATATCAATATGAAATATTTCACTATTTTCGGTTTATTACTCGTCATCTTTGTCGCTTATACATCCGCCCAAGGATGTGGTGGAAAGCCACGTAAGTTTTACACTGGTAATAATCCTACACTGATAATAATCTATGCATAAAAATACAAAAAAAATATCAAAATAAACAAAATTATTCCTAAAATAGACGAAAATTTGTTCATTTTACGGACAATTATTTCGTATCTTTATTTATGAGTTTGGATCAGTGTAGAATATAAAATATTATTTAGATTTTTTAAGATCTAATCATTTAATCTGTTTTTTTAAATTGTAGGTAATCCTTCTTGTATCGGTTTTCGCGATGTAGGTCGTGGTGGTCGTGGTTGTACACCTATGACCATGTGGTACTATCATGATCGTATCAGACAATGTCGTGTAATGCGTTATTTAGGTTGTGATGGCAATAATAATCGTCATTGTACCCGGGTTTCATGTGAACAAAGATGTCGTCGTTAAATACCACATTCGATTTTCTTTTAAACAATTCTGGTTCCAAATCTTAATAAATTTTCTTAACGTTAAATAAATGTACTTAAAGACTTAAATGCTAAAGGTGTTATTTATTTCCTTCGACAATTGTTCGCCCCTCCCGTGTAAAAACGTTCATATACAGTCATATGTTGTATAATATAACATTATAAAAATATATTGTTTAATATTGAAATATGTGATGGTCATATGATCATATATAATTTTATCTTTAAATTGATTTTTGATATGCTCCCATACAAATTAATATCTAAATATATATCGATTGATATTAACGTATGTGTGGGATATAACATATGTTATATTTTATTTACCATGATTTCATATATAATGTTGTAGCGCTTTATACAATGTTTCGTATAATAAACGGAGTAAAATCGTTTACATATAACCATGCATTATTTTATATAATTATATATGTTACTGCATGCTACACTCAAAAAAAAAAGTTTGTAAAGTCAGCAAAAAATTTTGCTGAGTCAGCAAAATTTTAGTCAGGAGGATGCTTGCAAAAAAGTTGCTAATGTCAGCAAAATCTTTTGCTCAAAATCAGCGAGCTGATTTTTAGCAACAAAATTTGTAGGTTCAGCTAAAGTTTTGCTAACACTTAGTAGATTAGAAATAAAAAAGCGTTGGTAAAAATTAATAAATTTTTTGCTGAATTTTAGTAGACTGAAAAAAACGCAAAAAATTTGTAGAAAAATTGTAATTTAGTTAATTTATTTGCTGAAAATCATAAAACATATTTTTGTGATTCTTTTAAAAATAATTTACAATAATTACGAAATATAAAAATTTTCATTTTCCCACATTGACATGAATTTATTTAATATCTGAAAATATATAGAAATAAATATATATAAGACAACAAAAATTTTCTTTCAATTACTTACATCAATGGTTGTCTAAATGATGCTATCGTTTAAATGACGCTTCTGCCGAAGATAATTATAGAAACGAAACGAAAAAATAAACAAAAACAAACCAAACGAAAAAAACAACCCTTTTTTGCAATAAAAAAAAGGAACCATAAAATGTAGACAGAGTAAAGTCTTTCGCTTTACTCTGTCTACATTTCTGTATATGGTTGTTTGCAATTTGACCACACTATTATTAATCTATGTTATATATAATATAAAAGTTTAAATAAATAAATATTTTATTTTGTCTTTTATTTAATTAATAGACAATTATTTTCACAAGCCGGTGACAATGCAAAATTTAAGTTGTTTTAATCCTCAATTTTGTTTTATGTATGAAAAAGAGATACATAAACTTCCATTGTTGATTTTTTTATATGTCTTATTAGAGTTGTACTTTTTAGTATCATTTTCCTCTGCTCTACTACATCTTGACATGCCGCGACATCTACTTCATTATGCGTATATCTTTCAATCTGGTTGCCGTCCACACTATTAATGTGCTTATCAGCACAATTTTTTTTAGCAAAATTAATTAGTAAAACATTAGTATATTAGTAAAGCATTAGTATAAAACAGTTAAGTGCTGAATAAGTATAACAAAAATTTTAGCTGAAAACACGATTTTAGCAAAAAATTTTGCTAAAAAATAGTATACCTGATGTACAAGACGTTTTACTAACTTTTCTACTAACTTATTTTTTTGAGTGTAGTATATGTGAATACATATGTTTCTGTATGTTTATATATAAACATTTTTTCCTCTAAATGTTTCCATGCGTTGCCACATAACAGGCACGTAGCTATGGGGGGGGGGGGGGGGGGTTGGGGAAGTAGGTTAGGAAGTAGCAATGTTATTGATAAATTTAATATAAAAATATTTATTTTTGACTTGGATCAAATAGAAAATAGTTCAAATCTTAAAACTTCATTAGAAAACATCGCCTAGAAATGAGCGGCTTTCATCGTTTAAGTTGATTTTCGACAAAAAGCTATTAATAAAATCATTTCATAAGAGATTTCGAAGTCTTTGACTTAAAATATAATCAAAAAATTGTTTGAGATAATGCAAACTAAACATTAAATATGTCTACACAGAAAAAACTAAAATTGAGTTTGAATTAAAATATTTGTTGATTCAGTGAAAGTTTAACTGAATTCGTGTTGATTTAGTGAAAGTTTAACTGAATTCGGTCGTGTTTATGCAATTGTAGTAACAATTAAAATAATTTGTATCTCTTTAATAAATATTATTTTCAATTATAGTTTTATTCATATCTATTAAAAATGTAATTGAATATTGTTTACTATTGGCAAAAAATTGCTTAATGAAAATAAAAAATAAATAAATGCTTTATATTTTTTTTTCTGTTTTTGTAAAATTAATTTTATTTGATTAAAATAGCTTGTAATATGTACACTTGGTTGGTCATTCGCTGTATTAGCGAAAATAAAAATGAGATTTTGATTGTGTCCCCCCCTTAAAATATTTGTTAGGGTATCAAAATACGCCACGCAAAAAATTCGAGTTCTAGTATAACTGGAAGATGTCCCGCATCGCCCTTGAAAATCTGGCCCCTTGGAAAAATGGGCATAATTTAAAACAAAAATTACAATTTTTTTTTTCTTCAAAATTAAAAAAAAATATAAAATAATTTTTGTGTTTTGTTTAATCATAAATACTCAGATAAAAACTATTACTTTCCCAGAAAATCGCTAACCTTCCCTAACTTTGTGTCAAAAAAATTAATAAATATTTTTGGGGATACCTCAAAGTGACTTTTTTACATTTTTGAAAATTTTATTCAACAAAAATCAAAAATCTAGTGTTTGCTGTCAAGTATTTTATTAAACACATCTCAAGTATTAAATAAGCCAAGTACTGTGGATATCCGTTGGCAAATTATTTTTTTAGAGCATTTTCATTCTCGGGGATTTCAAGGTTTTTATTTTTTTATTTTTATACATTTTTACTTTAAAACAAGGTTTTAATAATATTTCATCAATATTATTGTATATGCTCTTTTATATGATTGTAATCACTTTATAATAAAATATTTTTTTTTATGTTAATAGTTAACCCATGTTAACCTGGGGTCATATATGACCCACGTAAGAAAAATGCTGCTTTGTAGCAAAATTTATTAATAAAATAAAAAAAGGAATAATTCAATTTACATTTATTTTACAAAATTTTCGTTAACCGTTTCTAGTCTTCGATATTAGCTGTGTATCTCTACGTAAGTTTTGAAACCACTTATGGTATTTAGCACCAGAAACTGCAGCACTGGCTTTTCCCGATCCACAGATTTTAAGTGAATCGAAAAAGCTCATGGTAGTCGCTTTGGATTAACCTAGTGCTTATTTCGTGAATGGTAACACTTAGCTCATGTCTGATTTGACAGATAATTAGTTTTATCCTCCCGCTGAACGAATATGGTTGTGTATACGCTTGAACAACGCTGGGAAATATTGCGACATTACTTTGAAAATCATGGTAATGTTGCAGAATGTGTGCGAAAATTGCGTACGGATGGAAGAAGAGAAGCACCGTCAGTGAAAAAAGTGAAAGTGAAACTGGCATCCTCATCGATAAACCAAAGAATGAAAAGCCAAAAACAGTGCGTACACACGAGAATATTGCTGCTGTGGCAGAAAGTGTGCGTGAAGCGCCATCAACACCAATTCAGCGATAATTTGCTTAAAAATTGGACCGATCGTGTAGGCTACTGCATGGCCAGCCGAGGCAGCCATTTGAATGAAATTATTTTCCATTATTAACCGGAAGGATTGTACTTTCAAAAAAAAAAAAGAAATTTGAGAAAATATTCAGTAGTTTTTTTATAGCATTTTCAAAAAAAAAAAAAAGTTATCTGGCGGACCCTTTATATCCCAGTACATCGATAAAAATATAGAATATTTTATTTCGCAAAAAACAAAATTTTAAAAGATTTTCTATTCCCTTGGATTTTTTAAAGAAAGATCCAGAAGAATGGTCAAACGAACCTAGTCACAATGTTGGTCTGGCTATTGTTAAGAAATTAAAGGTTGTTAATGACACTGCAGAACGGGCAGTGAAGCTCATGGAGGACTACAATAAAGTATTGTCACGAAACGAGGAGGAAAAACAAGTAATAATGCAAATTGTAGCCGATTATCGGAAGCACTGCCTGGTTGCAAAAAAATGTACACTATTAAATTAAAAATACGTTTTTCAAAAATTCTTCTGAATATGTACAATAAATCAATTTAAATATGAATACAAATATCTGAATTTATACTAAATAATTAAGTTTAATTAATTTTAAAATGTAAATAAATTACAATTAAAAAACATAAACAAAAATTAATTTTATGTCATCTTTGTGATTTTTGACTCTTTTACATACGAGGGTCAATTGTGACCCCACGTAAACACAGGTTAACTATGAACACGAAAAATTATACTTATTAATAAAGTTATAACAATTATATAAAATAGCATACACAATAACATTGATGAAATATTACAAAAATCTTTTTAAAAAAAGTCTTTACAAATTTAAAAAAACGTTGAAATCCGCTAGAATCAAAATGCTCTAACAAAAATTTTTGCCAACGGATATCCGTAATACTTATGTTATTTAATATTTGGGATGTGTTTAATACAACATTTAACAGCAAGAACTAGTTTTTTGGTTTTTGTTGAATAATATTTTCAAAAATGTAAAAAAGCAACTTTTAGGTACACCCCAAATATATGTGCATTTTTTTGACTCCAAGTTAGAATATGTTAGTGAATTTCTGGGAAGGTAATATTTTTTATCTGAGTAGTTGTTATTGAGTTGTTATATTACATTATAACAACAACATTATTAAATTTAGACAAAATAAAAGAAGATCGAAGAAAACTTAACATTTTTACAAATTTTTTTTTTTATTTTTTCAAGGAGGCCTGATATTCAAGGGCGATGCGGAACACATTCGCGTTATACTAGCACTCTAATTTTTAGCATGGTGAATTTTTATACAAAAACAAATATTTTAGAGGGGGGGGGGGGAGCCCCAAAAATCGCAAGTTGAAAAATAAGGACCACCCTAATGTACACCTATGTAAATTTGCCAGCTCGTCTCAATAATGCCTATAAGGCGCTGAGACCTACATAATTTTGAATGATAATTGTACTTTGAAAATAAATATTAATAAAAAAAAAAAAAAATCGCCAAAATTACAAAATTTTAAAAAAATCACCAAAATTGTTAAAAAAATCGCCAAAATTTAAAAAAATCGAGACCATTTGAAAAATTGCATAATTTTAAAAAATTTCCAAAATTTAAAAAACAATCCTCAAAATTGCAGAAATTTAAAAAACTCCCAAAATAAACGCCGAAATTCGAAAAAAATTGGAAAAATCAACAAAATTAAATAAACGCGAATTGTCTACTTTAAAAGATTTTTTTAATTTTGGCAATTTTTTAAAATTTTTGAATTTGTTTCTATGTTGTTGTCTTCTAAAATGGATTATACCACTAAGACTGAATTTTTTTTTTGCCGTAAAAGTCGTTACATTATTTATACACACAGAGCAAAATTTAGCTATTTGCCAACTAAAATTCGGTTAATTCGAATTAAATTCGGTTATTACGAATTTCAGTCGGATGCTTAAATTCAATATTAGTTTTCATAACAAAGTTCGGTTAATTTAACCGAATTTTGGTTGGAACATCCGAAATATGAAGAAATCTAATATAAATCTATGTGTACTAACAGAATTTATATGTTGTTATCATTAAAATACACTTTTCAATTCGGTTGGCACTTTTTTCTCTGCGTGTAGTGCAATCTCTTTATTTAAATTTGGTTTGCTACGCACGCCTCAGGTAACATAGTTTTCAGTATTTTTTTTTAAGATATATATTACGATATCACAAAATCCATTAAAGCGATTCGTGTTCCACACACAGAGACCATACTTTTTTTAATTTTTCGAAACAAATTTAAGCCTCAAACTTTAATCGATATGCATAATGTGTTAACGTGGTCCAATGTGACTCAATTTTTTTTGTAGACTAAATGTAAACAAATTTCGGTCGGCGCTCCTTGAAATGCGACATTTTAAAATCAAGCAGCTAAACTAGTCTTTGTGTTATAACGATGTTGTTTTTTTTAAAGGGCTTTTATTTAAAAAATTGATTAAAGAAAATTTGAACAGCATTTGAAATTGTCCCAAATATAAATCAAAGTCAATTGAAAATACATAATTTCGTTTAAATAAGACCTGGGCGATGTCAGGTATATTTTTTAATTTTCCAATTGTATATTTTTTCTTTATCATTATTTCTTTCAGACTACAATCTCGCTTGCTTGGAAAATTTACAATTTTTTTAATACAAGACATGAAGTATAGCTCCCGATCTTTAAAAAGTCGGATATATGAAAAATGGGGAAAAATAGTGAATAATTTGTTTAAATAATTGAAATAAGTGGCAGCCTGGGTCACGACATAGTGTCAAAATGGTTTTCAAAATGTGTGTTTTATCGAGCATTTTAACGCTGTTTTTAAATAAGTCTAAATTAGCTAAACTTTAGACATATTTTTATACAAAGATGTGTTAAATTTCACCGCCAATTTTTAAAATAAATACGTTTTTTATTATTATTTTTGCTGCTTTATCACCTATCCGAATTTCATTAATTTTAAAGGGAACCCATCGGAAAAGCTTCCTTGTAAGTGTCAGGTTATATAGGATATTTGCCTTTTAATTTGTTTCTTGGACGGTTATTAATCTTTAATTTCCCGAGTTAAAACGTTTGCATCAAATAATACATTATTTTATATACACTTATAAGGTTTTGTCTGCCAGTTCATTTAATCGGACATAATTATATAATTCATGTATAAAATTAATTTAGTAGAAAAAATTTAATATAATGTCATATATAGTTGCGTATAATTGTATATTGCATTTAGAATACGCTAAAACTAATGCAATTAATAATTACGTTATATTTATATACCTAGACATTGCAAAATAATATAAAGGGTCCGCCATCTAAGGTTTTTTTTTTTAACTAGTGATTATTTCGTGAATGGTAACACTTAGCTCATGTCTGATTTGACAGATAATTAGTTTTATCCTTCTGCTGAACGAATATGGTTGTGTATACGCTTGAACACCGCTGGGAAATATTGCGACATTACTTCATGGTAATGTTGCAGAATGTGTGCGAAAATTGCGTACGGATTTTGGAAGAAGAGAAGCACCGTCCGCGTACACCCGAGAATTTTGCTGCTGTGGCAGAAAGTGTGCGTGAAGCGCCATCAACATCAATTCACCGTCGTTCTCAACAATTGAACATTTCGGAGACATCATTGAGACGAATTTTGCATAAAGTCCTTGGTATGACGCCATACAAAGTCCAATTGGTTCAGGAGTTCAAAAAACAAAGTTATTTGGCGGACCCTTTATATTTTGATATTATATCATATTTAAAAAAAAAAACAAAATTGTATTTTAGATAGAATTGTAAAGGGGTTTTCAATAAGGGCGCTACAAAAGTTTTTTTATATAAAACAAAAAGGTTTTGGATATCAATGAAGTTCTTTATTCCTGTGAAAGTACGTTCGATGCCATTATGTATGGAACTCAATTTCTTTTGCATGGCCACCACGGGCACGCTTGCAGAAGTCCAGACGCTGAACCCAATTTTCGACGGTTTTCCAGCATAAATCGGCCGATACTGCTGCAATTTCACGTTCGATATTCGTACGAAGTTCATCAATCGTTGCTGGCTTGTTGTCATAGACCATAGACTTGACGTAGCCCCACAGGAAATAGTCTAACGGCGTCAAATCGCACGACCGAGGCGGTCAATCGACTGGACCATTTCGTGAGATAACACGTTCTCCAAACTTGGTTTCCATTCGCTGTGTGGCTTGTGGCGCCGTCCTGTTGGAACCACATGTCCTCCAAGTCCATATCATCCAATTGGGGCCAAAAATATTCGATTATCATTAAACGGTAGCGATTCCCATTCACAGCAGACACAGAGAGACACATTTGGGCTTTCTTCAACTGAAGCCTCAGCGGCAGCAATATTCTCGACACTACGAGCACTTCTTTGTCTCACTAGCATGGGAACATTTTGTACTGCGCCTGTGGATTCAAAATTTTCTACTAGACGCTCAATTGTTGATCTTCTAGGACGATTATGACGACTATAAATTGGACGTAGCGCTCTTAACGTTGAGGCCACTGACTCCAAATTTCGGTAGTAATTTTTAATAATTTCGACTCGTTGTTGGCTCGTATATCTTTTCATCATCAAATGGCAAACCTTACTGAAGAAAAATGTCAAAAGAACGGCAAAAAATATGGCGTCGAAAAGACACAATGATATTATAATAATACAGGCAGACAAGGGAAACAAGACGGTAGCAATGTACAAATGCGACTACGATGGCAAAATGGAAAAACTTCTAGAAGACAGAAATAAGTACAGAACATCGAGAATAGACCCTACAACAAAATTTCAAAGGACAAACAATAATATCGTCACAGATTTACACAAAAGCGGATACATAGATTTATGGCAAAAACGTCGTCTACATTGCTCAGCCGCAAATGCTCCAAGGATTTACGGATTGCCAAAAATTCACAAGACTGGGATTCCCCTTAGACCAATTGTCTCCTCGATAAAGGTTCCGTGTTACCAACTATCGAAATACGTAGGACAAATTTTAAAACACATAATATCGGACAAATACAATATTTAAAACTCAACGCAATTAAAGAGACAACTAAGGGAAATACATCTGGATAAAGGAAACGTATTAGTCTCTTTCGATGTGGTTTCGCTTTTCACAAATATTCCAGTACACACCGCGATTAAAAATATTATGGGAAAGTGGAATATTATTAAAGATCTTACAAGAATCCCAAGTTCAAAATTTCTTGAAATTTTAAAATTTTGCCTTACTGACAATAACTACGTTGTCTATAAAAATAAAACATTTAATTTCGGTATGCCAATAGGCAATCCACTCTCCCCAACAATAGCTGACATAGTGCTTGACTGTTTACTTGACGAGGCAACAACGGAATTAAGGAATTAGAAATATACACAAACATTAAGCCTACAATACAATCTAAAAACAATGTTTTGCTTTACAATTTTTTAATCATATTGGAAATTATAGGCCCTAATAGCTTAAAGAAAACACTGAAAAAATAAAGTAACGCATTTTTATTTTTCACGGTTTTCAAAAAGTTTTTCGCATAATCCTTTTTTTTATTTAATTAAACTAAAAATTAATATTTACCTAAAATTTTAACGTAATTAGACAATAAGGATGAATATCCAACTTAAAGGATACAAACGTTTTCAAATTCGACATGTTTCGCGGATTGTGATCAACCAGACTAAAGCGTTATAGACTTATATAGATATCGAAATTCGCAAAAATAATGAACACAATAAGCAAAGAATGAAAAAAAAAATACATTTTAAGGAAATGCACTTTATGCGGGAGGTTTTTGTTTCAAAATGACCTGAGAAATCGATTTCTATTATTAATACATGATTGCACATTACGTGTTGATAGGGAAAAATTTAACAAAAAAAAAAAAAAGCTGTAACTCTAGTATGCACATATTTTTATAAATTTCCCCAGGTTAAATATATGTAATCAAACTAAAAAATCTTATTTATTTTTATCCAAATACAGCTCAATAATAGTTTTATGCAAAAGAAGATATACATTTTTCTGATATGGATCGATATATAACTATGAATTGGTTAAGATATCGTTTTATCCAAATTTAATTTTTTTTGAATATTACACTATATGTTATTATATATAATTTTGATTTGTGTTACATGTATTCGCACATAACTAGATCAATAACACAGGCCTACAAAAAAAAATTTTTTGTTTGGTGCCGCTAATTCTATGTTATAATTTGGTTAATTAGTCCGCAAGACGTCATGGTTAGCTGTCAAAATCCCGAAGCTACGTTCAGGTTTGTATCGATCGGTCATAACCTAAAAAATGTATTTTATTATACTTAATGTCATTATAGTCAATTAATTTCTTTGATTAAATGATAATATCGATATGCCGTCGTCGAGGAGCTTCTAACCTTTAAAATAATGAGTAATTAAATGTATTTAAATGTTTCGAATTAAATGTTCTTTTGTTTTTTTAATAAATTTATTAAATCTTATTTAATTTATTTATCCTTGCGAAATCTCGAAAACTACACGTAGCATTAAAAAGGTAAGTATCAATTTTTTATCAGGGTACCGAACGTACTTGAAATCTGTTTTATTTTTAGCGGCACCAAAATCATTGTAGGCCTGTGTAATATATTGGTCGATATGTAATAAGATGTAATTGTATGTGGCATCGTTTCTAAAAATTTAGAGGAAAAAATGTTTATATATAAACATACAGAAACATATGTATTCACATATACTAGCATGCAGTAACATATATATTTATATAAAACAATGCACGCTTATATGTAAACGTTTTTATTCGGTTTATTATACAAAACATTGTATAAAGCGATACAAAATTACATATGAACTCTTGCTAATTAATATATACCATATGTAGTAATATATCCCACACATACGGTTATATCAATCGATATATATTTAGATATTAATTTGTATGGGAGCATATCAAAAACCAATTTAAATATAAAATTATAATATAAATAAATAACACATTTTGCAATTAAATCTTTTAGTACATTTATTTAACGTTAAGAAAATTTATTAAGATTTGAAACCAGAATTTTTTAAAAGAAAATCGAATGTGATATTTAACCACGACGACATCTTTGTTCACATGAAGCCCGGGTACAATGACGATTATTATTGCCACCACAACCTAAATAACGCATTTCACGACATTGTCTGGAACGTGCATCATAGTACCACATGGTCCTAGGTGTGCAACCACCACCACGACGACCTACATTGCGAGCACCGGTACAAGAAGGATTACCTACAATTTTAAGAACCAGATTAAATGATTAGTTCTTAAAAAATCTAAATAATATTGTATATGCTACGCTGATCCAAATTCATGAATAAATATACGAAATGATATTTTTTTTTTGTATTTTTATGCGTAAATTATTATCAGTGTAGGATGCTTTAAAGTAAAACTTACGTGGCATTCCAACACATCGTTGGGCGGATGTATAAGCCACAAAGATGACAAGTAATAAACCGAAAATAGTGAAATATTTCATATTGATTTCGATTAAAGATTGTTACTGATTAAGTTTTCAGATTATCGGATGTATTTATATAAATGTGAACAATTCAAAAGATTGTAACTTTAAAACAAAAAAAAATGTAGATTAGGTCAATTCAATTCTAAATATGTATAAACAACTGTGTTATTGTTATTATTAAAACAATACACAATTTCCTGTAAATGCAGCTTTTAAATCGCTGCAGTAAAAAACTTCAAACTCGATGGGCGCAAAAGGGCAAAAGTGTTTATCTGGACGCACAGTGCTTCCAAAAGCACTTTTTTGAGCAAATGACATCTCAGACCACACTTCTTAACCTATTTTATACGTTCTTTTGTTTTTGTGTTTTAAATTACAAAATTTCGCATAAACCTGTGAGGACGGAATTTTAAATTTTTAGTTTTAAATATTTTTAAATTTTTTGTAAATGTAAAAAAAAACATTTTTTTTTTAGTTTTTCCCCGAAAAACAATTAAAACATTGGGGGATTTAAATGATATGCACCTTAAATTAAAGGTATTTTAATTCTCTCTTAGCTCCTTCTACAATATTTTTCTTTTTTTATATATTTCTGTCTCTTATGATCAATTTACTTTTTAAAAAAATTATATTTTATTTTTCTTTTATCTTCCTTATGCACTGGATATAATTTTAGTTTAGAGCTTATCACTTCCTCCTAACTAAACTTCATATTGTCAAATTTATTAAATATATTTAATTTTTTTTTTTTTTTTTATATTTTTTTCAAAAAGTATTTTACTACACCTAAAACTAAATTTATTTTAATACTCTAGCGATCCTAATAACCAAATTTTTTAGGCTGTCAGTTTTGTGTTTAAAAATATTATCTTTGTTATTTAATGCGTAATATTTCGTAGCATTGTGTAGTTAACTTTAGTTAAAGTGAAAAAGAGTACAATTTAAGATCATCTGACATAATTTTGGTTTTTATTTTGCCATTCTAGCATATTTTGTTGACTTTTTATATGCATTTTACAATTGTTTTTACATTAATAACTGCTGAAAATTTTTAATTTAAGTATTTTATAATATTAACATTTTATCTCTTTTTGTAAAAAAGTTCGTATTAAAAATCAACAAAAACTGCTTGAATGGCCACATAAAAAACAAAATTATGTCTGATGGTCTTACATTGTGCTCTTTTTCAATTTAACTAACCCCCCATTGCCACTTGCACGTGCAATTTCGTAAAACCCAATACACACTCACACTGTTTTTCTAATGCAATTACACTTTTGTCACTTGCGACAAGTTAGACATCAAAATGAAAAACACAATTTTGCCTTGTATTACGTTTTCTACCAATTTACTGGTATTTAGTAAATTTTAGTAAGAGGGAATACTAATTATGACTGATTATGTGTATATTTATTAGAGTTCGTCACAAAAATTTGCTTTTAGAATATCATCACTTTTTTACGACTTTTGCATCAATAAAAAAAATTTGCGTTATTATATTTTTTAAATTTCAACTGCTTCCACTGGTGCGCGGTGGTCAAAAACGATAATTTAGGGTCCCTTTTACAACAGAGGAAAAAGTGTATAATTTTTATGAAATTTGAACCTGACATTCAATTCTAAGTCAAAAATTATTAAAAAAAAACTTTTTTTCCGGTTTTAAAATTGCACCACCGTTCAGTCAATAGAGTGGACGAAAAAAAAAAAAAAATAATTGTTTAATCACACACAATAAAAATGTATTGCCAACTGATAATAGTGGAACAAACATTTTTGGCATATCGCGAACCGCTAAAAAGTTATTAAGGTATCAATTTTGTAAAAATAATTAAAATATTTTGTTTAGCACCCACAATGAAAAAGTATTTTGAGCAAAATGTTGTTATTCAATAAAATATTGCATTTTCGTAAAGACAACATTTTGACAACTTAATAACTTTTAACTGGGTTACCATAAAGCGAACATTTTTGCTCTGCAGGAAAAGGTCCCCTAAATCAACGTTCTTGGCCCCGCCTGCCAATGGAAGGAGTTTAAATTAAAAAAAAAAGAATAACGCCGTTTTATTGATGCCAAAACATTTTAAAAAGTAATGATATACCAAAAACAAAGAAACTATAATTTCTTGACGAACTCTACTATTTATAAATCAAATTAACATGGGACACACCGACAAATCCTACTGATAATTTATAATTTTAAAAGGTTGTTTTCGATTTTCAAATTTGTGCTTTGAAAACCACTATACAATTTTGATGTATTGTGGTCCCAGTAGTACAAATATGGTTCAATTTTGAAATTCTATGGAGAGGTTTTTTTTTTAAAAAATTTTTAAGTAAAATTATAAATTTTTTTAGACGTTTCTCCACATAATTAATGATAACTAAAAAAAAATTAGTCCGATATTATTCAAATAAATTTAGAAAAACTGAAATGTACATAGCCTTTAATCCGTTAATATATTGCGTTTCAATCGGCTCAGTAGTTTCGGAGTTATAATAAAAAATTGAGGGAAAAAATATTTTTTTTTACGTGAAAATAGCAAATTTTTTTGTTTTAAAAAAATCATAAAAAATCGAAAACGGCAAAAATCGTTCAGATTTATTGCTTTATCGCAAAGCCACATGTAATAGGAACAAAATGAGATATCGATCATAAAAATCGATTGATTTTTTTCGAATTTATTCACAATTAAGTGAATTCGCTCATTTTCACCAAATTTTAGTTTTTTGTCTGATATACATAAAATTGAGTAGTTAATGTTCTTCTTTCGATTGATTGAATTTTGAAAACATTTTCCCCATGCTATGTACAAATTTTCACATCAAAAATGCATTACATAGTAACATTCGTGTATTTTTTGGCAAAACCCTACCTAGAATATACTGATTCTATTCTTCGGAAAGACATTTGTGTTGGATGAGCTTAAATGTAAATAAATAAATAAATTAAATAGTAGAAAATTTATTATTATTCACATTTATTATAATAAATAAAACAAGAAAATAAATAAATAAATATGTATTATAAACTACAAACTCTGAAATTTTCTTTTAGTCGATTTTCTACTATTGTTGAATAACGAAGTGTTACTCTGAATACTCCAGCAAAAATCAGCCATCATGTGTGCATCCCAGCGACCCTGGTATCGTTCCTCCATTGTCCGGATATCTTGGTGGAATCGTTCGCCCTGTTCTTCACTCAAGTCTCCTAGTCTGACATATCTGATTGGTAAGACATACTTGAGGTTGAGTGTCCTGGTGAAGATGAAAGCACATGACTACAGCTTGCACCCCGATCTTGAGCATATTCTATTTCTTGTGAATGTAGAACTGCAAGTGTAAACCCATCAGCAGACCTCGTGGGGTAAGACTATCGCATATGTTTTCCAAAACCGCTTTTTGTACTTAAACAAAAATAACACTCGGATGCGTGGTTCGCTGTTTCTCTCCATAGCATAGGCTTCAAAATTTCCTAGTGTCGTCTGTAAAATGAAAAAAAAAAATTGAAATCAGGAATATGAAGAATTCAAATTTTAATTAAGAAATATTGTAATTATAATCCAAATCTATTAATTTATACTTACTTTACGTTAGAAGACTTCATAGATAAATTCAATCGACATGGAATGCATATAGTACTCGGTATCCAATGCTGGTTCAAATTGTGCGGATAGATATTATAGCAATCTTGATATGACTTTTGCAATGAAGTTAAGAAGCACTTCCGTTTTTTCCCGGTGATATATTGGCCGCACACATAACAAAATAAATCTGGATCGTTTTTACATAAAAATGTTCTGGCTTTCTGGCTCATTTTTATTAATATTTGAAAACTGTTTTTAACTTCTAAGCTGTATGACTCTAATTTTTGTGTAGGTATTAAATGATGTTTGCGTTATCGCAAACACTTCTTGAATGAAATAAAAAGGGTCAAGGAGATCTTATAAATACTGATACTATAATTTGGGATAACCGTTTGTGTGGATACAGTTTGTGTGTGCTGCAAATTTTTTATTATTCCCAAGAATCCTAAAAAACATTAAGGACTTTTATGAAAAAAAAAAATCATCCGTTACAGGTAGCTAACGGAAAATAAGAGCACTTCAGCGTACACGCACATTTATGAGCGTTTTATTACTATCCTACCGCAATCGTAAAAATTAAACAATCTTTTGTTTATTACTTATTTTTTTTTAATTATTAGAATCATAAAAATGTCATAGAGGTTTTTCCCAAAGGGGTTTTTCCAAAATGCGTGTCGTAAAATGCACCTGAGTTTTTATGTTCTGCATTTTCATTATATAGTAGGTACAATTTTCTACAGTGCTTGTAAATATGCGATACCTTCAATTAATTGTAAATAAAAATGTAAAGCATGCATCGATTTTTATGATCCATATCTAGTTTAATTCGCATGATATGTAGCTTTACTACAAAAAAATAAAAAGTAATATTTTTTGCAGTTTTCGATTTTTTCCAGATTTTTGTTTTTCAAATTTTTTTTTTTTTTTTAGCATTTTTTTTTTTTTTTTGCTAACAATTTGTTTTATAACTTTGAAACTATTGATCGCATTAAAAGATTTAAAGATATTGTAAACCTTAATTTTTGTAAATTTAATTTGACAAAATTGGACTAGTTGTTTTTGAGTTATGACAACATAAGTTGAGAAATGTCTCAAAATATTGTCAATTTTACTTAAAAAATTTTTAAAAAAAAAATTATCCATAGAATTGAAAAATTTTACCATTTTTGTACTTAGGCAGCCATGATGCATCAAATCTATATAGTGGTTAGTCAAGCCTTTTTTTGCTGTTGACCTGTGTTATTTTTGAGTAATAATAAAAAAAATCAGCCATAATCATTATTTTTGAGCAAAAAAAATAAAACTCAAAAATAATTATTATTTATGATTTTTATTTTTTTCGCTCAAAATAAAACTCACTTTCAATGTGTGGGATGGACATATCTCAGGAAGTAGGTGGAGCTTATCGAAGATTTTGGTATCAATCTCTTCTTTGGAAGATTCTCTAGCAGATTAATGCATCAATCATATTTGTGGGTGGGGTTTAAGGTGTTAATTTTTAATTTCAAAATAGGGCTTTTTTTGCCGTATTTTGTGAAAGTAACAATGTGTGGGATGGACATATCTCAGGAAGGAGAAGGAGCTTATCCAAGATTATGGTATCAATCTCTTTTTTGGATGATTCTCTAGCAGATTAATGCATCAATCATATTTGTGGGTGGGGTTTAAGGGGTTAATTATTAATTTCAAAATAGGGCTTTTTTGCCGTAAAGTCAAAATCTGGAAGCTCGATTTTCACCGTAGACGTATGGTCTAGTGGACCTTTTTGCTCAGTACAATCCCGAGAATCAGAAACGCGAAGCGCCCATTAAGATTTTTTTTCCTTCCATACTAGTCGCCCCACCCTAATATGTATATATATTTACACCTACATGAAAGTGAGTTTTATTTTGAGCGAAAAAAATAAAAATCATAAATAATGATTATTTTTGAGTTTTATTTTTTTTGCTCAAAAATAATGATTATTGCGGATTTTTTTTCTTATTACTCAAAAATAATCATTACCATTGAAGAAAATCCTTAAAACTCATAACATAATCATTATTGTGTAATTTTTATTATAAAACTCATAATGATTACGGTCCCTGAAAATAACAATGTTATTAACTTATATATATAACTTTTTGTACTCAAGAAGTAATCATATACTTTTTCTTAATAAAAGGACGTTATTGGAAGCAGTTCCTAATTTTGAAAAAAGAAGTTATACAATTTTAAAGAATTTATCTCATATATTTTTTCAAACAAATTTTTATTTGCAGGAAAATAATACTAAAAACAGAAATTGCATGTTGCCTAAATTTTGCTAAACTGTGGTTAGGTATAAATTAGGGAAGCGCACGTGAGCAGAAAATTGTGAGTGGAGTTGAAATTACTGACGTTATCGTGAGTGAGTGAGTGTAACCCATGTTATCATAACAATTCGATGTTTCACTTTTTATGATTTTATTTCCGTATGAGTTTTGATCGTTATATTTGAGTGACCTAGGAGAATCACGTGTGAGTAAAAGTTGAATTTACTTATGGAACTACTTCTTTTTTTTTTTTAAATGTAAGTACTTCTTATTTTTTCTAGGGAACTATTTATTTATTTTTTTTGTGTAAGTACTTCGTAGTTTTACAATGGAACTATTTCTTTATTAAAAAATGTATGTAGTTCTTAAAAATATAAAGTAAATGGTTCTTCGGTAAAAAAAATAATCAATTCTAAAGAATCAATTATTTTAGTCTCACGCCCTGTTAAAAGAATCGAGTAGGTAAGGATGCGTTCTGCCCAAAATGCTTGATTACAAAATTTTTTGCTGGGAAGTAAGTCATTTTTTTTTTTTTTTTTTTTTTAAGAGAGGCAACACTCAGGAAATACTTCCTATATTTTAGTGTGTTGCTTTCTTTGGAAAGGGATAGTAGAGAGAAGATAGGTGGGGAAAGATGAAGGGCTTCAGACATGGCAACACTGTAATTGCGCGAGATGATAAGTATTAGAACAGTTGTTGCTCGCCACCTGATGGAGAGTTGGCGAACTTATTGAAGCTTTTTGGTTCATAGCCCTGATTCATTATTTTACTTCGGTGGGGTTAATTGCTATGGCAACACCGAAGGTGGACATTGCGATACGTATGAGGGATAAAAAAAACTCATACGTATTATTTTGATGTTGCCGGCACCGGGGATCGAACCCGGGACCATCTGTGTAATAGTCCAACGCGCTAACCATAACACCACAACGCCCACAAATTGAATAATGTAGTTTACCAAAATTACTCCATGGAAATTTTATAAATATTTTTCCAAAAATATTTACAGCATTATCAAACTTGAGCCCAATTTTGACACAAAAACTATAAGTATTCTCGATTCTTTAACCCATAATCGACTGGAAACTGGACGAAAACTTGGATCCATTTTTATTTATAATTATAATTATCAGGTCAAAATCAGAATACAATATCTGCTTTTTATATTATTATACTACTTCTATCAGTTTAAATATAAACTGATACAATTGGATATAAACCTGATACAATCGAATACAATTCTATCGGGCCATAATTCTGATATAATTGTACTGGACGTTTATATAATAGCAGCAGCTTAGATCAAAACCCATGGTTATATGTGGGCCAATATTTCGGATGAAATTTAATAAGATTACATATAGGGTCACATAGAAATTGATATGACTACAGAAAGCTCCATATCAGTTTTTATTTAATCGGGAAAGCATGGTATTATTTTAAAATTTTGTTTTACATTGAACCTGAAGTGTTAATTGTTGTAAAAATCTATCATAAAGGGTTTAAGCAAGTAGTCAAAGGAAATCTGAAGTTATTAAAATATAGGTTCCCCGGAGTACGAGCCAGTTTTATGGTTATTTTGGAAATTTTCGTCAGGAACTTGGAGTCTTCTTGACGGCCTCCCAAAACCCCCTTTGGTTAGAAACCTGAAATTTTAAATGGATAAGGTAGTTTTTCGAATTTTCGGCAAGAACATGGAAAAATTGGGGTTCTAGCAGGTAAAAAGTATTTCCTTTAACGGCCTGACTAAATCGTTGAAGCATGGAACTTAAAGTTCCTATTCCCTGATTAGATACTGTTTGAGAAGTTTTGCCAAGAAAATGGGGGTTCTATATGGGGAAGTCTCTGTTGTAATGGCTTGTTCAAACCACCGAAAGAACTTGCAAATTTTCACCTCCCGAATACACTAAGAATATTATGTAGTTAAAGACCACTGCAAATGTAGTTAAAATCAAATGAAATTTTACTTAAAAAAAAAAACGAACGACTTACATTTCATTAAATTCAACTAACATTGTCATTTGTTTTTAAATGTTGATAAAATGCACCACAAATGTAGTAAAGATTAAACACAAATGTAGTAAAAAAAAATTACTAACGTTTATTTGTTTTATTTTTTTAAATATGAACTAAAAAACTGATAAAATTAACATAAATTCGTAAAATAGTAATTTGATGTGGTTTATTTTTTTAAATGAACTAAACCTGTAGAATAAGCTGAAATTTCTACTACAAATAACTGTTTTTTCGCTTAATTGACATAATAATACGAATAAGTGGATTCCTATGTTCCATTGTTATAAAAGTTAAAATCTTTTGACTTGTTTATTTCTTGAAAATTTCAATGGATTTTTTTATTCTTACAATTATTATTGTATAAAATGGAAAATTACTTTTAAACAATTTAAAGCATTTGTTGCTTTGACAATAATTTTGTATTTTTTGTATTGGATGATTATAAGTATAGTATTTTAAATATTTTTAAAATTTGTTTGAGTTCTCATAACTTTTGAAAACGTCAACAGAAAATTAAAATCTTGGTGTCATTTTAAAGATCAAATCCTCTTATTTAAACAGAGTTGCACAAACATTAATTTGTACTCGAAAAGAATAACGAAATTAAAAAAATTACTTTAGTTCGCGAATATCTTAAAAAACCCCCTATTAAAAAAACTTATATGAAGCTGCATATAGTTTTATCTAATTTTATATGACCCTAAGCATAATTATATAAAATTTCATTAGGAAAATGGCCCGATTAAATTGCACCAAATTATATCTAATTGTATCATATTGGATTAATTTAGATATAATTATATATGATTTGATGTAGTTTTATCAGAACTTTGTCCACATTCAATTATACGTAATACAACATGTTTATATATATAATTGAATTTAGTGTTAAACATAAAATTTATTACGTTTTTCAAGTTTACACAACAACGTCTATTAGTTTAACTAAATTTTAAAATGATAATGCGAATTTTTTGAATTGAAATTAAGACTTTTGCGTTATCTAAAATATTATAACATAAAACAAAATGATAAATTATAATAAAAAAAATAGTGGTCCAAGGACGGTTTGAACCTAGGACCTTATGCATCAGAAGCCAGCACACTATCCTTCGGCTACCAAGGTGAGAGTTTTCTCGCAAACAACTTTATAATATATACACATGAGATTGATAAATCAGAAAAAAAAAACCGGGCAAAAACAAACCTGTAAATAATTTGAGGGCGCTAAAATTGCATTTTTTGCCTTTTTTATGGCAACATTTTCAGAAAGAAACACGGCGCCATCTCAGAGTGTTCACCTTATTTTAGAAAAGAACACAGAAAGGTAATTTGAGGACAAAGTGCAAAAAAAATGTAACATTTTTGCCAGAAAAGAGAACGCCATTAATTATATGATTCAACCACAACATCAACTAAATCTGAAATCGTCAAAATGGCAATCATAATTTAATTTCCCACCTGTAAAAATATTAAAAAAATGCTACTAAAATTATTTAAAAATGGCATTGCAGAAAAAACTGCTAAAATTAGCAGATTTTTTTCCCCTAAATATTAGTAATATAAGAAAAGCAAAAATAAATCTGTTGAATTTACAAATATTTAGTTACATTTGAGATAAATTTTAGTTAATAGATGTGTGAAGAATAATCTTTTTACTTTTCTATAGAAAATATGCTTCATAGGACCAAAAAGTTGCGTGTACACCAAACCAATGTTAAGATATTGTGAAAATTAGGAATATGAAGCATAGCTGCGGATAGATATCTCATAACTGATACGAGATATCTTAAAACGGATTACAGATTTTTAAAGAGAACACATTAATCATACATATAATCAATTCCTAACTCAATTTAGCCCAAAATGGTCTACGAATGGTCGACGTATTGTAATATAGATTTATACAGGAAGCATGCTTTGTAGAAGTAGTGACAAAAAAAATTCTTAGAACTTTGTGGATAAATGAAAATAAAATTACTCTCCAAAAAAATAAAAGTAGAGTTGGAAATTATAGTTAATTTTGGTGACTCGGTCATTATCGTTCAATACGAGTCAGTGAACTAGTTTTCAATCGTTCTTTTTTGCTTTGACTTGTGACTGATCTGCGTGTGGTGAACTGTGTCGTTCGTTTGAAAATTATTACGCACAATTCATGATCTACGAGTTTTTTCACAAATTTTACTGTACATAGACAAAAAGTGTTATAAAATTGCAATTTTTCTAACAAAAATATATTTATTTTGTGTAAAAAACATTTTATTTGTATGACTATGTTTTTCCTAATTTAAAACAATATTTTTACTAAAAAAATAAAAAAAAATAATTTCACTTGCAAGCAATTTGATTGAATAGAGATGCAATTGTTCTAAGAATAAAAAGAACGAAATGAACGATTGAACGAAATATACGATTGAACGAAATGAACGACAAGATCGAATATTGGTGAACGAATCATACACACAGGGAAAACATTAGTTGAAATTCAATGATAATAACTTCTAATATGTATCTACCACAAAAATTTAGTTAAAATAAAAATTTATTTTGATTAAGGATCAATTGTATATCTTTATTATTAAAGCAAAGGGTGTATAACTTTTAGAAAGTCATATTGTCCATAATATTTGTTATCCCGATTGTTTCTCACAAAAATAATTTCTAATTGTATGTCTCTACTGCGGCAACTATTTTTAAATTGCATTTTAAGAGCTTGAACGATTGTTTTGTATTCGCAAAAGAAATATAGAATTAAGACCAATTTTTTTTTACTCAAAATATAACTTACCAAATTTTCAGTAAAAACTACCTACTGTTGGTTAACGAAACTCGTATTTTTCAATCAATATTTGTTTCCATTATGAAAATTAAATTATTGTTAGGCAGACAAATTAGTAATATTTGTAACCGAAAAATTATTTTAATTTTCAAAATTAACCTGTCAAAATAAAAATAAATTCAAAACTTTTATAGGAAAGAGAAATTATACAAAAAAAAAAAAAAATATAAATGAAAAAAGTCCTAATAAGTGTTAAATTAGCCAACTAAAGTCGCCAAAAGGATCGTCTCTTATGTAATATTGATATAAATAAGGTTTGTTTTCAACGTTTGATTTCGCACATCCAAATATTTCATGGAAAATAATAAATAATGTTCATTGCAGAAAATGTAAAAATATGCCAACGTTTTATTTGAAATAAAACTGAATGGCTCTTAATTTATAAATCCAGATCGGAATACTGAAAAGGAATTGGAAAGCGTTTATAACAACTAAGACTCTGACGCTTTATGTTCTTATGGAAATTGTCTTAAACATTATTCACCAACACATTATTACACCGTTCACCAATATATGGTATGTTGTCATGATTTTTCGCTGATGCTTAAAGATTCCTAAAAATAAAGAATTCCTAGATAGTATTTGTGTACTTTTGTATTATGCTGCGTTTTGACTTAAAATGTTAAAATGAGGCCTGTTTTTTTCAGATTGTAGTCAAAATCTTTGTGTATTTTAATTTCTTTTGTAAATAAATTATATTTAACACATTTCATTGATTCCAAAAAATTTCGACACCAATTAAAACTGAGTTTAGATGCCTCTTATTTCTCAAGGTGTTACAAATTGAGAGAAACAATCGACAGAGTTAGGTACCTAAAAAATAGGACATGTAAAATTTCACGTTAAAAATTTTAACCTAAAGAATTGATAGCCTTGAAAATTCTCATTTTAACTTTCAGATCCAAACCAATACAAAATGGATTCCAAGACATGGGAGATACATTCACTAAAAAGTTGTATGGTGGTTTACCAGTGAATCCGAAATTTCCAGATTTTAAAACATTTTTCGAAACACGTTTCGCGTTGTGACAACTTAAGAGCTGTATCAATTCCCCCAAAACGAAAGACATCTTTCATCTTGCTTTCCAAAATAATCTCGGATTTACTTTTAAGTTCTAATATATGACAAAAAAATACGTTTGAGTGTATTTTTATATTTTTTGTTGGTGTAATATATATTTTGAAATGTGATAAATACAATGATATCTATAAATTAGTGTAATTTTAAGTAATTCCAAGCAATAACTGAAATTTTAATATTTTTAGTTTACTTTCAAATTAAAACCTCCTTAATTGTTGTGCTGTTAAAGACAAAAGATTAAATCGGATGCTTAAGCACCGGCTAACACATACGCAATACGTTATTCATGTCATACAAATTTTTTTTGAAAATGTTAGCCTCAAATTGTCGAAAATTTTAGAAATTACACAAATTTAACATAAATAATATAAAATTTACAAATAAGTTTTATTTCAATGACTACGGTGTAATGTACTTAAATAAATTTGGTTGAATGCACTACATAAACTCGATTGTGCCCACAAACATATTTTTTATAATTCGGTTGGAATAATTATGAGTATCAATATTCATAACAAAATATTAGTCGATCCAATAGAGTATAAAAACAAATATTTTATTAGTACATGTAACTATCAAAATTCGGTTGGCAAATAATTCGGTTGCAACAATGAATCTTTTTTCTGTGTGTATCGTTCAATTGAGTGGGTCGTTCAATTTAACTAGTTCGTTCATGAATGACACAACTCTAAAGAAAAGTATTTTTGGCGAATTCTGGTGACTTTAAAAATACAAAATTGGAGCAGCAAAAAAATTGTTCGCGATTTTCATTACTCTGTTTGCGAAAAACGGCAAAAAATGTATCTGACAACCCTGTTGACAAAAACGGACTCTCACAGATGGTGAGCTCGAGTGTATGCATTTCCAAAGACTACACTAAGGATATTATGTAGGTAAAAACGATTGTAATTGTAGTAAAAAAAAAAAAATAAATTTCACCTAAAGAAAGGACGACAAACATTTCATTAAATTTAACTAATATTTGTCATTTGTTTTTACTGTTCAAATAATAACTAACAATTGCAGTAAAAATCAACCTTAATTGAAGTAAAAAAAAAAACAAATATTTATTTTTTTTTGAATAACAAAAAACGACTTTAAAAAATGAATGTAAAATCACAAAAGAGTTATTGGATGAGGTTTGTTTTTTTAAATGAACTACAAGGTTAGTAGAATATTAAATTTGTTTTACAAATAACTGACATTAACATTAAAAATATAGAAACTGCATTACAGCCCAAACAACTACAAATTTTTAAAGCAGAAGTTCCCTAAGTGTATATACAAATAGAGCGACTACACTTCCTAAGCTTCTCAGCAACAAAATACCCATCTCTGGCAAGCAAATGAAAACATTTTTTTTAGACTATAAATAATTGCAACATGTTGATAGAAAATTGTTGCTTAAAACACTCAAAGATAAAGACTTTTGCTTATATTTTGTTATTTTCTATTAAAATTTAATATATTTAAATTTTATCTTCTTGATTTTACCTTTTACATTTCGGATCAGATGAGATGTTTAGTTATGTGTGATACTATATGTAATCATATATAATTATATCGAAACTTTTTTCGTCGGGTGAACACAGTTAAACAACAAATCAAGTTATATTTTAGCATTGACTTTGTAAATTTATCCTCAATACTTTGGTGGGAAACTACAAAAAAAATATGTATTCCACATTGCCCGAACTTACTCTAATATTATAAATTAGTCTGTAACAGTCTTTAAACGAAATCAATATGAAATATTTAAATATTTTCGCTTTATTACTTGTCATCTTTGTGGCTTTTACAAGTGGCCAACGCACACAGGGCCATACAACTCGTATTGTGATCAAAAGTCGTTTTTGGGAATTTGAAAAAACAAGTCTGACAATTAATTGGGTACATACTTTAGCAGATGTGCTGCTAAAAATACCTAAAAGACTCACGCACACTCGTGCAATTAACAGTGTTGCAAACTCTAAAAATCAAAATTAAAATTAAATGTGCGAACACTTTCATGTAAATTTAACGCATATTTACAAAAATTAAATGTTCTCTTTTGCTATATTTAAATAAAACTCGGCGTGTGTCGGTATTTTTTCTAATTAATAATATTAACTTATTAAGCCGTGTTTTATTTTATATCTTTTTGTGAGCATTTAGTCCTTAAAATGGTGATTTTTTTTTTCACGGGCCAGTTTTCGAGAAAAAACTGTCCGAAACTCCGCTCGTTATTATAGCGTTTTATACACTTATATAAAGATTAAAGTGTTTACTTGAAACAAAAATCGTCACCGTGAGCACTAATATTTACGCACAGAGAAATAAAGTGACAACCGAATTGAAAAGAGTATTTTAATGGTAACAACTTATAAATTCAGTTAGAAGTACAACGATATTTACATTCGATTTCTGAATATGTTGGGCGTTACAACTAAAATTTAGTCGAATTAACCAAACTTTGCTAGGAAAACTTATGTTCAGTTGTACCAACCGACTGAAATTAGTAATAACCGAATTTGAGTCGTAGTAACTGAGTGTCAGTTGGCAAATAGCAAAATTTATCTCTGTGTATACATATTAGAAATTAATCATTTTTTTTTTTTTCACTGTAGTACAAATTTATAAACTTACACAAAAAAAACGCAAGGCCATATAAGTGTTTCATATCATTGGAAAAGAAATTAAATGCAAATTACGACATTTTTAAAAATAATCGCATTTTGCACTCTTGATAGAACAAAAACTTGGGTGATCCTAACAAGAGGGTAAAAATTTCAGTTTTTGTTAAAATATAAATTTTTACTATTCAATACAATATGTATTAAAAGCCATAATCCAAAGATGTTTGGGACTTTAATAGACTTTTACGTCAACAATGTGAAATTTATGTGCGAATTTATGATTTGCTGTAAGAAATCAAACGATTCCCAAAAATAAAAATCAAAAAATGGGATTTTTTACATTTTGTGCTGCCATGTATACATTTGAAGCGGGGATTGGAAGAGACTTACCCTACCTAATTGTAGGCAAATTGTGCAAATTTATTTTGAAAATCATGGCTCTGATTTAAATACGGATCGCGCAATACGTCCATTTTACGGTCAACATAATCGTCCATCAGAGCAATTAATTCGATCAACTATGGAACGTTTACAGAAAAAGCCATTGCTGCTGTAGAGCGTAGCGTAGAGCAAGACCCAATCAGTCTATCCGCCAATGGTGACCGCTATAGAGCCATGATTACTGACTTTTTCGTTCATCAATTGAACAACCATGATGTGCAGGAGCTGTGGTTTCAACTAGACGGCGCAACATGTCACACAGCTCGTGCCACAATTGATTTATTGAAGAAAACGTTTTGTTTCATGTTTCGGACCCGTGAATTGGCCTCCAAGATCGTGCGATTTAACGCCGCTGGACTATTTTCTGTGGGGATATGTGAAGTCGCTAGTCTACGCCGATAAGCCCGAAACGATTGACCACTTGGAGGACAACATTCGCCACATTATTGCCAATATACGGCCACAAATGTTGGAAAAAGTCATCGAAAATTGAACCTTCAGCTGTGGCGGTCATATGCCAGAAGTCATATTTAAATTATAATGCAAGAAGAATATCTTCCGAATAAAGTAAATTTCATGTCAATTTAAAAAATTCATCTTCGTTTTATTCAATTTCAAAGTTCTATACCTCTATAAAAAAAACACCCTTATATCATTTTTGAACATCTGACCAATCGAACGATAAACTTTTCAAAAACACATAATCAAAAATATTCCAAAATGTATTCTGTTTTCACTCAAAACATAAATAATAGATAGATTATATTAACATTGCGACTAAGCTTATAAAAGTTATATCGTCACGGTTGCCATATGGAAATTTAAAAAAATTGTCAAAAACCGCGATCCTTTTCCAAAAATTTAAAAAGTTGGTTAACTTGAAAAAAATAAATTTTTATATATTTTTGAATAAAGATTTATTCACAAAATTTAAATTTTGCTAATGTCTGTCACCGTCTAGGATTTATATGTTGTCAAAGTTTTAACTTTGATTACCAATAGATTCACAAGAGCGCGCTTTAAGGAAAAATATACAAAAATTTCTTAATGAAGCATGGTTCTATATATCTGGAAAGTTTGGTTGAAATATGTTCAGCGGATCTGTGACGTGCCAATAATGAGTTAAATAAAAAACACAATTTTGCCAACGCAAAATAAAAATTGATAGCCGTGCGTTAGGTTAGTAAAACGATATTTTATTACCAAAAAGTTAAATTATTTAGCAAATTTACATATTTTGTGTTAAAAAAATTTATATTTTAAGTTTGTAAACGTTAAAAAAATAACCTTTTTTCAATGCCGGTACTAAGGAAAACGGTTATGGTATACCGATATTTATGAAATCAAGGGTATTGGTATTCGGTATTGGTATTGGTATGCGTATCGGTTATTAATTTGATAGGTATTAAAAAGGTATCGGTGGTCAACATTGGTTTGTGTAATTAAAAATATATACAAGCAAAAAAAAATTATGGTAATGCTTTACCGATAAAATAGCAATAGAATGTTTATTGTATTAAAATTATAAATAAATGTAATAAAAATTAAATAATGATATGCTTTTAATATTCAATCAGAAGATACTCATAGCATTGGTTCAACAATTTTCATAGTGTCACAAGCGAAATTCTCGAAAAATTTTATTCGTTCCCCTGCATAGTTTAGGGACATTTGCTTACTTTGGGGACTGTTCGCTCCTTTTCATACATCTAGCGTATTGGATGAGGACAGTTTTTTCGATAAACCGCATATTTCGGGTACAATTTTGGACATGTCTCTAAAGTATGCGCTGTGCATACTTTAGAGACATATATATATATATATATATATATGTATGCGTAGCGCATCTTTTAGGGACATGGCCAAAATTGTACCCGAAATATGCGGTGTATCGAAAAAATTGTCCTCATCTTAAACGCTAGATGTATGAAAAGGCGCGAAAACTTTGGGGACAGTCCCCAAAGTAAGCGAATGTCCCTATATATATATATATATATATATGTATGCACAGCGCATAGTCTAGAGACATTTATTCGTTCCCCCGCATTGTTTAGGGACATTTGCTTACTTTGGGGACTGTCCCCAAAGTTTTCGCGCCTTTTCACACATCTAGCGTTTAAGATGAGGACAATTTTTTCTATACACCGCATATTCCGGCGACAATTTTGGGCGTGTCCCTAAAGTATGCGCTGTGCATACATATATATATATGTATGTCCTCATCTAATACGCTAGATGTATGAAAAGGAGCGAACAGTCCCCAAAGTAAGCAAATGTCCCTAAACTATGCAGGGGAACGAATAAATGTCTCTAAGAGTATGAGCTGTGCATACACACATATATATATATATATATATATATATGTATGCACAGCGCATACTCTAGATATATGTATATATATATATATATATATATATATATATATATATATATATATATATATATATATATATGTACATATATCTAGAGTATGCGCTGTGCATACATATATATATATATATATATATATATATATATATATATATATATATATATATATATATATTTTAGTTTTACTAATAATTCTGTGCCTTAAATCAAATGCAATGTAATAAAGTTGCAGTTTGTTTGTAAGATCAGTTGAATTGAACAAAAAAATAAATAAATTTATAAGCTAACAAATATAAGCCGAAACTAGACGCTTTCTTCCGTGGCGGCTCGACTCCCAAACCTACGTCTCTCCTTAATGGACAACTTTGGCGCGAGCGAATTATCAAATCAAACTTGGATTAAAATTACCTTTCATTTCTGCTATCTTCACTAAACTAATGTAGTCTCATAATTATAACGTAATTAGGTCCAAAACCTGAATAAAACTGGACACTTTTATTTAGAGTAACTCCAATTGTGTATTGTTCCCCAGAAGGTGGGGCAGTTTAGCCGCTTTAGGTTGCTCTGACAAACATTAAAAATAGTATGTAAGTCATAGGAATAATGTGAACGTTGTTCATTCAAATGAAAGCCACAATGTGTAAATCTTCTAATTAAAAATAATTTATCGAAAAAGCGCTTCGAACAAATACGTGACGAATTGTTCAAGGTCTACCATACCTTTGTCGCAGTTTAACTGAATTTACAGTTGTTTTAACTGTAATTTTTAGTAGATTCTACTGTAAAAGTTTTTTGATTGTTTGCTTCCCCTTACCTTTCTAATGATCACTGTGACTTTACAAAAACCTTATTTATTATTCTGCCAGTAAATTAAACAAATTTTCAAACTTCAATAATAAAAATATAAAAAACTAAAAAAAAAAATTTTACTGCAGCGATTTAAAAGCTGTATTTACAAGAAATTGTGTATTGTTTTAATAATAAAACAGTTGTTTATACTTATTTAAGAATTGTATTGACCTAATCTACATTTTTTTATGTTCCATTGTTTTAAAGTTGCAATCTTTTGAAGTATTAACATTTATATAAATACATCCCATAATCTGAAAACTTAATCAGTAACAATCTTTAATCGAAATCGAAATCGAAATCGAAATCAATATGAAATATTTCACTATTTCCGCTTTATTACTCGTCATCTTTGTCGCTTATACATACGCCCGAGGATGTGGTGGAAAACCACGTAAGATTTACACTGATAATAATCCTACACTGATAATAATTCATGCATAAAAATACAAAAAAAATATCAAAATAAACAAAATTATTCCTAAACTAGACGAAAATTTGTTCATTTTACTGACAATTATTTCGTATCTTTATTCATGAGTTTGGATCAGTGTAGAATATAAAATATTATTTAGATTTTTAAGATCTAATCATTTAATCTGGGTTTTTAAATTGTAGGTAATCCTTCTTGTATCGGTTTGCGTGATGTAGGTCGTGGTGGTCGCGGTTGTATACCTAGGACCATGTGGTACTATGATGCACGTTCCCGACAATGTCGTGTAATGCGTTATTTAGGTTGTGCTGGCAATAATAATCGTCATTGTAGCCGGGCTTCATGTGAACAAAGATGTCGTCGTGGTTAAATATCGCATTGGATTTTCTTTTAAACAATTCTGGTTTCAATTCTTAATAAATTTCCTTAACGTTAAATAAATGTACCTAAAGATTTAATTGCAAAAGGTGTTATTTATTTCCTTCGACAATTGTTGGCCACTCCCGTGTAAAAACGTTCATATACAGTCATATGTTGTATAATATAACATTATAAAAATATATTGCTTAATATGGAAATATGTGATGGTCATATGATCATATATAATTTTATCTTTAAATTGATTTTTGATATGCTCCCATACAAATTAAGATCTAAATATATATCGATTGATATAACCGTATGTATCCCACACATATTACTACATATGGTATTAGGGTTGTCTTTCGTTGTATGGGCAAACAATAAAAATTAGATTTTGACTGTACCCCCTTAAAATATTTGTTAGGGTGTCAAAATAAGCCACGCAAAAAATTAGAGTTCTAGCATAACGGGAAGATGTCCCGCAAAGCCCTTGAAAATCGGGCCCCTTGGAAAAATGGTCATAATTTAAAAAAAAAATCATATTTTTTTTTCTTCAAAATTAAAAAATATAAAATAATTTTTGAGTTGGATTTAATCATTACTACTCAGGTAAAAAATATAACTTTCCCAGAAAATCGCTAACTTACCCTAACTTTGTGACACAAAAATTAATAAACATTTTGGGTGTGCCTCAAAGTGACTTTTTTGCATTTTTGAAAATTTTATTCAACAAAAATCAAAAACCTAGTGTTTGCTGTCAAGTATTTTATTAAACACATCTCAAGTATTAAATAAGCCAAGTACTGTGGATATCCGCTGGCAAAGTATTTTTTTAAGAGCATTTTGATTCTCGGGGATTTCAAGGTTTTTTTTTTATTTTTATACATTTTTACTTTAAAACAAGGTTTTAATAATATTTCATCAATATAATTGTATATGCTCTTTTTTATGATTGTAATAACTTTATTATAAAATACTATTTTTTCTGTTGATAGTTAACCCATGTTAACCTGGGGTCAAATATAACCCACGTAAGAAAAATGCAGCTTTATGGCAAAAAAAAAAGGAATAATTCAATTTATAGTTATTCTAAAAAATTTTCGTTAACCGTTTCTAGTCTTCGAGTAGGTCAATTTAGTAAAAATTAGAACTTAAAACTTTTCCATAAAAAAAATTTTGAGGGAACAAAAATTTACACTATTAAATTAAAAATACGTTTTTCGAAAATACTCGTGAATATGTACAAAAAAATCAATTTTAATATGAATACAAATATCTGAATTTATACTAAATAATTAATTTTAGTTAATTTTAAAATGTAAATAAATTACAATTAGAAACATAAACAAAAATTAATTTTATGTCATCTTTGTGATTTTTGACTCTTTTAAAATACGAGGGTCAATTGTGACCCCATGAAAACACAGGTTAACTATGAACACGAAAAGTTATACTTTATAATAAAGTTATTACAATTATATCAAATAGCATACACAATAACATTGATGAAATATTACAAAAATCTTTTTTAAAAAAAAAGTCTATACAAATTTAAAAAAACGTTGAAATCCGCTAGAATCAAAATGCTCCAACAAAAATTTTTGCCAACGGATATCCGTAATACTTGGCATATTTAATACTTGAGATGTGTTTAATAAAATACTTGACAGCAAACACTAGGTTTTTGATTTTTGTTGAATAAAATTTTCAAAAATGTAAAAAAGCACCTTTTAGGTTCACCCCAAATATATGTGCATTTTTTTGACTCCAAGTAAGAATAAGTTAGCGATTTTCTGGGAAGGTAATATTTTTTATCTGAGTAGATGCTATTGAACCCAATACAAAAATTATATTACATTGTTAAATTTAAAAAAAAAATTTATTTTTTTTTGTATTATATTTGGTAAATTTTTCCAAGGAGACCAGATATTCAAGGGCGATGCGGGACACATTCCCGTTATTCTAGCACTCTAATTTTTTGCATGGTGAATTTTTGTATCCAAACAAATATTTTAAAATCGCAAGTTGAAAAATAAGGACAACCCTAATATGGTATATATTATTTAGCATGATTTTATATATAATGTTGTATCGCTTTATACAATGTTTCGTATAATAAACGGAGTAAAATCGTTTACATATAAGCATGCATTATTTTATATAATTATATATGTTACTGCATGCTAGTATATGTGAATACATATGTTTCTGTATGTTTATATATAAACATTTTTTCCTCTAAATTTTTAGATACGATGCCACATACAATTACATCTTATTACATATCGACCAATATATAATCGTATATGACATATACAATTCTATATGCTAAATCTAATTATGTACGAGTACATGTGTAATATGCAAAAAAAAATATTTAATTTTGGATAAAACGGTATCTTAACCAATTCATAGTTATATATCGTTCCATATCAGAAAAATGTAGATCTTCTTTTGCATAAAGCTATTACTGAGCTGTATTCGGATAAAAACCAAAAAACAAAAACAATAAGTGTGCTGGGTACATAGTTATAGTTGCTACCCGATGCGGTCTAACACATCATATAGTTTGAAACAACCCAGGAAAAAATTACACATTCCAAAAAGAAGCTGATGCCCACACTTGCTTACATATCTCATTGCCAAATTTAGTAACTGCAATACCAAACTCATTCCTACGATAGAGTCAAAAAAGCAAGTAGTATTGTAATCAATTCTTTAAATTTAAACCAGAAAGCATGAACTCAATAACAAAGTAATTATTTACTTAAAAGAAAATAACCAGGGACCGTAAATAATGATTATTGCTCGTTTTTTTGATTCAAAAAATCAATCACTTAGAAGAGACATAAAAAAAAATTATTGCACCATTATTATTATTTTTTGACAATCTTTGCATATCCGTCATGATTTTTAAATTTTTGATTTTTAAAGTTTTCTTCAATGGTAATGATTATTTTTGAGTAATAATAAAAAAAATCAGCCATAATCATTATTTTGAGCAAAAAAATAAAACTCAAAAATAATTATTATTTATGATTTTTATTTTTTTCGCTCAAAATAAAACTCACTTTCAATGTGTGGGATGGACATATCTCAGAAAGGAGAAGGAGCTTATCCAAGATTATGGTATCAATCTCTTTTTTGGATGATTCTCTAGCAGATTAATGCATCAATCATATTTGTGGGTGGGGTTTAAGGGGTTAATTATTAATTTCAAAATCGGGCTTTTTTTTGCCGTATTTTGTGAAAGTAGCAATGTGTGGGATGGACATATCTCAGAAAGGAGAAGGAGCTTATCCAAGATTATGGTATCAATCTCTTTTGTGGATGATTCTCTAGCAGATTAATGCATCAATCATATTTGCAGGTGGGGTTTAAGGGGTTAATTATTAATTTCAAAATAGGGCTTTTTTGCCGTAAAGTCAAAATCTGGAAGCTCGATTTTCACCGTAGACGTATGGTCTAGTGGACCTTTTTGCTCAGTACAATCCCGAGAATCAGAAACGCGAAGCGCCCATTAAGATTTTTTTTCCTTCCATACTAATCGCCCCACCCTAATATGTATATATATTTACACCTACATGAAAGTGAGTTTTATTTTGAGCGAAAAAAATAAAAATCATAAATAATGATTATTTTTGAGTTTTATTTTTTTTGCTCAAAAATAATGATTATTGCGGATTTTTTTTCTTATTACTCAAAAATAATCATTACCATTGAAGAAAATCCTTAAAACTCATAACATAATCATTATTGTGTAATTTTTATTATAAAACTCATAATGATTACGGTCCCTGAAAATAACAATGTTATTAACTTATATGTATAACTTTTTGTACTCAAGAAGTAATCATATACTTTTTCTTAATAAAAGGACGTTATTGGAAGAAGTTCCTAATTTTGAAAAAAGAAGTTATACTATTTTAAAGAATTTATCTCATATATTTTTTCAAACAAATTTTTATTTGCAGGAAAATAATACTAAAAACAGAAATTGCATGTTGCCTAAATTTTGTTAAACTGTGGTTAGGTATAAATTAGGGAAGCGCACGTGAGCAGAAAATTGTGAGTGGAGTTGAAATTACTGACGTTATCGTGAGTGAGTGTAACCCATGTTATCATAACAATTCGATGTTTCACTTTTTATGATTTTATTTCCGTATGAGTTTTGATCGTTATATTTGAGTGACCTAGGAGAATCACGTGCGAGTAAAAGTTGAATTTACTTATGAAACTACTTCTTTTTTTTTTAAATTTAAGTACTTCTTATTTTTTCTAGGGAACTATTTATTTATTTTTTTTGTGTAAGTACTTCGTAGTTTTACAATGGAACTATTTCTTTATTAAAAAATGTATGTAGTTCTTAAAAATATAAAGTAAATGGTTCTTCGGTAAAAAAAATAATCAATTCTAAAGAATCAATTATTTTAGTCTCACACCCTGTTAAAAGAATCGAGTAGGTAATCTAGTAAGGAATGCGTTCTGCCCAAAATGCTTGATTACAAAATTTTTTGCTGGGAAGTAAGTCATTTTTTTTTTTTTTTTTTTTTTTTAAGAGAGGCAACACTCAGGAAATACTTCCTATATTTTAGTGTGTTGCTTTCTTTGGAAAGGGATAGTAGAGAGAAGATAGGTGGGGAAAGATGAAGGGCTTCAGACATGGCAACACTGTAATTGCGCGAGATGATAAGTATTAGAACAGTTGTTGCTCGCCACCTGATGGAGAGTTGGCGAACTTATTGAAGCTTTTTGGTTCATAGCCCTGATTCATTATTTTACTTCGGTGGGGTTAATTGCTATGGCAACACCGAAGGTGGACATTGCGATACGTATGAGGGATAAAAAAAACTCATACGTATTATTTTGATGTTGCCGGCACCGGGGATCGAACCCGGGACCATCTGTGTAATAGTCCAACGCGCTAACCATAACACCACAACGCCCACAAATTGAATAATGTAGTTTACCAAAATTACTCCATGGAAATTTTATAAATATTTTTCCAAAAATATTTACAGCATTATCAAACTTGAGCCCAATTTTGACACAAAAACTATAAGTATTCTCGATTCTTTAACCCATAATCGACTGGAAACTGGACGAAAACTTGGATCCATTTTTATTTATAATTATAATTATCAGGTCAAAATCAGAATACAATATCTGCTTTTTATATTATTATACTACTTCTATCAGTTTAAATATAAACTGATACAATTGGATATAAACCTGATACAATCGAATACAATTCTATCGGGCCATAATTCTGATATAATTGTACTGGACGTTTATATAATAGCAGCAGCTTAGATCAAAACCCATGGTTATATGTGGGCCAATATTTCGGATGAAATTTAATAAGATTACATATAGGGTCACATAGAAATTGATATGACTACAGAAAGCTCCATATCAGTTTTTATTTAATCGGGAAAGCATAGTATTATTTTAAAATTTTGTTTTACATTGAACCTGAAGTGTTAATTGTTGTAAAAATCTATCATAAAGGTGTGCGCCCCGGTAGGCTAGTTGGTAGCGAGCTGGCTTATTAGTGCGGGGGTCGTGGGTTCGATTCCCACCAGAGGCACTGGTCTGTTTTCGCTACAACGCGCCGAAGGCCATAGTAGCTAGTGCTCGGTTAGGGAAATAGTATATAATTTGTAATTATATGATTATTAATTAATAAAAAAAAAAAAAAAAAAAAAAAATCTATCATAAAGGGTTTAAGCAAGTAGTCAAAGGAAATCTGAAGTTATTAAAATATAGGTTCCCCGGAGTACGAGCCAGTTTTATGGTTATTTTGGAAATTTTCGTCAGGAACTTGGAGTCTTCTTGACGGCCTCCCAAAACCCCCTTTGGTTAGAAACCTGAAATTTTAAATGGATAAGGTAGTTTTTCGAATTTTCGGCAAGAACATGGAAAAATTGGGGTTCTAGCAGGTAAAAAGTATTTCCTTTAACGGCCTGACTAAATCGTTGAAGCATGGAACTTAAAGTTCCTATTCCCTGATTAGATACTGTTTGAGAAGTTTTGCCAAGAAAATGGGGGTTCTATATGGGGAAGTCTCTGTTGTAATGGCTTGTTCAAACCACCGAAAGAACTTGCAAATTTTCACCTCCCGAATACACTAAGAATATTATGTAGTTAAAGACCACTGCAAATGTAGTTAAAATCAAATGAAATTTTACTTAAAAAAAAAAAAACGAACGACTTACATTTCATTAAATTCAACTAACATTGTCATTTGTTTTTAAATGTTGATAAAATGCACCACAAATGTAGTAAAAATTAAACACAAATGTAGTAAAAAAAAATTACTAACGTTTATTTGTTTTATTTTTTTAAATATGAACTAAAAAACTGATAAAATTAACATAAATTCGTAAAATAGTAATTTGATGTGGTTTATTTTTTTAAATGAACTAAACCTGTAGAATAAGCTGAAATTTCTACTACAAATAACTGTTTTTTCGCTTAATTGACATAATAATACGAATAAGTGGATTCCTATGTTCCATTGTTATAAAAGTTAAAATCTTTTGACTTGTTTATTTCTTGAAAATTTCAATGGATTTTTTTATTCTTACAATTATTATTGTATAAAATGGAAAATTACTTTTAAACAATTTAAAGCATTTGCTGCTTTGACAATAATTTTGTATTTTTTGTATTGGATGATTATAAGTATAGTATTTTAAATATTTTTAAAATTTGTTTGAGTTCTCATAACTTTTGAAAACGTCAACAGAAAATTAAAATCTTGGTGTCATTTTAAAGATCAAATCCTCTTATTTAAACAGAGTTGCACAAACATTAATTTGTACTCGAAAAGAATAACGAAATTAAAAAAATTACTTTAGTTCGCGAATATCTTAAAAAACCCCCTATTAAAAAAACTTATATGAAGCTGCATATAGTTTTATCTAATTTTATATGACCCTAAGCATAATTATATAAAATTTCATTAGGAAAATGGCCCGATTAAATTGCACCAAATTATATCTAATTGTATCATATTGGATTAATTTAGATATAATTATATATGATTTGATGTAGTTTTATCAGAACTTTGTCCACATTCAATTATACGTAATACAACATGTTTATATATATAATTGAATTTAGTGTTAAACATAAAATTTATTACGTTTTTCAAGTTTACACAACAACGTCTATTAGTTTAACTAAATTTTAAAATGATAATGCGAATTTTTTGAATTGAAATTAAGACTTTTGCGTTATCTAAAATATTATAACATAAAACAAAATGATAAATTATAATAAAAAAAATAGTGGTCCAAGGACGGTTTGAACCTAGGACCTTATGCATCAGAAGCCAGCACACTATCCTTCGGCTACCAAGGTGAGAGTTTTCTCGCAAACAACTTTATAATATATACACATGAGATTGATAAATCAAAAAAAAAAAACCGGGCAAAAACAAACCTGTAAATAATTTGAGGGCGCTAAAATTGCATTTTTTGCCTTTTTTATGGCAACATTTTCAGAAAGAAACACGGCGCCATCTCAGAGTGTTCACCTTATTTTAGAAAAGAACACAGAAAGGTAATTTGAGGACAAAGTGCAAAAAAAATGTAACATTTTTGCCAGAAAAGAGAACGCCATTAATTATATGATTCAACCACAACATCAACTAAATCTGAAATCGTCAAAATGGCAATCATAATTTAATTTCCCACCTGTAAAAATATTAAAAAAATGCTACTAAAATTATTTAAAAATGGCATTGCAGAAAAAACTGCTAAAATTAGCAGATTTTTTTCCCCTAAATATTAGTAATATAAGAAAAGCAAAAATAAATCTGTTGAATTTACAAATATTTAGTTACAATTTGAGATAAATTTTAGTTAATAGATGTGTGAAGAATAATCTTTTTACTTTTCTATAGAAAATATGCTTCATAGGACCAAAAAGTTGCGTGTACACCAAACCAATGTTAAGATATTGTGAAAATTAGGAATATGAAGCATAGCTGCGGATAGATATCTCATAACTGATACGAGATATCTTAAAACGGATTACAGATTTTTAAAGAGAACACATTAATCATACATATAATCAATTCCTAACTCAATTTAGCCCAAAATGGTCTACGAATGGTCGACGTATTGTAATATAGATTTATACAGGAAGCATGCTTTGTAGAAGTAGTGACAAAAAAAATTCTTAGAACTTTGTGGATAAATGAAAATAAAATTACTCTCCAAAAAAATAAAAGTAGAGTTGGAAATTATAGTTAATTTTGGTGACTCGGTCATTATCGTTCAATACGAGTCAGTGAACTAGTTTTCAATCGTTCTTTTTTGCTTTGACTTGTGACTGATCTGCGTGTGGTGAACTGTGTCGTTCGTTTGAAAATTATTACGCACAATTCATGATCTACGAGTTTTTTCACAAATTTTACTGTACATAGACAAAAAGTGTTATAAAATTGCAACTTTTCTAACAAAAATATATTTATTTTGTGTAAAAAACATTTTATTTGTATGACTATGTTTTTCCTAATTTAAAACAATATTTTTACTATTTTAAAAAAAAAAAATAATTTCACTTGCAAGCAATTTGATTGAATAGTCTGACAATTAATTGGGTACATACTTTAGCAGATGTGCTGCTAAAAATACCTAAAAGACTCACGCACACTCGTGCAATTAACAGTGTTGCAAACTCTAAAAATCAAAATTAAAATTAAATGTGCGAACACTTTCATGTAAATTTAACGCATATTTACAAAAATTAAATGTTCTCTTTTGCTATATTTAAATAAAACTCGGCGTGTGTCGGTATTTTTTCTAATTAATAATATTAACTTATTAAGCCGTGTTTTATTTTATATCTTTTTGTGAGCATTTAGTCCTTAAAATGGTGATTTTTTTTTTCACGGGCCAGTTTTCGAGAAAAAACTGTCCGAAACTCCGCTCGTTATTATAGCGTTTTATACACTTATATAAAGATTAAAGTGTTTACTTGAAACAAAAATCGTCACCGTGAGCACTAATATTTACGCACAGAGAAATAAAGTGACAACCGAATTGAAAAGAGTATTTTAATGGTAACAACTTATAAATTCAGTTAGAAGTACAACGATATTTACATTCGATTTCTGAATATGTTGGGCGTTACAACTAAAATTTAGTCGAATTAACCAAACTTTGCTAGGAAAACTTATGTTCAGTTGTACCAACCGACTGAAATTAGTAATAACCGAATTTGAGTCGTAGTAACTGAGTGTCAGTTGGCAAATAGCAAAATTTATCTCTGTGTATACATATTAGAAATTAATCATTTTTTTTTTTTTCACTGTAGTACAAATTTATAAACTTACACAAAAAAAACGCAAGGCCATATAAGTGTTTCATATCATTGGAAAAGAAATTAAATGCAAATTACGACATTTTTAAAAATAATCGCATTTTGCACTCTTGATAGAACAAAAACTTGGGTGATCCTAACAAGAGGGTAAAAACTTCAGTTTTTGTTAAAATATAAATGTTTACTATTCAATACAATATGTATTAAAAGCCATAATCCAATGATTTTTGGGACTTTAATAGACTTTTACGTCAACAATGTGAAATTTATGTGCGAATTTATGATTTGCTGTAAGAAATCAAACGATTCCCAAAAATAAAAATCAAAAATGGGATTTTTTACAATTTGTGCTGCCATGTATACATTTGAAGCGGGGATTGGAAGAGACTTACCCTACCTAATTGTAGGCGTGCACAATTTTTAACAGTGCGTTAAAGTTGAAGTTTACCTTAAAAATGTGACAACTTTAGAAGCGGCTGCGGGGAAAAGTAAAAGTTTTTTATACAGGTATAAAAGAAAATCTGACGGCTACCCTCCAGTAATGAAATATTTAAATCGTGAATCTAGCGATGATTTGATGATCAGTAACATGTTTGCTGACTTTTTTGCCACTACATCCACAGATGCTGAATATGATAGTTCTAATAATTATCCTTTTACTATACCAGAACATCCGTCAATTTCATTTCCTCTTGTTGACACGTCTTCTATTGTTAGCGCTGTAAAAAAAAATTAAATCGTCTTATTCAGGCGGGCCTGATGGTATTCCTAGCTGCATTCTAAAAAATTCTGCTAATTCCTTAGCAACTCCGTTATCTATCATCTTTAATTTGTCTATTAAACATGGCTATTTCCCAAAAATTTGGAAAGAGTCCTACATTATCCCACTATTTAAATCTGGTAGTAAATCTGATGTTACCAATTATAGAGGTATAGCTAAACTAAGTGCAATACCCAAACTGTTTGAAAAATGCATCACTGATTCCTTATGTCATCAACTCTCTTCCATATTATCATCGGTTCAACATGGTTTTCGTAAAGGATACTCAACAGTGACAAATCTCTTAGAACTTACAACTTTAATTAATCGTGGTTTCATCAAAGGAAAACATACTGATGTAATATACACCGATTTCAATTTTTTACTTAAAAAATTGAAATCGGTGTGTTTTGTTTAATAATACCTCATCTAAGAAAATAATTGTAAATTCTGGGGTACCGCTAGGCAGCCACCTGGGTCCAATTTTATTTTCTCTATTTATAAATGATGTTCCATCTATAATTAAAATTTCTACTTGCTTATGTATGCTTATCCTTCCTTAGCTATTAATATTCTGGTGATCGAGCTTACCTTCAACGTGATTTAAATAGTTTCTTCGTTTGGTGCAATCTAAATTTATTCGATTTGAATTTAAGTAAATGCAAGTACATGCGTTTTTCTAGAAATTCTGGAGATCTTGGTCAATATTTTCTTGGTGAACATCAGTTGGAGTTCGTAAATGTTTTTCTCGATCTCGGTGTTTTTTATATTACTATGACATCTAATAAGGCTCGTGGGGTACTTGCCTTTATTAAAAGTTGGGCTAAAGAATTTACTGATACAAGCATTACAAAACAATTATATACGTCTCTTGTTAGACAAATTTTGGAATACTGCTGCGTTGTCTGGGATCCGTATTACGACGTTAACAGTAATCTTATTGAGTCTGTTCAAAAACAGTTTTTAATTTTTTGCTTACGAAATCTTTTTCCTGATTCTACTAATCTGCCCTCATATAAATCAAGGTTAGCTCAAATTAAATTACCTTCCATTAATTAGCCGCAGAAAAATGCTAAATGTAACATTCTTAGTCAGGCTGATAAATGGAGACGTTTGCTCTGAATTTTTGGTGAACAATCTTACTTTTAACGTTCCTCAACGTCCAACACGTTACTTCAGTCCATTATATATTGATTACTTTCGCGTAAACTATGCTAATGCTGATCCATTTAGAAGATTATGCGACGACTTTAATAAATTTTATAATTTAATAGATTTTTCCACAAATATTAACGTAATTAAACGCAATATAATTTTGTTCCTAAATACGTAGATTTAAAATACTATTGTAATTTATTATATTTAAGAAAATTGTCTGTAGGGATGTATCCCGTAGACTTAAATAAAATAAAAAAATAAAATATAGAAATTTAAGTTGGCAACACTTTTTTAACTGGCTACCATTTTGTCAGCTGTCAAGTGATTTATGTGTAGTTTGGTTTGGCATTTCAACATGAATAGACTGACTCCCGAACAACGCTTCCAAATTGTGCAAATTTATTTTGAAAATCATGGTTCTGTTTGAAATACGTATCGCGCACTACGTCCATTTTACGGTTAACATAATCGTCCATCAGAGCAATTAAGTCGATCAACTATGGAACGTTTTCGCACCACGTTTACTCTAAATGATAATATACATCCACAGAGAAGTCGTACAGTACGTACAGAAGAAGCCATTGCTGCTGTAGAGCGTAGCGTAGAGGAAGACTCCAATGGTGACCGCTATAGAGCCATGATTACTGACTTTTTCGTTCATCAATTGAACAACCATGATGTGCAGGAGCTGTGGTTTCAACAAGACGGCGCAACATGTCACACAGCCCGTGCCACAATTGATTTATTGAAGGAAACGTTTGGTTTCATGTTTCGGACCCGTGAATTGGCCTCCAAGATCGTGCGATTTAACGCCGCTGGACTATTTTCTGCGGGGATATGTGAAGTCGCTAGTCTACGCCGATAAGCCCGAAACGATTGATCCACTTGGAGGACAACATTCGCCACATTATTGGCAATATACGGCCACAAATGTTGGAAAAAGTCATCGAAAATTGGACATCCAGCTGTGGTGGTCATATGCCAGAAGTCATATTTAAATTATAATGCCAGAAGATTATCTTCCGAATAAAGTAAATTTCATGTTTTATTTAATTTCAAAATTCTATACCTCTATAAAAAAACACCCTTATATAATTTTTGAACATCTGACCTATCGAACGATAAACTTTTCAAAAACACAAATATATTCCAAATATATTCCAAAATGTATTCTGTTTTCACTCAAAACATAAATAATAGATAGATTATATTAAAATTACGACTAAGCTTATAAAAGTTATATCGTCACGGTTGCCATATGAAAATTTTAAAAAATTGTCAAAAACCGCGATCCTTTTCCGAAAAATTTAAAAAATTGGTTAACTGAAATAAAAAATAATTTTTCACAAAATTTAAATTTTTCTAATATCTTCCACCGTCTAGGATTTATATGTTGTCAAAGTTTTAACTTTGATTACCAATGGCTCCACCAGAGGGCGCTTTAAGGAAAAATATACAAAAATTTCTTATTGAAGCATGGTTTTATATATCTGGAAAGTTTGGTTGAAATATGTTCAGCGGATCTGTGACGTACCAATAATGAGCTAAAAAACACAATTTTGCCAACGCAAAATTAAAATTGATAGCCGTGCGTTAAGTTAGTAAAACGATATTTTATTAACAAAAAGTTAAATTATTTAGCAAATTTACATAAAGGGTCCGCCAAATAACTTTTTTTTTTTGAACTCCTGAACCAATTGGACTTTGTATGGCGTCATAGCAAGGTCTTTATGCAAAATTCGTCTCAATGATGTCTCCGAAATGTTCAATTGTTGAGAACGACGGTGAATTGATGTTGATGGCGCTTCACGCACACTTTCTGCCACAGCAGCAATATTCTCGGATGTACGCAGTTTTAGGCTTTTTACGCTTTGGTTTATCGATGAGGACGCCAGTTTCTTTCACTTTTTGTACAAGATAACGAACATACGGACCATATTCGTTCAGCGGAAGGATAAAACTAATTATCTGTCAAATCAGACATGAGCTAAGTGTTACCATTCACGAAATAAGCACTAGTTAAAAAATAAAAAACGTTAGATGGCGGACACTTTATTTTGTTTATATTTTAAGTTTGTGAACGTTAAAAAAATAACCTTTTTTTAATGCCGGTATTAAGGAAAACGGTTACCGGTATTTATGAAATCAAGGGATTCGGTATTGGTATGCGTATCGGTTATTAATTTGAAAGGTATTAAAAAGATATCGGTGAACAACCTTGGTTTGTTTAATTAATAATATATACAAGCAAAAAAATTATGGTAATGATTTACCGATAAAAAAGCATTGGAATGTTTATTGTATTAAAATTATAAATAAATGTAATAAAAATTAAATAATAATATGCTTTTAATATTCAATCGGAAGATACTCTAGCATTGGCTCAACGATTTTCATAGTGTCACAAGCGAAATTCTCGAAAAAAGCAACGGAAATGTTTTTGTATGCCACAGAGTTGCATATTCTCACTTTTGACACCTCGTGATTACAGTGTTGCCAAACTATAAAAACTTTTCATTTTAGTTTTACTAATAATTCTGTGCCTTAAATCAAATTCAATGTAATAAAGTTGCAGTTTGTTTGTAAGATCGATTGAATTGAACAAAAAATAAATATATATATCAGCTAACAAATATAAGCCGAAACTAGACGCTTTATTCCGTGGCGGCTCGACTCCCAAAAACAAAGCATCGCATTTGTGATACTCGACTTGTATCTCTGCTCCTACGTCTCTCCTTATAATTAGTAAACAACTTTGGCGCAAGGGAATTATCAAATCAAACTTGGATTAAAATTACCTTTCATTTCTGCTATCTTCACTAAACTAATGTAGTCTCATAATTATAACGTAATTAGGTCCAAAACCTGAATAAAACTGGACACTTTTATTTAGAGTAACTCCAATTGTGTATTGTTCCCCAGAAGGTGGGGCAGTTTAGCCGCTTTAGGTTGCTCTGACAAACATTAAAAATAGTATGTAAGTCATAGGAATAATGTGAACGTTGTTCATTCAAATGAAAGCCACAATGTGTAAATCTTCTAATTAAAAATAATTTATCGAAAAAGCGCTTCGAACAAATACGTGACGAATTGTTCAAGGTCTACCATACCTTTGTCGCAGTTTAACTGAATTTACAGTTGATTTAACTGTAATTTTTAGTAGATTCTACTGTAAATGTTTTTTGATTGTTTGCTTCTTCTTACCTTTCATAATGATCTCTGTGATTTTACAAAAACCCTATTTATTATTCTGCCAGTAAATTAAACAAATTTTCAAACTTCATTAATAAAAATATAAAAAACTAAAAAAAAGTTTTTTTACTGCAGCGATTTAAAAGCTGTATTTACAAGAAATTGTGTATTGTTTTAATAATAAAACAGTTGTTTATACTTATTTAAGAATTGTATTGACCTAATCTACATTTTTTTATGTTCCATTGTTTTAAAGTTGCAATCTTTTGAAGTATTAACATTTATATAAATACATCCCATAATCTGAAAACTTAATCAGTAACAATCTTTAATCGAAATCGAAATCAATATGAAATATTTCACTATTTCCGCTTTATTACTCGTCATCTTTGTCGCTTATACATCCGCCCAAGGATGTGGTGGAAAACCACGTAAGTTTTACACTGATAATAATCCTACACTGATAATAATTCATGCATAAAAATACAACAAAAATATCAAAATAAACAAAATTATTCCTAAAATATTTTTACTGACAATTATTTCGTATCTTTATTCATGAGTTTGGATCAGTGTAGAATATAAGCTATTATTTAGATTTTTTAAGATCTAATCATTTAATCTGGGTTTTTAAATTGTAGGTAATCCTTCTTGTATTGGTTTTCGCGATGTAGGTCGTGGTGGTCGCGGTTGTACACCTAGGACCATGTGGTACTATGATAGACGTTCCAGACAATGTCGTGTAATGCGTTATTTAGGTTGTGCTGGCAATAATAATCGTCATTGTACCCGGGTTTCATGTGAACAAAGATGTCGTATTCGCTAAATATCACATTCGATTTTCTTAATAAATTTTCTTAACGTTAAATAATTGTACTTAAAGATTTAAATGAAAAAGGTGTTATTTATTTCCTTCGACAATTGTTCGCCCCTCCCGTGTAAAAACGTTCATATACAGTCACATGTTGTGTAATATAATATTATAAAAATATATTGCTTAGTATGGAAATATGTGATGGTCATATGAACATATATAATTTTATCTTTAATTTGATTTTTGGATATGCTCCCATACAAATTAATATCTAAATATATATCGGTTGATATAACCGTATGTGTGGGATATATTACAACATATGGTATATATTAATTAACATGAGTTTATATATAATTTTGTGTCGCTTAATACAATGTTTTGTATAATAAACCGAGTAAAAATGTTTACATGTAAGCGTGCATTGTTTTATATAAATATATATGTTACTGCATGCTAGTATATGTGAATACATATGTTTCTGTATGTTTATATATAAACATTTTCTCCTCTAAATTTTTAGATACGATGCCACATACAATTACATCTTATTACATATCGACCAATATATAATCGTATATGACATATACAATTCTATATGCTTAATCTAATTATGTACGAGTACATGTGTAATATTCAAAAAAATATTTAATTTTGGATAAAATATTATCTTAACCAATTCATAGTTATATATCGTTCCATATCAGAAAAATATATCTTCTTTTGCATAAACCTATTATTGAGCTGTATTTGGATAAAATCAAAAAAAAAAAAAAATAAAATAAGTGTTCAGGGTACATAATTATAGTTCCTATCCGAGTGGGTCTAAGTAGTGTATTTTTAAATTGTTGTTGTTAGGCCAACACAACATCATTTACTTTGAAACCAGTAATTATATTTATTCCTGGTTTTAAATTGAAAAATGTAGTTTACCAAAATTACTCCATGTAAATTTTATAAATATTTTTCCAAAAATATGCACAGCATTATCAAACTTGAGCCCAATTTTGACACAAAAACTATAAGTACTCTCGATTTTTTTCCCCATAATCAACTGGAAACTAGACGAAAACTTGGATCCATTATATTTATAATTATAATTATCAGGCCAAAATCCGAATACAATATCTGCTTTTTATATTATTATACTACTTGTATCAGTTTAAATAAAAACTGATACAATTGGATATAAACCTGATACGATCGAATACAATTCTATCGGGCTATAATTCTGATATAATTGTACTGGACGTTTATATAATAGCAGCAGCTTAGATCAAAACCCATGGTTATATGTGGGCCAATATTTCGGATGAAATTTAATAAAATTACATATAGCGTCACATAGAAATTGATATGACTACATAAAGCTCCATATAAATTTTATTTATTTATTTTAAAATTTTGTTTACAACGAACCTGAAGTGTTAATTGTTGTAAAAATCTAATGTGCGTAGTTTTTGTTGATCAACATCACTTGATAAGGTTGAACTAAAATTAAATCAAGTGCAATATACTACCAGATAAGTATGATAAAATAAAAAAAAAAACTAAAAAATTAGCTTTTTCTTGACAGATTTATGAAAACTTTAAAATATTTAATTAATTAAATATTTATAAAACTGATCTGATCTGTGTTAGTACTCCAGTGGACTAATTTTGTCTGTTTTGCCCTATCTCGTTTTGGTTTCGAAATATGGGCCATCATAATAAAAAAATATTGATGACATTTTTGTATGAAATGATGTCCTGCTCAAATCCCTTTGGCTAGAAATCTTAAATTTAAAATACCCCAGGGAACACATATTTAAAATTTCAGGTTTCTAACATAATGGGTTTAAGCAAGTAGTCAAAAGAAATCTGAAGTTATTAAAATATAAGTTCCCCGGAGTACGAGCCAACTCAGTTTTATGGTTATTTTTGAAATTTTCGTCAGGAACTTTGAGTCCCCTTGATGACCTTCCAAAACGCAATTTGGTTAGAAACCTGAAATTTTAAATGTGTTGGGGTTCTGGCAGGGAAAAAGTCTTCCCTTTAACGACCTGACTAAGTAGTTGAAGCATGGAACTTAAAGTTCCTATTCTTTGATTAGATACTTTTGAGAATTTTTGCCAAGAAATTGGCGGGTTCTATATGGGAAAGTCTCTGTTGTAATGGCCTGTTCAAGCCACCGAAAGAACTTGCAAATTTTCACCTCCCGAATACACTACGATTATTATGTAGTTAAAGACCACTGCAAATGTAGTTAAAATTAAATGAAATTTTACTTAAAAAACGAACGACTTACATTTCATTAAATTCAACTAACATTCTCATTTGTTTTTAACTGTTGATAAAATGAACCACAAATGTAGTAAAAATTACACACAAATGTAGTAAAAATAATTACTAACGTTTATTTGTTTTATTTTTTTAAATATGAACTAAAAAACTGATAAAATTAACATAAATTCGTAATACAGTAATTTGATGTGGTTTGTTTTTTTTTTAATGAACTAAACCTGTAGAATAAACTGAAATTTCTACTACAAATTGACATAATAATACGAATAAGTCGATTCCTATGTTCCATTGTTATAAAAGTTAAAATCTTTTGAATTGTTTATTTCTTGAAAATTTCAATGGATTTTTTATTCTTACAATTATTATTGTATAAAATGGAAAATTACTTTAAAACAATTTAAAGCATTTGTTGCTTTGACAATAATTTTGTATTTTTTGTATTGGATGATTATAAGTATAGTATTTTAAATATTTTTAAAATTTGTTTGAATTCTCATAACTTTTAAAGTCAACAGATAGTTAAAAACTTGGTGTCATTTCAAAGATCAAATCCTATTCTCTTTAGTTCGCGAATATCTTAAACACCCCCTATTACAAAAAAAAAAAACTTATATGAAGCTGCATATAGTTTTATCTAATTTTATATGACCCTAAGCATAATTATATAAAATTTCATTAGAAAAATGGCCCGATTAAATTGTACCAAATTATATCTAATTGTATCATATTGGATTAATTTAGATATAATTATAAATGATTTGATGTAGTTTTATCAGAATTTTGTCCTCATCCAATTATATCAAATTATACGTAATACCACATGTTTATATATAATTTTATTTAGTGTTAAACATAAAATGTATTACAGCTTTCAAGTTTACACAACAACGTCTATTAATTTAATTAAATTTTAAAATAATAGTGCGAATTTTTTGAATTGAAATTAAGACTTTTGCGTAATCTAATATTTAATATAAAATTCTCTCTAGCTAAAATAGATATTCAGAGTTGCATCTGTATAGCACGTTCTAATGCATAATTCTAAATATGTTTGTAATTTTTATAAATTTTAGAAAAATATATTAAACTTTGTTCTAAGATTTTTTAATTTTAAAATTACAACTGAAATTTTAATTATATGATTCAACCACAACATCAACTAAATTTGAAATCGCCAAAATTTTTAATGACAATCATAATTAAATTTCCCACACTCATAGAACTAAACCTGTAAAAATATCAAAAAATGCTACTAAAAATTATTTAAAAATGAAATTGCAATAAAAACTGCTAAATTTAGCAGTTTTTTTCCTAAATATTACACTTAGGAAATTATGTTGGTAAAGACGACTGCAATTGTAGTAAAAAACAAATGAAATTTTATTTAAAAAAAGGACGACTTACATTTCATTAAATTCAACTAACATTGTCATTTGTTTTTTAATGTTCAAAAAATGACTAACATTGTAGTAAAAATGAACCACATGGTAGTAAAAAATAAACCAAAATTTTTTTTTTTATTTTTTAAATAACAAAAAACAACTGTAAAAAATGAATGTAAAATCATAAAACAGTCATTTGATGTGAGTTGTTTTTTTTAAATGAACTACAATGTTAGTTAAAAATTTTATTTGTTCTACAAATGACTTACATTTACATTAAAAATAACGAAACTGTTTTACAACCCAAACAACTACATACATATTTTTAAAGCAGAAGTTCCCTGAGTGTAGTAATATAAGAAAATCAAAAACAAATCTGTTGAATTTACACATATTTAGTTACATTTAAGATAAATTTTAGTTAAAAGAAGAGTGAAGGATAATGTTTTTACATTTCTATAGAAAATATGCTTCATAGACCAAAAAGTTGCGTGTACACCAAACCAATGTTAAGATATTGTGAAAATTAGGAATATGAAGCATAGCTGCGGAAAGATATCTCATAACTGATACGAGATATCTTAAAACGGATTACAGATTTTGAAAGAGAACACATTAATCATACATATAATCAATTCCTAACTCAATTTAGCCCAAAATGGTCAACGAATGCTTGACGTATTGTAATATATAATTATAGAGGAAGCATACAAAATTAAAATGCTCATCATGTGCTTTGTAGAAGTAGTGGAACAAAAAAATTCTTAGAAATTTGTTGATAAATGAAAATAAAATTACTCTCAAAAAAAAGAAAAGTGTTTTTGGCGATTTCTGGTGACTTTAAAAATACAATATTGGAGCAAAAAAAATTGTTGGCGATTTTCATTACTCTGTTTGGCGAAAAAACGGCAAAAAATGTATCTGACAACCCTGTTGACAAAAACGGCCTCCCACAGATGGTGAGCTTGAGTGTATGCATTTCCAAAGACTACACTAAGGATATTATGTAGGTACAGACGACAGTAATTGTCGTCAAAAAAAAATTAAATTTCACTTGAAGAAAGGACGACAAACATTTCATTAAATTCAACTAACATTTGTCATTTGTTTTTACTGTTCAAAAAATAACTAACAATTGCAGTAAAAATCAACCACAATTGAAGTAAAAAATAAACAAATATTTACAGTTATATTAGTTTTTTGTTTTTATATACATCGAGATTATTTTTATGTTATTTTCAATTTATAACGAGCTTTCAACCTCCGTATATTTACAAAAATAAAGCAAATCAAACATATTAGCTAGGTTGATACTAGTATTTCGATCTGGCTAAAGATCTCATCAGAACCCGAAGTTTTAGAAAAGCTAGAGCCTATATAATAGGCAGAACTTTAACTATTTATTTTTTTTTTGAATAACAAAAAACGACGTTAAAAAATGAATGTAAAATCACAAAAGAGTCATTGGATGAGGTTCTTTTTTTTAATGAACTACAAGGTTAGTAAAATATTAAATTTGTTCCACAAATAACTGAAACTGCATTACAGCACAAACAACTACAAATTTTTAAGGCAGAAGTTCCCTGAGAGTATATTAGAGTGGTTTTATAAAATCTATCTTCGATTTTTATAGGTGCTAAGGGTAGGATTGTGTCATTTAGTGTAAAAATGCTATTGTGAAAGTTTTAGCTCAATCGGACTATGCCTTCCCGACCCCATTTAGCCCTAAAGTTTAGAAAACGGAACACAAGGCGAAAAAGTCACTTTTTTTTAGTTTTTGTAAAAATTTTTAAATGTCGTAAAAGTTTTTACTCAAGAAAGTAAATTAATCGAAATGAAGATATAATTATTATAAAAAAACGTTAGATGGCGGACCCTTTATATGTACAATAATATAATCAAGTTATATTTTAGCATTGACGTAAATTTATCGTCAATACTTTGGCGGAAAACTACAAAAAAAAATGTATTCCACATTGCCCGAACTTACTCTAATATTATAAATTAATTAGAAACAGTCTTTAAACGAAATCGCTATGAAATATTTCACTATTTTCGCTTTACTACTACTTGTCATCTTTGTGGCTTTTACAAGTGCCCAACGCACACAGGGCCAGACAAGTTGTATTTTAGTCAAAAGTTGATTTTGGGAATTTAAAAAAAAAAGTCTGACAATTTATTGGGTACATACTTTAGCAAGTGTGCTAAAAATTTCTAAACGATCAATGCACACTCGAGCAACTAACAGTTTTTACAAAGTCTAAGAATCAAAATTAAATGTGTGTAAACTTTCTTGTATATTTAATATATATTTGCAAAAATTGCTATATTAACCCTTTCGGTCCCATAGAAAAACTAGAAGAGTTATCGAAAAACCCCTGTTTCTTGTTACAATTTTTCATAAAAATTTTAGTTTTTTGCCTCCAGGTGCTTTAATTTTTGTGTGACACCGGTGTCACCATGGTACTCAAAGGTAACTTTTCGGGTAACTGAAGTTATTTTTTTTTTAATAAAAACAAATTTATTTTAATATAAAACCACCAGTGGTTTTTGAAAATACTTGTTTATTTTATTAGGTATTCGTGTTTTTTTTAAATATATAAATGATTTTTAAATACAAAAAAATTAAACTTAATTACTTATTGGCTGTGGTATTCACCGAAACAATCTCTTTCTTTTACAAAGCAAAAATATAAGTTGCAACTCGCGCTTTTAATGCTGGTTTTTGATTCCCTTTTCTTTTGTGCGCAATTGTGGCAACGCTGTCGTTTATTTTTTCACAACTCATTTGATGTTCTTTAGCTACTGCTTTTACAAAAACTTTACTTTGGCGTCCTCCTTGTTTTTGGCCTTTGACGACTGGTGTACCCGTTCACCAAAGTCGAATAGTGTTGTAGAAGCTCGACCATGTTCAGTTGCTAGCTTGTTATATATAATGGACGAATTTGTTATAGCCAAATCAAGGAGTTCAAAAAATATACGCAAGTAATACCTAATTGATTTACGATCGTATTCGTAATAGACCTGTAAATAATAAATAAACAAATAATAGTATGACTTTCAAAACATTGAATGTTATACATTACCTTCCTTTGGTCCATTAAGTCCACGCCACCCATTCCTTTATTATAATATGAAACCATAAGTGGACAATGTATGTTAATTTTTTCAGGCGAGCCCTGAACACGCCGTTTTACTAAAGTTTTTTCGAAAGGATCGATGAAGTTGGATGCAAGGAACATAGCTCTGTTGTCCATCCATTTTACCACTGCGATGCCAGCAGAGCAGAAGCTTTAAATATCTCCGCGTTCCACAACCGCGAATATTCATACCTTTGAGTTTAGTTAGCAAATGTATGCTGTTAAAAAAGTTGTCAAAGTATAATTCAACACCAAGGTTGCAAACGGTCCCTACCAATTCTAGCACTATCGATTCACCAAGCCCGATTTCCGCATTATATTTTCTCTCGGTGTAAATACTACACTCCAAGAGGTAACCAGTTTCAGAATCACATCGGCACCACATTTTAAAGACCCACTTAATTGGCTTATTTCTCATATATTGCTTCATTATATTTCTTCCTTTGAATTTAATCACGTGTTCATCAATAGCTTGTGATTTAGTCAAAACGCTACAAAATGCCTTATTGAAATGGTTTATTATTGGTCGCACTTTAAAAGCTCGATCATAATTACTATCAGAACGATCTGGTTGACTTTCGTTATTGGTAAAATGCAGATTTTTTTTATTTCTTCATATCGCGTCCGAGTCATTACATTGGCAACAAAAGACACTGATAAAAGTGGATTCGTGGACCAGTAGTGCTAATAAGATGGTAATTTGTGAAGACTCATTGCGATCGTTTTTCCGCTTATGCAAAAACAATCGATATTTTGAATTTTCATGGCCAACCTGTGCAATTTGTAGTTATTCTTAAAATTCGTAAAAAGTTATCTTTGAGTACCATAGTGACACCGGTGTCACAATATAATATTAAAATTTGTGGCGAAACTAAGCTAAATTTTAAAAATCTGAGATATTATGTTTTATAATATAGTTTTTGCTACAACATATCAAAAGAGTTTATCAGACGAAATAAATTTGTAGAAATTCAGAGCGAATGAAAATTAACAAAAAAAAAAACTCAAAAATGTCACTTTGATCAGCTACAGTACCGTTACCAAAAAAATATTTGTACATTTTTGCTAAAGAAATTAAGGAACCATTAATTCTCTTTCCAAAACACGCCAACTTTTAAAAATTGGATGGATAGTTTTTTTAAAAAACCAAAAATTAAACTTGTGACACCGGTGTCACCATGGTGCCGAAAGGGTTAAATAAATCTTGACGTGTGTCGGTATTTTTTCTAACTAATAACATTTACTCATTAATTAGAAAAAATACCGACGCAAACCGTGTTTTATTTCATATCATTTTGTGAGCATTTAGTCCTTAAAATGGAGATTTTTTTTTTTTACTGGCCAGTTTTTGAGAAAAAACTTTCCGAAACTCCGCTCGTTATTATAGCGTCTTATACACTTACATAAAGATTGAAGTATTTACTTAAAAAAAATCCCCCCTTCATCCCGTTTTTTTTTTTAAATGATGCTATAATGAGCACTAATATATACGCACATAGAAATAAATAGTGTCCGACCGAACAGTTCGGCCAGAAAATGCATTTGGTCTGTATTCGGTAGTTTAAAGCATTATGGACAAATTTGGCGGATGGAAAAATGTTTATTTTGAGTGTCAGATTTGAAGAAAAGTCTGTAGTTAAGCAATGAATTCACTGTTCGGCCTCAGAAAGTTCGGCCAAATTGAAAATAGTTCGGCGGTCGAACTTTTAACTTTTAACTTTATAACTTTATTTTATACACAAATTCGAATTAAATCGGCTCAACAAACATGTTTCCAATACCAAAATTTGTCATCATTGCCTCTAGATATCAAAAAACCGACAAAATATAGGTTTTTGGGCGAACTGTTCGGTCGGACACTAGAAATAAAGTGCCAACCGAATTGCAAAGTGTATTTTAATAGTAACAACTTGGAAAGAAAATTAAAGGAAATGAAATTTACGACTTTTTTAAAAAGAATCGCATTTTACACTCTTGGTAGAACAAAAACTTGGGTAATCCTAAAAAGGTAAAAATTTCAGTTTTCTGTTAAAATATAAATTTTTACTATTCAATAAAAATATGTATTAATAGATATAATGCAATGATTTTTAGGACTTTTATAGACTTTGAAGTCAACAATGTGAAATTTATGTCCGAATTTATGATTTGCTTTAAGAAATAAAACAATTCCCAAAAATAAAAATCCAATTGTGCTGCCATGTGGGATTGGAAGAGACTTAACCAATAAATAAGGTACAGGTTTTAGTATTTACAACCGCTTACGCTACCTAATTGGAGGAGTAAACAATTTTTTAACGGTGGGTTAAAGTTGACATTTGCATTAAAAATGTGAGAACTTTAGAAGCGGTTGGGGGATTCAAATCAAATTTAACACAACCCGCTTTTATATAAAAAGACCTTTCACAATAGTACGCACACTTTATATGTTCAGAAAGAAAATATTTTTTTTTCTGTTTTTTATTAATTAATAATTATATAATTACATATTATATCCTATTGTGCGCCCCGGTAGGCTAGTTGGTAGCGTGCTGGCTTTTTAGTGCGGGGGTCGTGGGTTCGATTCCCACCAGAGGCACTGCTCCGTTTTCGCTACAATGCGCCGAAGGCCATAGTAGTTAGTGCTCGGTAAGGGTAATAGTATATAATTTGTAATTATATGATTATTAATTAACACAAAAAAAATATATATATATCCTATTACCCTAACCGAGCACTATGGCTACTATGGCTTTCGGTGCGATGTAGCGAAAACAGCCCAGTGCCTCTGGTGTGAATCGAACCCACGACCCCCGCACTGACAAGCCAGCACGCTACCAACTAGCCTACCGGGGCACACCGAAAATATTTATCTGGAGGTAAAAGAATGTTGAAACTTTTTGGGGCAAAAATCGCAAAAACTTCATTTTTTTTAATTTATACTTTAAACAAATATAGTTTTTGAGAAGAACAAAACATTGCGTTTAGTTAGTTTTTTTTTAACTAAGAATTTATTTAGTTAAATATCCAATTTAAAAAAAAAAAAAAAATGGCGCCGCTTACTTCCCGCTATTTGCAAAAAACTGGACTTGAGTCGGACCAAATTTGGAATTTCACATTTTCTAATGGGAATATCTCGGGAACTATTAGAGTTAGCCCACACATGTGAGCAGGTTTTTTTTAGTCTAGTTGCAGATTACAAATATGTTAATGTTGTGAAAATCGGATTAGAAACAAAAAAATGGCGAGCACTCAAAATATTATATGTAAAAAGCTCCATATTTTAGGTGGTAATATTGCCGCCCCGGGTGGGTTGAAAAGTTTCAATTCAAAACTTACGTCACTTATGCCTGTTGCAATCGGGCCACTAAGTAAAAAATGACCGAGTTATTCTCAAAATTTTGTGATATATCGCACTGTGTGGTGCTCACAATGTAGGTCGTCGTGGTCGCGGTTGTACTCCCAGGACCATGTAATATTATGATGCATGTTCCAGCCAATGTCTTGAAATGCGTTATTTAGGTTTTGCTGGCAATAATAATTGTCAATGCAATAATAAATTGCATGTGAACCAGGCGCGCATCCAGGAAAAGGTTTTGGGGGGAGGGGGAAGGGACTTAAAGTATTTGTACCTAATTAATTGTTTAATCTTTTTTACATTTTGGGGGGAATTTCCCATTCCCCCCATGAAACTGCGCCTGCTGTGAACAAAGATCTCATCGTTAAATATTGCATTAAATTTTTTTGTATACGATTCTAAATGTTAAATAAATGTTTTTTAAGATTAAAATGCAAAATTATTATTTATTTAAATTTAAAACTTTTTGAAATTGTCCTCCACATTGGATAAGTCATTTTGAATTTTAAAAATCTAATGTAAGATTCGACCCATAAGAGGTTCAGGAAAAAAAACTTCAAATTTTCAATGGGGGTTTTTCTGGATTTTCTATATCTATTGAACCAGTATTATAAATTTGACTGTTGATAATTAAAAATAGACAATTTTATTAATTTTCTTTTCTACTTACACATTGGTTTAAGTTGACTAACTAGCTCTTCTTTAGTCCACTCCTTTTTATCGCCCCATAAACTGATGCTGGGTGCAATAACCGCCATTTTATTATCATCGGGATATGGTACATTTAAATAATGAACCAAAACTATGTCGGGATTCTATATAATTAATTAACAAAAATTACAAATTTATTTATATAATGAATATTATCAATTCTGAATACCATTCATTCTTTGAAAGGCGAAAAAATTGCAAAATTGTTGACCTCTTGTCTTCCGATTTTGTTTTTATATTAAAAACATATAAGGAGTGAGATCGAATAAATCCTAACATAGATTATCACTTATAACTTTTTTATGTTTAAAAGTAAACTTTTTTTTTAATCAAGCTATTTTTTAAAAAGTCGCCAGATGATGTGTATAAATTATTAGCGAAATCGAATCATTGCTTTGTTTACAAATGGAAGCTGAACAAAAAGTGAGTAAAGGACCTTTTGTTGCCATTTTTAGTGGCCTAATTGATAGGAGCAGACCATTAACAAAAAAAAGTGACAGTATTGGGAATTTGCTTTGTAGCCTTCATCAATAATTTAAAAAGAATCTTAATATAATTTAATTTTTCTGAGTCATATTTTTTCTACGAAATTTAAGGTTTTTTTTTTAAATCCAACTTTTTTTGTTTTCACTTTATGTTCAAAGTCCATTTGTAAAAGTTATAAGTGATAATCTGTGTTAGCATTTATTCGATCTCACTCCTTATTCTCTATGAAGCCTATATAACATATAACATATAACACATCTCCATATTCAGTTTTTTAAATTTAAAAAAAAAAATCGAGTTTTTTTTCACGGCTTGAAATTTCAAGAAAATTAAAAAATCCTAAAAGTACATATAATAGTTGTCATCGGATTTCTCTTATTCAAAAAGCACTCGATTTTCTTTCACATTTATGCATTAAAATATGCTGATATTAGCAATTTTTCTGCAAGGACCCTCCCAGTAAAAATGTTGCTGACTTTACAGACTTTTTTGTACGTGCATGCTTAAACAATTTTTAAGGGGGGAGAACAATTTCAAAAAAAAAACATCAAAAAGTTGCATTTGCATTAACAATGCCTTTTTAATATTTTTTTTTTTTATTGTATAAGTGTGATTCACGCACAGGAAAAGCTTTATCATATTTATGAAATAATTCATAAATATTATGAAAACTTCATAGTTATTCGTCAAATGCAACTGTTCCATAAATATTTATGAAACTGTTTCATTGTCATTGGAACTCTTCCTTGAAACTTTTCATTAAAACTAAGCATGAATGGTTTCATTAAAGTCAGTTTTTTATGAAGTGCTTCATAGCATTAATGTAAAACTTCTTAGATGAATACAAAAAAAACATTCCAACAATGAATTTTTCATTGGACTGTTGCCAAAGAACGGTTTCATTGAATTAATGAAACTTTCAGTTAATTTAATAAACATTTTATTTAAACAAAAAAAATATCTTTAACCGTCTACGATTTATATGCTGAGAAAGTTTCAACTTTGGTTCCCAATATTTCCAATAGAGGTGGCTTTAAGGCAGAACAAATTACAAGAATTTCTTAATGTTGTATATTATGATGTCCATTAAAATAACGATTTTCGTTCAATACACCCCCAGTTTTATTGCAAATGGTTCCAAACGGAAGAAGTCGATTTTTTTTTTCTTTTTAAAAGTTAACCCCTGCCTTAAGAAGGCCGAAAATGGCCCATTTTAGCAAATTAGTGTATTCACTTTTTATTTTATTTATTTATTTAATTTAGATAGGGAATTTTGACTTTATCGTATAAGATCCACGAATTTGATAAAAATTACAAAAACGTTTTTTTTTAATTAATTTTAAAGAATTTTTTAAATGTCTAATTTGCAAATCTCGATTGCTATTTCTTTATTGTTATTAAAGAAAAAAAAAGCTGAAAAATTATAATTCGAGTTTGTCTTTGGAACGACTCCTTTCCAGGACATTTAAAAAATAATAGCTGATTTGGTCAAAAATTAAACAAAATTGTAATGTTTTCATCAAATAATTTTCGGAAAAATGTCACTTAAATTCATTAAGACTATAAATATCTTTACTGTTATAAAACCAGTTAGTGACCTGGGGACAAAAAATTCCCATGAAACTTAATTTTAATTATGACTACAAGATTGTATAGCTTTTAAATAACAAAAAAAAAAAATACCAAAATACCAACTTGATACAAATAATTATTTTATGTAACTTCAACCGTATGGGGTTAATTTTTACACTTTTGGTCAAAAAAGGACCCACTACAAATTTTACAGAAGAACACCTTTCATAATTTTCGGCAAAATATCACTTACATTTGACAATACTATAATTAATTTACTAATATTCAAAAAATATTTAATCCTTATTGGTCGGGTTACAAAAATTACACAAGGGAACAAAATTGAACTTTTTTTGTGTTAATTTGAAATTTATAGCAAATTTTTACTAATTTGAGGTCGCTGATTTCAAATCTGCACTTGGTTTTTCTCTATCAGCTCGACTTTTCGAGATATACCGTTATGTTCAAAATTAAGGCACTTCCGCTACATATATTGGAATAACTTGAAAACGGTTCACCATATTAAATTAAAAAAAAAAACCGAAACTCGCAAACAATATTCTCTTTAAGCAGTGCTTACATTGTTTTTAAATTTTCCAAGTAGTTTAAGAGATATCGTTCAAGTTTTGAAAAAAAAAATTAAAACTTTTTTAAAAAAAAAAAATTTTTTGTTCTTTAAAAACTCCTAAAAAATAAAAATGGGACAAAAATCACAGTTTTGGACTAGAAACAGTTAGTTAAATATATTTCGAATGAAATGAGCTTTATTTCATTGCAATCGGTGCACAACTTTTGATTTTGTTCACGATTTACTGAATTGATATAAATCGCGATTTCCATACAAAAATAACATTTTCTAATGCGTAAGTGTTTGTATGTAATAACCCAATGCGCACAAAAACGGATGCGGATCCGTAATAGAGTTAAAAAACGGAATCAGTGTAATCGCGATTTGACAGTGTAATCGCTAATTGAGTTTTTTTAAGAAAAGGTCATTGTGTGGACCCAGCAAAATCAGTTTTTAATAATTGAGTTGTTTTTATGAAAAGGTCCTTGTGTGGACCCAGCAAACTGAATTTGTAATAAATAAATAAAAAAACAAATACAAAGTGAGTGACAGGCTTTCGTGCGCTTATGTTTTCTTTCAAAATCGTGGGTTAGGCCATTAATTTATTTTTTTGTAAACAAACTTTTTTTAATATTCTATGAATTGTTTTTTATGTTTTTTATGTTTTTAATGTATTTTACTTTTATATGTTAATTTTAAATGAACTGACTGAATTGTTTTTACTTTACTATCAAATGACTGTGAATTTAATAATAATAACAAAAAAAAAAAAATTAAAACAAAAAAATCATCACAATATTAAATCTTTTTTATTAAGCAGTGCATTCCGTTTTATTAAAATACACGGGTCCGCAACGGATCCTAATATGATGTCCGTAACGAGTCCATAACGGATCCAAAAAACGGACATAAAATCCGTTTTGGATCCGTTTTTTTAAAGAATTTCTTCCGCTTGCAGATCCAAAACTGATCCGTAACGGATTCCGCTACGGATCCGTTTTATGAAAACAAACGGGTCCGTAACGGATCCTAATATGATGTCCGTAACGAGTCCGCAACGGATCCAAAAAACGGACATAAAATCCGTTTTTGAATCCGTTTTTCGATTGGAATTTCTCCCGCTTGCGAATCCGTAACGGATCAGTAACGGATTCCGTTACGGATAGAAAATACGAAGATGCGGATCTGTTTGGCACACTGGGAAGTTAGTTTTTTATGATTCTAAGAATTAAAAAAATTAAGTAATAAAAAAAGATTATTTCATTTTTATGGTTGCGGTAGCAAACTCATAACGCCTATAAATTTTATTGTTCCTTTATGACACCTAGTCAGTTCACAGTCAATTAAAGAGAAAAAAGAAAAGTGCACTTGTTTTTATTGATGTGTGGTTTACCGTTGGTAACGGATCATTTTTTAAAGAAATTCCCCTTAACACATGTGTTCATTCATAAGTGACTGTCAATAAAATTGTGGATATAATTTTTTCTAGGTACTTCAGTACAAAACTACGAAGTATTTATGTATATGGGTTCATTCAACCAATTTTTCTCATTCAACAAGTGTTTACGAAAGCGAAAAGTATAACGACAAAAAATATTAACCTAGAACATTTCATCAGTGAACACAAAAACTTTTGATTTTTATCCCTTGTTTTATTTATTGAAAACTGTGTTACTTTGAAATATATGTCAAAATTGGGCTATGACTACGTCAAGAAACACCTGTAAAATCAATCCCAACTATTTTTGTAACATATGTGGCGAATACACGTTTATAAAAAATAAAAAAAGTGTGTCAGATTTTATTAAAAAAAATTATTTTGACTACTTCGGATTTACCATGGAAACCCGTGACAAGTACTGGATTCCTAATACTGTATGTAAAAACTGTGTAGAGTATTTAAGGTTATGGGCAAACAAGCAACGGACCCAGTTCAAGTATAAAACACCAATGATCTGGCGGGAACCTTCGAATCATTATGATGATTGTTATTTTTGCGCTGTCAACATAACAGGCATTAATAAAACAAACAGTTCTAAATGGATTTATCCTAACGTGTTGTCTATTACCCAACCAGTCCTGTACTCTAGTGAGGATTCAGAACCACAACCATCTACATCTACACACAATTTTCACGACTTACGACAAAATGTTCCTTCACCAATTTCTGAATGTGGATCAGATGACTTCCATTTAGATATTTCTTCTGAACGCGAGCAATTTAATCAGGAGGAGCTTAGTGATTTAGTGAGAGACCTTGGACTCTCTAAAAAAGCATCTGAAATTCTTGCTTCTCGATTAAAGTAAAAAAATCTGTTAACCCAAGGAACAACAATTTCATACTACCGTAACAGAGCATATGATGGCGGACTATTGCTGGAGCATTAAAAATAATCCCTCTAAACAACATTATTTAAGAAAATCTTATAAAAGAAAATTTTTCGATGAGTTGTAATTACATTGTAATATTTGTGTATTAAAATTTTTTATTTTTCTTTAAAATTCTCTATTTGTGTTAAATTAAAAAGTATAGCTGATAGAAATGAACAAAATCAAAAGTTGTTATTTTTGTATGGAAATCGCGATTTATATCAATTCAGTAAATCGTGAACAAAATCAAAATAAAGCTCATTTCATTCGAAATATATTTAACTAACTGTTTCTAGACCAAAACTGTGATTTTTGTCCCATTTTTATTTTTTAGGAATTTTTAAAGAACAAAAAACTTTTTTTTTTTTTAAAATTTTAATTTTTTTTTCAAAACTTGAACGATATCTCTAAAACTACTTGGAAAATTTAAAAACAATGTAAGCACGGCTTAAAGAGAATATTGTTTGCGAGTTTCGGTTTTTTTTTTTAATTCAATATGGTGAACCGTTTTCAAGTTATTCCAATATATGTAGCGGAAGTGCCTTAATTTTGAACATAACGGTATATCTCGAAAAGTCGAGCTGATAGAAAAAAACCAAGTGCAGATTTGGATTCAGCGTCCCAAATAACCTTAAAAACAATATGCAGTTCTTAATCAACAGAACCATTGTTCCCTTGTGTTATCCATGAAACTTAATTTCAATTATGACTTCAAGATTATAAAGTCTTAAAATGGATTTTTTTCGCACCTGATAAAAATAATTATTTTGTGTAACTTGATCCATATACTGTTAGTGTTTTTAGTATTCACCGAAAAATATGCACTAGGAAATTTACTGAATAACATCTTTCAGATTTGTATTAAACTCGGATATGCGATAGAGAGTACACAAATAACCAACAAGCGCATTTCTTTATAGTCCCAATCTTATTTTTAAGGATTGTGACTATAAAAAATGTTATTCTGTAAATTTCCTAGTGTGCATTTTTTTTTTTGAGAAAAGTGAAAACATTAGCATTCTGTAAATTTCCTTGTGGGTATTTTTTTTTTGTTTAGAAAAGTAAAAGCATAAGCCCAATATGGATCAAGTTACACAAAATAATAATTTTTATCAAGTAGAAAAATTTGTTTTTTTATGCATTTAAAGGCTTTATTTTCTTGTCATAATTTAAATTAAGTTTCACGGGTCCTTTTTATCCACAGGTCAAAAAGCGTTAAAGATTTGGTAAATAAAACTAAATATGATTATAATCTTATCACATGTAAGTGATATTTTTCCGACAATTATGAAATGTGTTATTCTGTGGGTATTTTTCCTAGTGGGTGTTTTTTGGCCATAGGTGTAAAAATTAACGCTATATGGAGCAAGTGACATAGAATAATTATTTTTATCAAGTTGAGATTTTTTTATTAATATAAAAGCTTTACAATCTTGTAGTCATAATCAAAATTAAGTCTCATGGGTCTTTTTTGTCCTCAGGTCACTAAGGGTTAACGATTTTTTAAATTACAGTTAAGATAGTTATAGTCTTCATAAATTAAATTGATATTTTTTCGAAATTTATGCAAACTTTGACGAAACCATTAAAATGTTGTTACATTTTTGACAAAATAAGCTATTTGCATAAAATGTCCTGGAACGCTGTCGCTCCAAATACAAACTCGAATTTTGGAAGATGACAAAGTCAATTGTGATAATATTTTGTTAATGTTTTTGTTTTTTTCTTTGATATTTTAAATTTTGAATCACGCTCCTAGATGAGGACAAGAAATTCTCATTGAGTTTGTGATTTAACATAACAAATATCTCTAGAAATTCTAATAACAAAGTCCCCTGAAGATTTCCTTAGGCAGGAATGAAATCCGGATAGGGACAAGCCTACAGCAGATTGTTTCCACAAGTTGTTAAATAAGTTTTGGGACTTTAGCACATTTAATTACTATAAATGCAATTAATGTTTATCCCGATGAAAATGAATTTAAAATTATTTTTCCAATTTATTTTCTTTCTTTAATAACAACTATTATATTGTAAAAATAGCAATCGTCATTTGCAAATTAGTTACTTTAAAAAATCTTTAAAATAAATTAAATTCGTGGGTCATTTAGGATTTATGGCTAAAGTGGGTTAATGATATCCGTTGAAGTTAGAAATCCATATCTAATTAATTTCGAGTATATAAAGTCAATAAATAAAATAAAAATAAAATTTTTTCGAAATTTAAAATTTTTGGAATTTTTTAAAATGGGCAATTTTTGATAGTCCGGCGGAACGGGTTAGTATTTAAAAAAAAAATATATATATACCCTGCAGGAAGCTTGGGGTCAAGTGTCTCCAAGTCTCCACTTTTGTCTACTATTTTGTTGACATTGTCAACTAAGCGTCTACACTTTTTACTTTATTAATGTCTACATATGGTCCCATTAGAAATAATTAGTCACTAGTGAATCTATGGTTCTTATGTCTACATGTGGTGCCATAAGAACTAACGAGTCACTAGTGAATCTTTGGTTCCAATGTCTACATATGGTCCCATTAGAAATAATTAGTCACTAGTGAATCTATGGTTCTTATGTCTACATGTGGTGCCATAAGAACTAACGAGTCACTAGTGAATCTTTGGTCCAATGTCGGCATATGGTCCCATAAGAACTACCTAGTCACTAGTGAATCTATGTTTCTAATGTCTACATATGGTGCCATAAGAACTACCTAGTCACTAGTGAATATTTGGTTCCAATGTCTACATATGATCCCATAAGAACTACCTATTCACTACCTAGTCAATAGTTCTAATGTCACTAGTGATTTTCAATGACACGTACATGTTAAATGTCTATAGCAAATTACATTGCCTGGGGAATATTTGGTTAGTAGTACTGGTGACACAGTCAATAGTGAATCAATACTTTTTCACTATTGACATTTCCTGCAGGGTATATATATATATGTATGCACAGCGCATAGTCCAGAGACATTTATTCGTTCCCCCGCATAGTTTAGGGACATTTGCTTACTTTGGGGACTGTCCCCAAAGTTTTCGCGCCTTTTCATACATCTAGCGTATTAGATGAGGACAGTTTTTTCGATACACCGCATATTTAGGGTACAATTTTGGCCATGTCCCTAAAGTATGCGCTGCGCATACATATATATATATGTATGCGTAGCGCATACTTTAGGGACATGGCCAAAATTGTCGCCGAAATATGCGGTCTATAGAAAAAATTGTCCTCATCTTAAACGCTAGATGTATGAAAAGGCTCGAAAATTTTGGGGACAGTCCCCAAAGTAAGCAAATGTCCCTAAACTATGCGGGGGAACGAATAAATGTCTCTAAACTATGCGCTGTGCATACATATATATATGTATATATATATATATATATATGTATATATATCTTTCCGTTTGGAACCATGTGTAATAAAACTGAGGGTGTAATGACAAATCTAGTTTAAAGGGATACCCTATTGTATATATGTGGAAAGTTTATTTGAAAAACATCCAGCGGATCTACGACGTGCCATTAATGAAATAATAAAACACTTTATAAAATACATGGAACAATTAAGGATTAAATCTTAAAAATAAAGTTTAAAATGTATGAAAATTAATGGACGTAAAAAATCGTATGAACAAAATAAAAAAACGTAAATGTTGTTGAACAATTTCATAGCTCTAAAGAAAATTTACATTAAGTATATGAAGAAATAAATTAAGAAATCTAATGTGTTTTTTTTAGGAAATTATGAAAATTTTTTAAAAAAATTATAAGAAATATTTCATAAAATTTCATGCATATAATGAAATTCTTCATTGAATCAACAAAAAAAATTGTTTCTTTAAGATCATGAAAGATAATTCTTTCAGTGTACTTCACTAGACTAACAATGAGTACTTTTTGCACAACCTCTTTCGGTTTTCAAGATATGGGTTGTTTTCAAACAAAAATATATTGATGACATTTTGGCCTGAAATGATGAAGATGTTATGTGGCATGTTTCATTAATAGTTATGAAAAGTTTCATCGTAATTATGAAAGCTTAATAAATATGACAATGTTTTATAGATTTTCGTCCAACGAAAATGTTGGACCGAAAGAGGTAGGGCAAAAAGCACTCATTCTTAGTCTTGTTAAGTACACTGAAAGTATTATCTTTAATGATATTAAAGAAACAATGTCATAGAATTTGTTTTCGTTGATTCAATGAAGAATTTCAGTATATACATCAAATTTAAGGAAATATAATTTTTAATAATTTCATAAAAAAAAAAACTTCAGTAGATTTCATAATTTACCTCTTCATGTATTGGGTATACAAGTTAATAATGTTGATTTGGACAGCATATGGCATAACTATCACATATGGTTTGTGTCAATAATAACAAATTTGGTATGTTGGAGGGTTAACATCCTGTCACTATAATTCAGTATGCGATAGACGCCAAAGTGTAAACACACATTTTTTTCAATCGCTATAATAATGTCGAATTTTGTGCCTAAAAAATATGTTTTACGGGGAAGTCTGACAACCTTCTTTCATTTGAAGAAAACTGCTGCTGAAAGTTATCGATTGCTGGTAGAAGCTTACGGTCAACATGCACCAGCTCAAACGATGGTGAACGATGGTTTGCGCGATTCAATAGTGGTGATTTCGACACAGAGCTGAAGGAGGGGCCTGGTCAGACGAAAAAGTTTGAAGATGAGGAATTGGAAGCATTACTCCACGAAGATTGTTGTCAAACGCAAGAACTTGCATTATCATTGGAAGTCACACAACAAGCCATTTCGCTACGTTTAAAAGCATTGGGATTCATTCAAAACCAAGAACATTGGGTCACATATGAATTGAAGCCGAAAGACGTTGAAAGGCGATTTTGCATGTCGGAAATGCTGCTTAAGCTACAAATAGAAGTAATTTTTGCATGTTGCAAGACCGGTCAAAAACTATTTACAAAACAGTGGATGGGAAGTTTTGGCTCACCCGACTTATAGCCCAGACCTTGCCCCTTCTGACTACCATTTGTTTCGACCGATGCAGAACACCCTTACTGGAATACTCTTCACTTCAGAACAGGGTATCAGTAATTGGCTTGATTCATTCTTTACCTCAAAACCGAAGCAGTTCTTTTGGCGCGAAATCCATATGCTACCAGAAAGACGGAAAAAAGTAGTAGCTAACAATGGACAATACTTTGAATAATGTATCAATTCATTTTGTTATTATAATAAATGCATTTTTCAAGCAAAAAATCGACATACCCAATACTTAATGAAAAATTTCTTTAGAGCTATGAAATTCTTCAACAACCTTAAACTTTTTTTTTTTTTTCATACGATTTTTTACGTCCATTAATTTGCACACATCTTAAACTTTATTGTGTTCCTCCTGCAACCACATAAATAGAATGAGTTTTGAATCAGAGAAGTCCAAAAACAACTTTTGCAAATAGAGCTATTCAAAATTACATACTTTTGAGACTTCTTGAATTTCGATGAAAATTTAAACCGTATAAAATTTTGAAACTTTTAATACCTGAATATGGAGATGCGTTATGGGCTCCATTGAATATGTGTGTACAAAAACTGAATCAAATTTGAAGAACCTCGGTCAATATGAATGTGATGTATCAAAGAACTCATGATATATTGAAAATATATAAAAAAAAACTTCAAATACCTGTAACAACCAGTAACATCTGCGATGAAATGTGGGTAATATGGCAGAATGTACATAACAACCATAGATGCACTAAAAAGAGAAAAAACAAAAACATAAAAATGTTGTAAAATAGCTAAAACTATAGAAATTATCAATATTTGTTATAAGAGAAAAACAAAAATATTTTTGTTTAATAAATTAATTTTGTAAAATAAAAAAAAAAGTTTTGGTAATAAAAAACAAAATGTAGAAAATATTGAAAATAAAAAAAGGACAACCTCCACCTAAAATTGGCAAACATATCAAAAAGGATATATTGTAACAAGTGCCAACATAGTACCAACCCTTTTAAATTTTAAACAAAAAAAAAAAAAAAAAAAAAAAAAACAGAAATGTATTCCACAAAATGATAAATTTTTATTTTCTTGATATACCGCTGTTTTGTAATCTAATTCATTGAAAACGAATGGTCAGGGCAAAGGGGGCACCACCCAACTCCTTCAGTGTTGTTGTACTTTTTGAGGATATGAAAAAAGTCACTTTTTTTTTGTAGTTCCTATATTATATGGAATATTAGTTTATCGCGTAAAATATTCCAGACATTAGACAGACGCGTTGTTGTCTTAGCATTTCCGTCTTCAAATAATACATAAATCTTAAAGATACTTTTTTTCTTTCGTTTCAAAAAGCAACTAACAACAGAAAAAAAAAAAAATTCCTAACGAAATAAAAACATTTACATCTACTTTTAAACATACTTAGATAGAAATAAAAAGAAATTTGAAAAAAAAAAAATAGGTTGGCAAATATAAATTCATAAAAATTAAAACTCAAAGCTAAGACAACAAAAAAATTGGCGTGAAATTACTTTGATTTCTCTTTTTTGTGCACAGTTTAAAAAAAAAAAAGTTTGAAGAACAGGGACCGTAAAAGTTATTCCTTTTTTCATAAAAGTCAGATGTTAAAACATAAAAATCAAGAAATAACTTTTATTTTTGCTCGAAAAAATAAAAATCAAAAAATAACTTTTATTTTTGCTCGGAAAAATAAAAATCAAAAAATATTTTTTATTTTTGCTCAAAAAAATAAAAATCAAAAAAAAATTTTATTTTTGCTAAAAAAAAATAAAAATCAAAATTTTAAAAAGCAATGCATTTTATTATGGACTAGTTCATAAGGATCAAAATGGTATACTTGAAACAGTTTTCCGACATTTACTTCTAATTGCTTTTTTTGTTTAAAAATTTGAAAATAACTGTTATTTTCGGTCCCTGTTGAAGAACCACCGAATATAATAAATCGGTCAAACGTTTCTTCAGAGGGAACTAACAAATTTAAGTATTTAACTTTAAACTTTAAAACATCGGTAAACAACTCACAAGGCAGAAAAATACAATCGGCCCAGGGGGGTTACCGCGTAACTCGAATCGAAAATCAAAATTTTTCGAAAACAACTTCCGAATCGAAAGTAAATGCGTACTGTGTAATTCATTCGGAACGACTACAGAGTTGTATTCATAATAAAGAGGGAACCTACCACACTATTATCAAATGTCAAAATTACAAAAAATCACAAAACAAACAAAATTTGAAATCAAAAAAGAAATTGTTTTTTCGTTTTAAAACATAAAAATGGATTGCGTTTATTTGTGGTTTGATGAAGATGACGATAATTCCATTCCTGAGAGAATCCAGAGAAAAATAGTTCGGCACAAATCCGATATTATGAGTCTAAATGATAAGAGGTACACTCAAAAAAATAAGTTAGTAGAAAAGTTAGTAAAACGTCTTGTAAATCAGGTATACTATTTTTTAGCAAATTTTTTGCTAAAATCGTGTTTTCAGCTAAAATTTTTGTTATATTTATTCAGCACTTAACTGTTTTATACTAATGCTTTACTAATATTATCCTAATGTTTTACTAATTAATTTTGCTAAAAAAATTGTGCTGATAAGCACATTAATAGTGTGGACGACAAACAGATTGAAAGATATACACAGAATGAAGCAGATGTCGCGCCATGTCAAGCTGTAGTAGAGAAGAGGAAAATGATACTAAAAAGTACAACTCAAATAAGACATATAACAAAATCAACCATGGAAGATTTTTGTATCTGTTTTTCATACATAAAACAAAATTGAGGATTAAAACAACTTAAATTTTGCGTTGTCATCGGCTTGTGAAAATAATTGTCTATTAATTAAATAAAAGACAAAATAAAATATTTAAATTTAATATGTATTTCTAAACTAAATATTTATAGATTAATAATCTAGTGTGGTCAAATTGCAAACAAAAATTACAGACATGTAGACAGGTTAAAGCGAAAGACACACATCTTAGGTAGATTTTTATGGTTCCTTTTTCTTATTGCAAAAAAAAGGGTTGTTTTTTTCGTTTCGTTTGTTTTTGTTTATTTTTTCGTTTCGTTTCTATAATTATCTTCGGCAGTTGCGTCCTTTAAAAGATAGCATCATTTAGACAACCATTGATGTAAGTAGTTGAAAGAAAATTTTTGTTATGTTATATATATTTATTTCTATATATTTTCAGATATTAAATAAATTCATGTCGTCAATGTGGGAAAATGAAAATTTTTATATTTCGTAATTATTGTAAATTATTTTTAAAAGAATCACAAAAATATTTTTTATGATTTTCAGCAAATAAATTAACTAAATTACAATTTTTCTACAAATTTTTTGAGTTTTTTTCAGTCTACTAAAATTCAGCAAAAAATGTATTAATTTTTAGCAAGGCATTTTTATTTCTAATCCACTAAGTGTTAGCAAACTTTTGCTGAATCTACTAATTTTGTTGCGAGCTGATTTTCAGCAAAAGATTTTGCTGACATTAGCAATTTTTTTGCAAGCACCCTCCTGACTAAAATTTTGCTGACTCAGCAAAATTTTTTGCTGACTTTACAAACTTTTTTTTTTGAGTGTAAGTAACCTAACATATTATGAAGGCCCTTATAATAAACAAAATTTTACTTCTAGCTTCGAAAAAAAACCTCCGGCTTAATAAGAATGCATTTATGTATGTTTTTACTAGCATAGAAACTGAATTAAGAGCTGCTCAAAGATCGACTGCCATTGCACCTTTATTGAAATTAGCAGCTACATTGAAAATCCTGGCACAAGGAGGATACCAACATCAAATTGGACAAGATCGACATTTGGGAATATCTCAGCAATCAATGTTCAGTTGTTTTTCAGAAGTATTGCATGCTATTGAAAAAGTTCTTTGTCCGAAACACAGAAAAAAAGCAAAAATCTTTTTTGCCAAGTCTGAATGCTTGACCATGAAGTCGACCATTACCTCATATTGTTTTTTATTTGTGTATAAATTTCTTTTTGGAGCTTGCCTTTATAAATTGAAAACACAAATATTATTACATTTAATATAACATGTTTTTGGGTAATTTAATAAATATTTTTGTATAAATAAACAATATTATTAAGTTTTCTTTATTTGTTGATCATTTTTTATTTTTTAAATGTGTAAATACTTACATTTTTAATATTTTTTCACTTGTCACTAGCAAAATAGCTTTCGAACAATTTCCGAACGTTTTTATCGCAAAAACAGTTCATCTTCGTAATACAGAGTTGAATTTTTGAAAGGGATTTTTTTTGTTCGAAAAGGGGAAAAAAATGTCCGTACTTTCGAGAAAAAAAATACGAAAATCGTATTACGCGGTACAATTTGTTCGTTTTTGTACATTTTTCTTTTCGAATCGAGTTACGCGGTAACCCCCTAGTATTGGCAAAGCGTCGGTGAAGGTCAGCAGAACGTGGGGTTAACAATATTGACAGTATTCTTCTGTTACCCGATCGATAACAACGGCCAACCATTGGTTGAAACGAACTTGCCACAGTTGGCAGAACATTGGTAATTCAAAAAATTTAGTGCTTTCAAAACACCTTAAATTTAATTAATTTTTAGAAAAATGTTTAATAAATCACATTTAAAAAGCAGCAATACCCAACAAAAAATAGTGCAGAAGTAGAAATGTAAGACATTATTTAATTACCGAGCACTTCCGAAACAATTCCAGAAGGTATGATTTTTGTTCGCAATGTCCCACTTAGTATGTCTCGTTTTAGCAGGCGAAAAGCGCTTCCGTCATGTGCTCTAAGAAGCAATAAATTCATACCTTCGTAGGATGTAAGAAGCGCCTTTTTTGCGTATTGACAACATTAATGCCAACAAAAAGTAATGAGTTACCAATAATGGGTTACATAATGCATTACTTTGTAATGAATACTCCTTACATTCATCATTATTTCAAAACATATATTAATTATTTACCAATAATAGCGCACTCATGGGTTATCTTGTAATGATATATCATTACCTTTCCCATTATTTAAAAACATTAAGTAATGCCTTACCGATCATTACTTTGTGATTTTTTGTAAGCATGAGGGTAAGGTATATATTTTTAACATCTCAAACGGAAACTAGAAGCACAACAATTCATTTACAATTTAAGCAACTTGTTATTATATGTGACGATAGCTCAGTAGGTAGAGTTCTCGCCTAACAACCAAAAGACCTCAAGTTCGAATCCCAGCGTTATTTATTTAATTAAAAAAAATGTTTGTAATAATCTTTTTTAATAATTAATTTTTTATGAAAATCTATTTAAAGACCCAATACTTTTTTGAACCCGGTAACCATATAAGTAACCAGTTACTTAACCTCCCTATTGGGTAAAGAGTCCACACATTACTTTTAGGCTCATCCGGTGTAAAATTCATCAGTGAAGTAAGTTGCATTGTAATGAGTGAAGCCCTATGGCGATACATTACTTTACCTATTATTTGGTAATGCGTTGTTTTGCTGGGAATCATGAATTCAAATAATGTTGCGTCAAACATTGTGTCCAGTTAGAAATAAAAATTTTGTATATACTTCGAATATTTTGTATAAAAGTACGAAATTTAAAACATAATCGACTTGTGATTTAAAATCGACTTTTTCACTTTTATATTAAGGGCATTTGTTTTAATTTTATAAAATCTAGAAGTAAAATGTTTGAAAATTGCAGAGAACAAATATATATTTAAATATATAACAAATATATATATAGAGTAGTAGTATTAAAATATTCATATATTAAAATATAATATTTTAAGTAATCAAATATTATATGTATTGATAGCTCAGTTGGTAGAGCGTGGAGCCCTATGGCGATACATTACTTTACCCATTATTTGGTAGTGTGTGGTTTTGCTGGGATACTTATACTATTTAAAATTTGTTTAAAATAAATTTCACGCTATCTTGTACATTAATATAAGTTTGATTTCAAGCCCACTTTTGGAATTTCCAAGCAGATCTGATATTGTTTTTAACATTAACTTTTTAATTTTTATCAACTTTTTGAAATTTGTACAAAAAAATTCAGAAATTACAAAAAAAACCGAAAAACAGAATATTCGAATCGGTTTTGAATTAAAACAAAAGAATACCGGTTTCTCAAACAGGTCGACTTTTGTGATTTAAAATCGACTTTTTCAATTTTATAAAATCTAGAAGTAAAATGTTTGAAAAGACAAGGATGGTGCAAAAATGTTAAAGGATGGAGCAAAATTCATTGTTTTTTTTTTGTTAAAGCTCTACCTATTCTGGAGGCTCTAGGCTCTAAAACTTCGGGTTCTTATTAGATCTTTAGCCAGATCAAAATACTAGTATCAACCTAGCTAATATGTTTGATTTGCTTTATTTTTGTAAATATACGGAGGTTGGAAGCTCGTTATAAATTAAAAATAAATATGTTTTATTTTTTTATCTTTGATAATCGTCTTATAGACAGTCGCAATTAATACTCTAATTAATCGCATTTGACAAATTTTAAATCTTGAAAGGTTTGAGGTTAAGAAGAAGAATAAACGTTTTTCTCTAAAAATTATAAACACTTTTTTAATTTTTTAAATCAGACTATAGTTTTTGCCTTTATTTTTTTTTTTGTATGTGGACAGGCTTCATGAGTGATTTTCCATTTCAAATCATATTATTTTTCTGTGTTTAATTGTCAGATTGTCTCTATATGCTAATTTTTATTCAACAACCTGGGAAGACTGTGAATCGAACCAAGAACTCACATCACAAACGTAACAATACTTGAGTTTGACTGTAAAACCAACTCACCCAAGTAAGGCCTCTAATGTAGTGCAGTTAATTCGTAATTTTCTTCCTTAGTCGCCTTTTTCATTATTGTAATATTACTCAGAAGAAACAAATTCTCACAACACTGAATGTTCTATTCTTAGATTTTTGTTTTTGTTTTATTTTTAATTAACTTACTTCAATTCCTTAAATTTTGTTTTTTGACTTCTGTTTAAGTAAATAAAACAATACGGTAAAGCGTTGATATTTTTAATTCAAAAGTTTTAATTTAGTTAAATCTTCTACCCCTTCTATATTTCGGTGACGCGATATAAAACATGTAAGGACCTGTCAGTAGATAAAGTCTGCTTTAAGTTAGCGGACAGAAAACTTTTTTGATTAATAAATAAGCATTGCATGGTTTTTTTGTTTAACAAAACACAAATGATCTTGATGACTTGAATAATCTTGCTCACATCATAAGGAATCCCATCTAAATTTTAAAAATATTGTCAGCTTTTAATTTAGGTGTACCTCGCCGATTTTGATAAACAATTTAGGAACGATTTAGATACGTGACCTGAATCAGTTTTTTTCTGTCAGACACTCCCCTTTAAAAGCGGCAAGGTAAATTGATTAAGTTTACATTTTTTCAAAACTTTTTTTTAAACTCCCATCCCTGGAAAATAAAAATTTATGTATAGCATATGAAAATGAAAATTATTCAATTTCGAGGCCATACTCTATATTTTTTATTAGGATATTGTCCTAACAAATAATCTATAGAGTTTTTGTTTTCAAATTTATTAATTGACCACTTTCAGGAATGTGTTGATAGATCTATTTCGGGAATTTTCTATTTTCCCATCATCAGAACACGTCTTGAAAGAAGTGACAATCCCATGCAAAATATCAAACAATCATATAACCTAGTTTTCTCACTAAATGAGAACTAATTTATGAGCTCGAAGTTTAAGATTATCACCATTGATCAAAAAAGAAATTGAAAACTTGTTCATTATGTGCAAGCTCTACCTTTGTTAGATATACAATACACGCTTTTTGTTTTTATTCTCCATGTCATTTTCACACTTGTTTTATTTAAAAACAAGATGTAAGGGGGGCGTAAACAAGACCGTACTTTGTCTTTTTACAAGTTTAATATAATTTTTATTTAAAATAAAAATTATGTTTTTTCGACATTTAATTGTGCACTGAAAATGAAAATTATTCAAGTTCGAGGCTATACTCTATATTTCTTTACTGGTATATTGTCCTAACAAATCATCTATAGAGTTTTTGTTTTCAAATTTATTATATAGTTTGGCCTCGAACTTGAATAATTTTCATTGCACAATGAAAGATAGAAGAAACATAATTTTTATTTTTAATAAAAATTATATCAAACTTTTACGAAATAAGATTTTATAAGCTTTCCAATGAGACATAATTTGTCCCGAACAGATAAATAAGTAATTTTTGGAGAAAAACTAAACTTAAAAAATTAAGCTCTTAAGCCTTGTCGCCTCCAAATGGGGCGTGTCTGTAAAACAAAATAAAATTCTCGACTTAGCTCAAATATCTGAATCGTTCCTACATTTTTTTTTATATCAAAATAGGTGAGATGACCGTAGACTAAAGACAGGCCAAATTTGGATTGGCTACGAAAAAAAATCAATACCCAGATTTTTTTCGATTTCGTTGGAAAATAGCTTGTAGACCATCTAGAAACTAAATCCATTTTCAGGTTCGAGTAAAACGCAAATTTTATTTAAATCTACTCAGGCGCACCGTGCATAACAAGCAAAAACTTGTTTTTGAAATTGATAATTCTATCAATGTTAAATATTTCAAGTTTAACTCAAAATCAAAATCACTTCTTTACAGCACCCGAGAATTTCATTTACTTTTCCACTATCGCAAATGTTTATAAAATCGTCATCAATATTCGGTTATCCACTTCGGTCGTCCTTTTTATAAAAAAATCTAACATTTAACCCTTAAGCAACTACAAAAAAAAAAATCTGGAGTATGTGTTTTTTTTTTCGTGTAAGAGTAATTCCGTATGTTTCCGTTAGGAAATCATAATTCATGGCATTTCCCCAAAATTAACAAAAAAAAAAAAGTGGTATCAAAACAAACACGAAGTTACAATAAAAAAAAAACTTATACAAAGATAAACATACAACATGTTTATTCAAAAGAAAACAAAAGGAAAAAAATCTCAGGCAGTTTTTTTTTTTCTAATTGTATTCTTCATTAAGTCGTAAATTAATTCCAAAGAAAATCCTAATAAACGACGCTAATTTGCCGGTACTTAAAAACACTTAAGGACATGGTTGGTCATTTTAGTTATTTTACGAGAAGAAAAAAAAAATCACAAAAACAAAAGGAGTAAATATATTTGAAGGAAAATAAAAACATGGCTAATTACTTAATATGTTGTTGTTAACATAAATATATATATATTAACACATACTTAAAAATTATATTTCAAACTGATTTTTGTATAAAATGAAAAAGTTTATAAAAACAATCCTTTTGGCTTGTCTTTTCATCACAAGATTTACATTTTTTTACTCACCTCAGTGCCTTGTACTTTAAGTTTCATATGATCTTCTCTTGTAGTTTTGCCATCTTTACGTTTCTTCCAGCAATAACCATCTCGTCGGTAACGTACTTTTTTTCGGGAATACAACAAAAGAGAACCACTTTTTGGTCTGAAATTAGAAAGAAAACAATAATAAGTTTTCGGTAACTTGGTTGTAACAAAAAAAAAAAAATATTGTTCTAAAACTATTAAAAATTCAAATGTTTTACTTAAATATAATTTTTATAAATTTTAGTGGAAATTCTTAATCCAATTAATGTTTTTAAATGCAAAATGAAAATTCTCAACCTAATAAAGGGTCCGCCAAATAACTTTTTTTTTTTGAAAATGCTATAAAAAACAACTTTTGAATATTTTCTAAAATTTCTTTTTTTATTTCAAAGTACAATCCTTCCGGTTAATAATGGAAAATAATTTCATTCAAATGGCTGCCTCGGCTGGTCACGCAGTAGCCTACACGATCGGTCCAATTTTTAAACACATTATCGATTGTGTGCAGCTGTATTTCACCAATGACTTCACGAATATAGTCCTTTAAAGCGTCAATTGTCTCTGGCTTGTTGGCGTAACGCTTATTTTTGACGGCACCCCACAAATAATAGTCCAACGGTGTCAAATCGCAGATCCGAGGTGTCCAAACGACATCAGCTCTGCGGCTGATAATGCGATCTTCAAAAACAGTGCGCAAAACATCTAGTGTAGCTTCGGCTGTGTGGCACTTAGCGCCGTCCTGTTGAAACCAAATGTTGCCAATATCCTCCTCTTCAATTTTTGTGAACAAAAATTCGTTCCACATGGCCCGATAACGATCGCCATTGACTGTAACGGCCACTCCTTGCTCATTTTCGAAGAAAAATGGCCCAATTATGCCTCTGGACCAAAATCCGCACCAAACAGTGACTCGTTTTGGGTGTATCGGCTTTTCAATGTATGCGTGCGGATTTTCTGTGCCCCAAATGCGACAATTTTGCTTGTTTACATACCCGCCAAGATCAAAATGAGTAATTTTCGCACACATTCTGCAACATTATCATGATTTTCAAAGTAATGTCGCAATATTTCCCAGCGTTGTTCAAGCGTATACACAACCATATTCGTTCAGCGGAAGAATAAAACTAATTATCTGTCAAATCAGACATGAGCTAAGTGTTACCATTCACGAAATAAGCACTAGTTGAAAAAAAAAAACGTTAGTGGCGGACGCTTTATTATTTTTTCTGAATTTTAATAAAAATGAATATAAATTGATATTTTCTGAATTACAGTTACAAAAATATTTGGTTTTAAAAATAACGTACTAAAAATAAATTGTTTCCATTTGCTGTAGCCTTTGTCGTATTTGTACGCTAGCAAATAAAATGTTTGATCCCGGCGAAAAAAGTTTATATACCTTCATATGTAACGATATATATTCACATCTAATACTTATTTATACAAAAATGTATAATATAGCGCTGTATATCATCATATACCATTATATCTTATGTTACATATAAGTTGATATTTTTTATCTCTTCATACATACTTGATATAGCTTAATATGAGATCATATATACTTTAATGAATACTTATATATAGGTATATATGATACACTAAAATCAAACAAATTCTATCACTTTTATATATAATTCTTTTATTATGATGTAAGCCAGATTATTCAAGATCAAGATCATTTGGTTTTTGTTAAACAAAAAACCGTTTTTTTTTTACAAATTTTTAATAGTTATGATGTGAGCAAGATTATTCAAGTTCAAGATCATTTGATTTTTGTTAAACAAAAAACCGTGCAATGTTTATTTATTAATTAAAAAAGTTTTCTATCCGCTAATTTAAAGCAGACTTTATCTACTGACAGGTCTTTACATGTTTCATTTCGCGTCACAGAAAATCTTCAGAGAATCAATGTAGAAGGGTTAGTAGATTTTTTTTTTTACTTCTCATCGGGTAAATAAAACAATACGGGTAAAGCATTGATCTTTTTCCTTCAAAATTTGGGTAAAAATCTTCTACCCCTTCTACATTGGTTCTCTGAAGATTTTCGATGACGCGAAATGAAACATGTAAAGATCTGTCAGTATATAAAGTCTGCTTTAAATTAGCGGATAGAAAACTTTTTTAATTAATAAATAAACATGGCACGGTTTTATGTTTAACAAAAACCAAATGATCTGGAACTTGAATAATCTTGCTCACATCATAACTATTAAAAATTTGTAAAAAAAAAAATTATGTTGGTTCACAAACTGCTAAAGTAAGCAAATGTTTTGCTAAATATTGGCAAGTCTGGTTAACTTATGGGGAGCCTTTTTTCATTTTAAACTATATACAAACCAAGTTTTTATTGAAGATTTCAAAACTTGCCTTAGTAATGGGCCAGCGAACATATATTTAAATTGCAAATTTCTTTTCTATTCTTTTTCTAGGAAACCGTTGCATACAGGTCGTCAAATGCTACCTCCTTTTTGTTCGTCTTGCATTTATTTCCGCAAACTCCGTCTAAGCGAAGACAAATCTAAATACGATACTTAAAATTCCGTGACTTAGCAGTTAAGCTAGGCTTGTAAGGGCGTTTGTTTAAATTTTAAGTTCCATGCTTAAGTGGTTTGGCAAGGACGCAAAGGGTATGACTTTTCTGAATCGTGTTTTCCATAAGGAATTTTCTAAAAATCATGTAATAGCAGGTGCCTAAGCGGGATTAGGAAACTTTTGAGCTCCATGTACCTTCTTGTAGGAATTTACAAAAATCGCATTTAGGGTATGATTTCTTGGAATAAGAAACCCACAACCAAATTTCAAGTTACTCGCTTTAATGGTTTGGTTAGCCGTCAAAGGGGCGACTTTTCCCCTTTTTACCCCTCCCCGTATAATTTTCAAAAATTCCGTCTATACGCGCAATTAGGCTTCCACATACAAAATTTCAAGCTACTCTCTTTAGAGGTTTCGCTAGGCCACCAAGGGAGTGACTTCTCTATTTGTCAGCCCTCCTAGCAGAAACTTCCAAAAATTCCGTCAAAGGAGATAGAAGAACAAACTTTTCAAATTTAAAGTTCCTAACTTCTGCGTTTTAACCAGACCGTTACGGAGTACCCATTTTTGTTACGTTCCTGGTGAAACTCCTAATAGGATTTTTATGAAGATGTAAATTTTTACTGTTTTCACTACGATTTTTTTATACTTAAATAGGCTTTAAAGTCACAAATGCGAATTTGATGCCAAAATTTAAGACTTGCTGTAAGCAATCCCACAATTCCCAAAAATAAAATTAAAATTTCGAAAAATGGTATTTTTTTAAATTTGTTGCTGCCATGTCTACATTTAAATTAGGTATACCTTGGAGTATCTACAACCGCTTAGATATGTGGCAACTGAGGGGAAATTAATATATGGGCTTATGTCAAAAATATTTAAATCCCTTGAAACTGATATTATTTCGTTAACTTGCGATATTTTAGAAAAGCGAGTTATGTATTTAAATTACCAACACTTTAACTCATAGTAGTGAAAAATTTTAAGACCATACGTCTATATTTATAATTGCTATCGTTCCGCAAAGTTGAAAAATTTAAAAAACAATCAATTAAAACTAGTTCACTTTTTTTGTTCTTTTTATTTTTTTGTTTGCGCTTTCACCCTTTGGATTCCATTTGGTACTACAAAATCCAATAAATACCTATATAACCTATATTCACCTAATAAATAAATGGTAGGCGAAAATTGAAACCAAATTGTTGGTATTTTTGTACTGGGCAATGACGCCTTTGATTTTTTAGCAACGTTCTTTTGGGCAACACTGTTTTTGGCAGCTCAGCTGTTTTCGTGTAACATACTACTGTTAAACATGTTCAGTTTCTATAATTTAACCATGAATCGACTTACAAACGAACAACGCTTGCAGATTATTGAATTTTATTATCAAAGGTCATGTCCGGTTAAGAAAGAGTATCGTGAAAAATTCTTTCAGCTCCAATTTATGGTCAGTTTGGGCGATCTTCTGAGGAGGCTATTCGAAATCTTGTGACTAAATTTCTCACCAAACTTTCATTATTGGGCATTAAACCCCCAACACGCATACATAGAGTGTGGACAGAGGAAACTATTGCAGCTGTATCCGCCAGTGTTGTTTACGACCGTGAATTATCGATTCGTCGCCGTTCGCAGCAATTGGGCCTCTGTCACTCCACTACGTGGAAAATTTTGTGGAAGGATTTGGTTGTAAAACCTTTTAAAATACAGCTGGTGCAAGAATTGAAGCCACACGACCTACCACTTGCTTTTGGTGAATGGGCCGTGGCAAAGTTGGATGAAGACTCACTTTTTTATCGGAAAATTGTGTTCAGCGACGAAGCTCATTTCTGGTTGAATGGATACGTGAACAAGCAAAATTGCCGTATTTGGTGTGAAGAGCAGCCAGAAGGACGGACCAATGCATCCCGAAAAATGCACTGTTTTTTTGTGGATTATGGGCCGGTGGCATCAGTGGACCGTACCTTTTCAAAGACGCCGAAGGCAGAAACGTTACTGTGAATGGTGAGCGTTACCGTTCGATGCCCATAATGGATGAGCTGGACTTGGGTGACATGTGGTTTCAACAAGACGGTGCCACATGCCACACATCACGCGAAACAATGACCCAATTGAGAGGCGAGTTCGGTAAACTGTTTATTTCACGTTTGGATCGTGTGATTTAATGCCTTTAGACTATTTTGTTGTGGGGATATGATAAGTCTCGTCTACTGGAAGCCAATGTTGAAGAGTTTGTTCGTGAGATACCGGTCGATATGTTGGACAAAGTATGAAAAAATTGGACCCAGCGTATGAACCATTTCAAGCGTAGACGTGGTCTACATTTATATGAAATCATCTTTTAACATTTCATACAATAGAGTTTTTTCGTTATTTTACAACATAAAATCAGAGGAGCAAAACAAATTGAAATGGTAAAACTTTGGGGTTTTTTGAAAATTGTTCAAAAACTGCATAATCTGTTTTTGTATTTTTATATAGCAAAAAATCACACAGACGGATAATATCGGCAACGCATATAATTGATCACCATCACAATTTTTTTCAAAAGCCGTTTTGTGCAAAAAAAAATACTCTTTAATCCGACACATCAACACTGTTGCGAAAAATTCCTCAAAATTAACCTTATTTGTACGTTTTGTCAATGCTGTACTAGAAAAACTTGAGGAACATTAATAAATCTAAGGAAATAAATATTGTATGGACCAAATGAAATTTAGTAAGTATTAAAAAGCATGATGTTAAAAAACTGCAAATAGTTGGAATAAACTTATAGAAAATACATTTTCCCTTCAACAGTTTACATTATATAATCTCCAAAACAAATTATCATTTTTAAATATTGCGTAAACCGAGGTTCAATGTCAAAAATTAAATTTGTTGAAACACCACAGAATTTGACAAAGATTTTTTGAAAAGCACAAAATAAAGGAGTACATTTAAATGACAACGCCAAAATATATTAAACAATGGCATACAGTTGCAAATTTTTTTGAATTTAATCAAAAAAATATAATGAAAATTATTCAAGTTCGAGGCCATACTCTATATTTTTTATTAGGATACTAGGGCGGATCAATAAGTCCGTGACTTTTTGAATGAAACACAGTATTTTTTTCAAAAACAAAATTTATTTTTTAACATAATCTCCTTTTAGCTCAATACACTTAGTCCAACGTTTCTAAAATTTTTGTATCCCTTCCAAAAAATAGGATTTTTCGAGGTCCATACAATAGGCATTTGTTTGATCAATAATTTCATCGTTCCACCGAGCCATTTCTTTAGTTTTGGAAATAGGAAATAGTCAATGGGGGCTAAATCCGGATAATATGGCGGATGAGGTACCAATTCGTAGCCCAATTCATGGAATTTTGCCATTGAGACTACACACGTGTGCACCCGTGCATTATCTTGATGAAAAAGAACTTTTTTCTTGGCCATATGGGGTCGCATAATATTCGTCGTTTTTTGTTTTTGCCTTTGGCAACGATTACGTTATGGTCAATTGAGAACAAACAGCTTTCTTAAACCCATCTTCAAGACAGCTTTCTTAAACCCAACTGATCATTTAAAATCGATACCACACTGCCATATGAAATGCCTATGGCATCAACAATCTCACGCACTTTCACTCTTCTATCAGCCAACACCATATCGTGGATTTTTTCATTATTTTCTAGTGTATTGACCTCAATTGGCCGTCCAGAACGTTCAGCGTCATTTGTACTTGTGCGACCACAACGAAAGTCAGTAAACCACTTTTTACCATTGAAATCGATGGTGCAGATTCCCCATAGTATTTATCAAGCTTTTCCTTGGTTTTATAGACGGTTTTTTTTCGCAAAAAATAATGTTTAATGAGCACTCGAAATTCACTTTTTTCCATTTTTAAAAAAATCCACGAGGTTGTATGTTTTGAACAGCTGTTAAACGCAAAGTAAATGACGGAACTTGCTCAACATTTGACAGTAGTCTATTAACAGGTGCAACTTGATGGGAGCAGTGTTGCATTTCATATAACTACGAGGGAAGTTCGAAAAGTCAAGGACTTATTGATCCGTTATACGTTATACGTTTTGAAAGAGGTAACAATCTGATGCAAAACATCAAGTATTCATATAAACTAGTTTCCTCACTAAATGAGAACTAATATATATATGAGTTCGAAGTTAAATAGAATCGAAATAAATCTATCAACACATTTCTGAAAGGGTCAATTAATAATTTTGAAAACAAAAACTCTATAGATTATTTGTTAGGACAATATCCTAATAAAGAACTATAGAGTATGGCCGCGAACTTGAATAATTTTCATTTTCATTGCACAATTATAGGTCGAAAAAACATAATTTTTAGTTTTAATAAAAATTATATCAAACTTGAAAAAAAATATAATTTTGAGATTTTTTTTAAAATTTGTGCCCCTTGCAGAAAATAATTCACGCAAATGGATATAAAGTCCGTAAATCGTGGTTTATTATGTTAAAAAATCCTATTTATGTGTCATCAAGTTTAAAAATATCAAAAATTGTAACCCCTTATTTAAAAAATATTCAAATATTTTTAACACTACCCGCTTTTACAGGAAAAACTCTTTCAGAATAGTGTGCATATTTTATATGTTTAGAAAGAAAATATTTATTTAGAGGTTGATGATTAGATTATAGAGATGATTAGATAGGTTGATGATAGAGTTGATGATTTTTGAGAAAGAATCGATTTTTGATTATTTATGTTTTTTCATTTTTACTTTAGACGAATGTAGTTTTTGAGTGGGACAAGATATTGCATTATTTTTTATTTAATCAAGAATTATTTGGTTTAATAATAATTTTTTTTTTAAATTGGCCTTAATTTGGTCAGGCTATTCGGAAAAAAATGGACCTGAGTCGGCCCAAATTTGGAATTTCACATAATCAAATGGAAATGTCTAGGGAACTGTAAGAGATAACCCACACATTTAAGCATGTTTTTTGTTGGCAGATTACAACAAATTATAATCGATTAAATTTTCAATTTCGATGGAAAGTGAATTTCATCACATACTCGCATAAAAACATATTTTAATAAAGAAAATATAGAAGACAAGAATGGAGCAAAATTGATGATTAATAGGTCGTTTGTTAAAGTTCTGCCTATTATGGAGGCTCGAGCTTTTCTAAAACTTCGGATTCTGATGAGATCTTTAGCCAGATCGAAATACTAGTATCATCAACCTGGCTAATATGTTTGATTTGCTTTATTTTTATAAATATACGAATATTGAAAGCTCGTTGTAAATTAAAAATAAAAGAAAAATTTACTAGTTTTTAGTAAAATTTACTAATTTTTAAAAAAAATTGTAAACTTTACTAATTTTTAGTAATTTTTCATACAACTTTAACTTAAGTAATAATTACAAACACGTTTAGCTAAAATTAGCTTAACGGTCTGCTGGCCTAATAATAAATAGTTAATTTTTCTGTAAAATTACAGATGTTTCTATTACTGCTTTTTTTATTTGAGTGTATAATTTTGTAGATAAAACAGATTTATTTTTGCCATTCTTATCTTACTAATATTTAGAAAAAAAAAATCTGCTAATTTCAAATCTTTTTCCTTGAAAAGTCATTTTAAACTAATTTTTATTAAGGGAATGTTTCCTAATATGACTTGTTCTCTAAAGTGAACCTTTCGTTTTTATTTTTCCTGTTGTTTCATGAATATGTCAAAACTGTCATCAAGTTTAATTTCCATTATCTCTTAGAGAACATTGCAACAGTTTTAATATAATTTTCTTAAAACATTGTTAATAATATTCAATGACTCACCTTGTTTTAACTTCTTTTGATTGCCACTCATTGTGTTTGTCAAAACTGATAAGAATTGCAGCGATTTCCTGAAAATATAAACAAAAAAATTCCAAGTAATCATCAGAAGAATAGTTTAGAATTATAAAGATAAAAACCATTACAATTTATGACGTTAAGATAAACTTTGAGTTCATAAATTTATGACGTTTAAAAGTTGAATATGAAACGCTATTATTTTGTATATACAGTGCGTTCCAAAAGTATAAGTATACAGTAAATAAATTAAATAAAATGTGTATTCAAATTATTTTAATTCAATTAAGGTTTAAGAAACCAGTTTTTAAATATATTTTAAGTGTATGTACACTTTTTGCATGCACTGTTTTTATATTTAAAATCTGTTTTAATATCACATGTTTTCTCTATCTAAAACAATGACGTTTTGTTTATATAAAAAGTCTTGCAAAAAAGAAAACCGAAACCAAAAATCATGTGTAACACAATTGTTTAACTTTTTTTTGTTTCTATTTTAATATTTGTTTACATATTTTTTTGTTATTTTTATATATTTTTTTTTTTTGTATATAAAAGATAAAAACACAGAAAAAATTAAAGTAGTTTTTATTGTTAAATTAGCTCAAGGAAATTTGGCACACATGTTGTACAGTACAATTGTATAAATATTTATTTAAAGGTCTAATGACTAACTCGTTAATTAAATTATTCGAACAAAAAAATGTATCGAATACAAAATTTTTGTTTGGTTAAAACACAGCAACAGAAACTCAATATGTTTATGTGTATGTTAGCTTTTGTAACAACAAAAAAAAAGGAAAATTTTTGCTGAATATTATAAATTTTTTATTTCTTTTTTTTTCCTGAAGGTCTTTCATTTTATTTTTTTAAGTATAGGCGTGCGTGAACATGTCTAACATATATAATATCAATAGCATAATAAATATTTCTAAAATGTACAAATATTTCTATCATAAAACACACTAAAAAGAAATCCTTAAGGTTACTTTTAACAAAAAATCACTGAATCATAGAAACGCTGATTGAATCAGAAGTACTTACAACATGGATATAAGTAAAAAAAAAAAACACACACACACACACAACTTTTTTTTATTGCACGGAAACGGAAATAGATTTTTACATGTTTTACAAATATGTTTGTTATTTCTACATATCTTTTAATATAAAAACACATTCAAACGAACACAATCCTTTTATATTTTTTTTTGACATCCCGAGTAAAAACGTTTGTATATAATAATACATTATTTTATATACACTCATATGTTTCTGTCTGCCAGTGTCAAAGTTAAATAAATTCATATATAAAATTATTTTTGTCGAAAAATATTAATATGATGTCATATATAGTTGAGTCTTATCGCATCTCGATTAATATATAATTGTATATTTACAATTAAATAAATGAGTTCAATTAAATATGACGTTATATACAGGGTGTCCGCCGGGAAGGTATACTACTTTGTTTGTTTATAATTTTTGATTAAATGAAAGAGATTGGATCTTATTTTGATAAATGTTTTATTTAATGTCGGCAATTATGTATGGAATACAATATCAAATAATGTACGCCTCTGTTAGCCTTACAAATGCGAGCCCTTTTGAGCACATTTTTCATTACATTCTCACACATTTCAAGCGGTATTTCATCATAATTTCATCACGAATATTTTGTTTGAGTTGCTCAAGCGTTTCTGGTTTGTTCGCATAAACCTTGTTTTTCAGATATCCCCACAAAAAGAAGTCCGGAGCAGTCAAATCAGGCGACCGTGGAGGCCAATCAACATCACAATTTCTTGAAATAACTTGTTGTGAAAGAGGTCTCGCAGTAATTCCATTGTAATCCTTTCTGTATGCGATGTGGCACCGTCTTGTTGATACCACTGAATCTTAAATGGAAACAAATGCAAAACCTTGTGCAAAATGTTGGCCAAAGTTGAGCACGGCGTCGAATTAAGGTTGATGGATTGTTTTGAACACTTTCTTGGGCAGCCGAAATGTTTTCAGCCGTTCTTGCAGTACGTTGTGGTCCATGCTTGGGCCTATCACCTACTGACCCTCTTTCTTTGAAATCATTCACTACACGATAAATAGTGGGTTTTGTTGGCACGTTGTTAATCCTAAAAATTTCACGTAACTTTCTCATCGTCACAGTAATCGATGATTCATTTTGATAAAATGTTTTAGCGATTAAAACACGTTGTTTTATCGAATATTTTTCCATAATAAATTTGCCACGTGTCTACTACACGACTGCCAAATATGAACTGTCAAGACTAATGTTTACCAAAATGGCGGCAAAACAAAGTATATACACCCAGAGAAAAGCAGGAATAAGTTTCATAAATTTTAGTCCAATATAAAAATTTCATCAATATTTATGAAACATTTCATAAACAACAAGAATTTTAATGACCATATCGTGGTCTTTATGAATTTTTTTACACAAAAATAATTAAATCCTTACTAATACAAAATATACTTTTTATAAGTTTAATATAATTTTTATTAAAAATAAAAATTATTTTTTTTCGACCCTTTAATTGTGCAATGAAAATGAAAATTATTTGAGGCCATACTCTATATTTCTTTATTAGGATATTGTCCTAACAAATAATCTATAGAGTTTTTATTTTTAAATTTATTAATTGACCACTTTCAGGAATGTGTTGGTAGATATATTTCGGGAATTTTCTAGGTTCCCACCATCAGAACACGATTTGAAAGAAGTGACAATCCCATGCAAAACATCAAGCATTCATATAAACTAGTTTTCGCACTAAATGAGAACTAATATATGAGCTCGAAGTTAAAGAGCATTTTCATTATACTTTATATATATAGAGAAACCTTTCATAAATATGATGAAATTGATTTTGTTTTTATGAAATGTTTTATAAATACTATGAAACGTTACACTGGACGAGAAGTGATGAAACATTTCTAAATATGATGACTAGGGTGGGGCGATTAGTATGGAAGGAAAAAAATCTTAATGGGCGCTTCGCGTTTCTGATTCTTGGGATTGTACTGAGCAAAAAAGTCCACTAGACCATACGTCTGCGGTGAAAATCGATCTTCCACATTTTGACTTTACGGCAAAAAAGCCCTATTTTGAAATTAAAAATTAACCCCTTAAACCACACCCACAAATATGATTGATGCATTAATCTGCTAGAGAATCTTCCAAAGAAGTGATTGATACCATAATCTTGGATAAGCTCCTGCTACTTCCTGAGATATGTCCATCCCACACATTGTTACTTTCACAAAATACGGCTAAAAAGTCAAAATGTGGAAGCTCGATTTTCACCGTAGACGTATGGTCTAGTGGACTTTTTTGCTCAGTACAAACCCAAGAATCAGAAACGCGAAGCGCCCATTAAGATGTTCAAATCGCCCCACCCTAATGATGACGCTTTTCCTTTGAGTTTAGACATTGCAAAATACAAAATTATGTATATTTAGATATTCTATTTAAGAAAAACATATTACCCTATACATAGTCACACTAGGAAATTTGTCAATCTTCATTTGGATATAATTATATATTACATCAAAGTACTTGAACAATTTCCTAACACATTTTGTATATATGTGATATGTGTGATTAAACAACTTAAGTCGAATACGCTATTGACTATGAATAAAATTTCCAAATGGAAAGGAATTTTCTACAAACTTTTCTACAATTTATAAAGTCGCGAGCTTTGTGCGATTAAGTAAGGTCTGAAAGGATTAATATCGTTGAAGCAAACCCCGAATTTGCAGGTAATTATTTCTTCAAAAATATCGGATTTCATTGAAGTTTTTAGTACAAAAACCAGGTAACAACTAAAGGGTGTCCCAAGAAGAGCGCAATTTTTAAATTTTAAATAAAACACAGATATTTAAAAAAAAATCGTGAAACTTTATTATATCGTAAAGTAGACAGAATGAGGTTATGTATGGAACAATATATCGTGCAGATGGCCGCCGCGGCTTTGCTGGCATGCACGCGATCTTTTAATGAAATTTTCAATGACCGTTTTGCATGAATGCTGCGGTATTTCATTAATGCAGCGTCCAATTTCCTCTTTTAAGGCTTGAGTCGTCGTCGGCTTATTCGCGTAAACCATCGACTTCAAAAAACCCCAAAGAAAAAAATCTAATGGTGTTAAATCGCACGATCTAGGCGGCCAATTCTGATCTCCAAAACGCGAAATAACACGACCGGGAAATGACTGATGCAGCAATTGAATTGTTTCTCTGGCTGTATGACATGTGGCGCCGTCTTGTTGGAACCACATGCCCTCCACATTCATTTCTTCAATTCTAGGCAAGAAAAAAACTGTTTATCATTTCACGATACCGAACACCATTGACTGTTTGCGCTTGACCTGCCTCATTTTCATAAAAAAAAGGTCCAATGATTCCTCCAGCCCAAAAACCACACCACACAGTGACACGTTGAGGATGCATTTGCTTCTCGTGAATCACTCGAGGATTTTCCTCACCCCAAATGCGACAATTCTGCCTATTGACGAAGCCATCAAGATGAAAATGGGCCTCGTCACTGAAGATGATTTTTGCGAACTGTAGCCGCAAAACTTTCACCATTTTGGTAAAACAATTTCACAATGAGAATGCGTTGTTCATTCGTGTAGCGCTCCATTTTTACTAACCTCGTACCTTCTACTAGCAAACAATAACAATTGTTCAAATTTCAAACAATGACACTTCGAATGTTGCCAGATTTAAAAATTGCGTTCTTCTTGGGACACCCTTTATAAGTGATTTTTTATATGTTTATATCAATTCAGATATAATTTTATACCATTATATAAAATCGGGTTTAATGGTATGGCATCATTATTCGGATATAATATAATCTGATAGTACATATAACTAAACTAATGCGAACATATAAAATTATATGGGCCCATTTCTCGGATAAAACTGTATAAATACACATATAATAAATTACATATGATTTTATAGAGCATAATATATATTTTTTTTTAATCGGGATTACAAAAGATGTGTATAAACTATGTTGCATATAAAAAGGGAGTCAATATTTACAGCATACAAAAATAAAATAAACGCAGCATAGGTAATATATTTAGCTGGTTATTTTTCAATAGTCGATACTACATAGCAAGAATTATTGACCACAAATGATTAAAATTTAATAAAATGTTTAATAGCCCAAGCAAAAACGTCTTAATATATATTACTTTATACAAATATTTATAATGATATATTGCAAAATATATATTCATACAAAATCATATAAACTTAGAACTCAAATATATAATTATATATTTATTCATATAGTGAAATATGTAAAAATATATAATTACATATCGATCTATATATGGTTACATATGTTGTATTTTATTGGATAAAATTGTATCAAATTATATATAAGTAGTATATGAGGACAAAATTCCGGTACAGTTGTATCAAACTATATCTAATTTCATCAAATTAGATCTAATTGTATTAAATATTGTCTAATTGTATCAGATTATATCTAATATGATCAGTGTTGTCTAGTTTTGTGTTTCTCCCCTAGATTTAGGGGTTTTTTTAAGTCGTTTGGGGCGAATTTAGGGGGTAAGAATTTGTCAAGGGAAAATTTTGCGCGATAAAAAGCTGATTGCCTTTATATAAAAAAGTGTTATGTTCGTTTAAAATGTTTGTAACATTTTTTAGATTGTTGATAAAATTCAAAATACTTTACTGCACTGTTAAATTAATAATTCAGATGTTGAATATGAAAACAGTAATACTCTAACAGTAATACTCTAACGAATTTGAAATAAAAACTAAAAAAAATTGCAATTTTAAAAATTTATGGGTATATTTTTGGAAGTAAAGTAAATCTAGGGGGTTTTTGGACAAAAATATTTGGCAACACTGAATATGATATATCGTAATTAGATGTTCTCATTTTTCGTACTCGAAAAAAGTGCATTCGGTGCTTTAAAAATCGCAAAAATGCCCATTTTTTCCCCATTTTTCACATTTTTTGCTCAATAAATAGATTAAAAATCCACAAATATGCTGTTTTTTCTGTATAAACTTTATTTTGCATGAAAATAAATATTTCAATTTTTATTTATTTTTTTGGGGGCATTTTGCAATTTTTTAGGGCATTGGATGCACTTTCTCCTATTCAATATCTACAACTTTGTTTCAGACACAAAAGATATATCCGTACGGTATACCGAGATATAACCGTGTTAAAATATAGAAAAAGTTCTAAAAATCCGCCTTCAGCCAAAAAATTCGTATGGCCATTAAATTATTACTGTAGCCGACTTGACAAAACGTATGATGCAGAAGTTCTTATTTTTGGGGCTACTTTCACGTGCAATTTTTAGAATTGAACCCCAAAATCATGTGTTGTACTGTGTATAATCCGAAAATCAAAATATATTTTTTTTGGGTTTTTAATAGTTGTTTTCTTTTCAATTGCTCAATTCAAACTGAAGTTTATTTTCAAAATTGATATGACTTTGTTAAGGCCTCATTAGTTTTTACTTTCTGTTGCCGTTCTGTGTCGTTCTGTTCTGTAGGTAATATTTTGTAATTACTTATTCTGTGAGAGGAATCAGCTGTTTTCAAAAGTAAAAGAAACTCCAACCAAAAACATTTAAATCAGGGATGATAAATGCGATTTTAAAATAGTACCAACCTGCATATAAAATAGTACTTTTTCGGCATCAAAAGTAAAAAAAAATTTAAATATAAATTAACGAACAAATCTTTGTACCCTCCAAAATGAACAATTACAAATGAAACAACAAAAATATATTAAAAAAAAAAAATATGTTAAGATGTGAAAACAAAATTTTGTGGTGAAAAACTTTTTTGGCTGTAAAAAAAATAAATTGTGTCGTGAAAAACATTTTTGAGGTAACAAAACTATTTTTGAGGTGAAAAAAAATTTTTTTTGTGGAGAAAAAAAATTTGCGGTGAATTTTAAATATTATTCACCTCTTAGCGTCTGGTGGAAAAATATGACGTTATATTTTATACATCAGACATTACAATGAATTCTAATAATATACAGTGCATTATACACCAATTTGTATGAAAAATTTAGAGGTACTTTCACATTGTCACTAATTACTTTTGAACCGCTGGACCGATTTTGCTCATTTTCTATACCAAACTTTTCGGGAAAATGTACATAAAGCTATGTAAAAACGAGCAGTGCGTACTAAAAAAATTATTAAAATTTTGAGATTTTTTCTTAAATTCACCAAATTTTTAATATTTTTTGAACGTCCTATTAATTTTTGCTGTATTGAATTACGTTTCTCACAGTTTTTTGCGAATTCAATCCTTGTGATTAGTAGCAAACAAATTTGTTCGTGAACTCATTCGATTTTAAAAACACGCAGCTAATAGTCAATTTCACACTTTTATAAGATTTTTATTATTTATTTTTTTGAAAATCAAAATTAGTTAATAATAATTATAACCCTTAGTGATTGAATTCAATAATTGGTTTAATCGGTTAATAAAACTCTAATATAATCACCTGTAATCAGTCGCACTCAGTGAAATCATGTGATTGAATTCACAGCATTTGGTTCCAAATTAATTCATTGTTCATATAGGACTGCAAATCGAATTAATAATTATTGAATTTTAAAGGGACCAAGAAATTCATACATAGAAAAATTTGTAAATCGTACTAAATGAGTCATAGGAGTATCATGGTGCATTTGAGGTTACAAATAGTACCATTAAAAGTACTATAGTACCAACTTTATCATTCCTGATTCAAATATTGAAAAAAAAATTTCACTACAAACCAATTCATATGCACTTTAGGCTGTCACTTAACGTTGAATTCTATTTTCAATAGAATTGTCCGCAACAGAACAGAACGACAAAGTGAAAACTAACCACACATACAGACTTTCAATTGAACAGAAACAAAACAGCTGATTCGTAACAGAACAGAACGTACAAACTAATTATGCCTTTACAAATTATAAAAAATACACTCGAAACAATATTTAAAGTACAAATATGGTACAATAGTACCTTACAATTACAGTAGTATCTTACAGGTTATAACTTTTTTTTGGGTTATAACTTGTTTCTGCAATCTTTTTTTGTAATGAGCAATATTGTATTAATTAATAATAACCGCGTTTTTATCACCTTACTACCATTGAAGTTGTAATAGTGGAGCAAAATTACTGCACAACATAATTACTTAATGCACAAATTGTTCTGCGAGTTTTAATACCCATATCGCGAAAAACGCCATAATCTTTTTTTATCAAAATCAGCGAAACACGTCAATTTTAAAAACGTTTGTCGATGAGATGAATATAATTATTATAACATTTTAGCGAAATAATAATTTTCAGTTTAATTAAACAAACAAATTGTTACGAATTTCTATATGGCTTATACGGAAACTTTTTCGAAAATTTCGAAAAAATAAAAATACGGTTCTTAATATTTTTATGGATTATACACCTAGGATAATTTTATAATTGCAAAAAATGAGAAGTTATAAACCAAATTTTTAATTAACTTTTAAATTAAATATTTTAGAAAAACTTTAAATAGAAATTTAGTGAAAAACCGACTGACGAAAAACGTTTCTTTTGTCCATCCCTAAAAAGGTACTTTGGTTTGTTTTATGATGATCTCCCATGTCTAGCTACCATAGAGATCCCGTAGGACCGTTTTCAAAATAGGTATTTTTGTTTTCATTTTTCAAAGAAATTTGTACTTAAACTAAAGACAACGTACACAATATTAGTAGCAAATGAAAGGTTTTTTAAGGCGCGTCCAACGGTATATAAAACATGTCAACGAATGTCCAGACATGTCCCTTATTCAGGGATATTTTATAAATACATGTTACATCCATTTTTCTTTAAATTCGCATTAGTTCGTGTTTTATCAAAAATGCAAAATTGTGTGAAATAATGATTTAATCATATCAATATCGCTATCAATATTTTTCTTTAGGAAAGTATGGAAATATTTAAGATTTTTACATATTTAGGATATTTTCCTCGGTGATCTGGAAAACAATTTGAGAATTTGTTTAAAAACAAATTTAATTAAAAATTTAAGTCAGATCAAATCTTTTATTAGATATCTCAGGTTGGTAATTTTTTGTGTATGGGTATCAAAAAATTGGCGCCAGAATCGGGTTCGGGTCGAAATCCTGTGTATAACAAAATCCGGTTTTCAAAATCCTGCTTTTCGTAATACTGCTTTACAAAATACTGCATTTTATAGTACTGTTTTACAAAATACTGTATAACACAATACTTTTTTTGCAAAATCCAGTTTTACTAGGCGGGGAAAGTTTTTGTAAAAAAAAGTAAAAAAGCGCGCGCATTGAAATAAATTTTTTGGTTAATATTTTTGTTAATTTTTGAAAATTATATACTTTTGTTGAAGTTATTTTTAATAAAAAAAATTTCGCAAAACCAGCATTTTTATTTCACAGTATTTTACAAAACAGTATTGTGAAATCCAGTATTTTGTAAAACAGTATTTTGTAAAACAGTATTATGAATAGCAGGATTTTTAAAAATTTTTTCATCAGTATTTTGTCTAAACAGTATTTTGCATAACAGTATTATATATGTATCCCGCCAGAATCTAAAACTAAGGTTAATCATAAAAACACATCTCCTTAAAACATTGTAATGAAATTACTCTAATAGTGCGTTTATTCCTTTCTTGTGCACTATCTTAACAAGATTGTGATGTATGAGTAAATTTGAAATTCGCGACAATATGTCACTCTAAAGTGGCTTATATAATGGACTATACTACCACAGATGGTTACCAAAAAAAAAAAAAAAATGGAAAAACAAAAAATGTGTGTAAACTGAACAAGTAAATCACATACCATATTTAAAAAAAAAATCACCAAAAACGACTTAAATTATTCATAAAATAGCATGACTACCGAAAAAAATAAACCATCATTTATTCAAATTGATAAGTACAAATGGATTTCCTCTTTGTTTTTGGGCGAAATTGGATATTTTTTCCAATATGAAAGCAATTTTTATAAATATTAAAGCATCATTTTATTACGAGATATACAATTTCATTATTAAACAACAACAATTTGTTGGTTTTCCGGACATTTATTTGTTATTAATTGATTAATTTTTGTTGTGAGGCCACAACAAACATTTCTAGTTAACCCTTTCACTACCGACCTTTTATTTTTGGATATATTTCTATATGGACTTCAGATTCTTATTAGGGGGTCCTTAAATTAGTACGAAAAGGTTTACACATATGCCCCCTCCCACTCCTACCCGCCAAAAATTGAGTCCGAAAATCGAATGTTTAAAATTTTTCAGCCCACTTTTACCACTAAAACATTCGAATAATAAAAAATGTTTTACTTGATTTTGTTCTGGTCATTAAATGAAGCAACATTTTGAGGTTATAGCTTTGTTAGTTTAGGAAAAACATCAAACACCCCTTTTTTCGGAGAAAACAGCTGATTAAAAATTCCGACTTTGTTTACAAATATCGCTTCTATATTGTCCTGATGAACAATTTATGCATATAATGATTTTTTTATTAATAATATCCTAATGAACATATTTAGACAAAATTATTAAGTTTGATTGCATTAACATATTTTTGACATTTTTTTTTAAATGTGTACACTGTAGTGTACAAGGGTAGTCAAAGGGTTAAACATTTTGCATAAATAATTCCAAAAACAATAAAAATAGCACGCGAAAAAAAAGAACAAAAATATAAATAAAAGACTCCTTATATGACACCTGTAAATTACAAGGATTGTGGTTTTTTTTGGGAAAAAAGAGAAGTGATTAGGATGACACTTATTTGGTATCAACGTTATTTTAAAGTGTAGTGTAAATATTTACGAGAGCTCAGAAATATATGACATTTGCGTCTCAAAAAACAAATATGAAAATTTAATCAAAACAACTAAAAATTTAATTAAAACAATTGAATAATTAATTAAATCAATTCAACTTTGAATTAAACCAATTAAACCAATTAAACATTTAATTGAATTAATTAAATTTATAATTGAATCAAACAAACATTTAATTGAATATATTCGAAATGTCATTGAATCAATTAAAAGTGTAATTGGATCTACTAAAATGGTAATGAAATCTTTTAAACATTTAATCACATTAATTAAAACATTCTTTTAAACAATTAAACAAGCATTTTATAAAATCAATTACACATTTAATTTTTTCAAATAAATTTTTGATTGCATTAGTTAGATTTTTACAGGAAAACAAAGAAGAAGAAAACATTTTCATTGAAAAATTTAACGGATACAATGGATATGACAGACTGCCGCAGTTTCGTCTCCTCCGAACATTAAATTGATGCTATTAAACATCAAATTGAAACAATTACACACCTAACTAAACCAAATTTTAATTGCTTCAACTAAATGTTTAATAGACTCAATTAAAACTTTAATTAACACAATTTGTAATTGAATCAATTGAATTAATTATACATTTAATTAAATAAATTAAACATTTAATTAAATCAATTAAACATTGAATCGAATCATATAAAAATTTCTTTAAATCAATTGAAAATTTTACTGAATTAATTTAAAATTTCATTAAATCAATTAGGACAGAATTTATATAAATTTGAGCGGGGTGGGGTACGAATCACCCTTTGGATGGGATTTTTGGAAATTTATACGGGGTGCGACAAAAAGGAAAAAAGTCTTCCACTTGACAGCCTAAACAAAGTAAAGTGAACAGTTATATTTTTGCTGTTTTTATTTTATTAATATTTAGCAAAAAATAATCTGCTAATTTTAACAGTTGAACCCACAATGTAATTTTTAACAAAATAATCTTTGGTAGCATTTTCACAGGTTTATTTCTATGAGTGTATATAAGAGCGATTTCGATACCTGTAGAAACTGACTTTAGATGCTTTTTATTTCTCAAGGTGTTTTTAGTTAAGAGAAACTATGGACAGGGTTGGGTAGAATATGGCTATAATCTACGACATGCAGAGCTTCCCGTTGAAAAGTCTTCACCTTAAGAATCGATGGTCATTTCAAAGTCAAACAATTAAAAATGACTTCAAACTTAGAAGAGTTTTTACATCAATTTTATGTTTTTACTCACAGTTTTTAACTTTCAGATCCAAAATAATGCAAAATGTTCACAAGTAATTTTCATATCGCTGCTTGGTGAAAAGTTGTATGGTGTTTAACAAGTGAAAACAAAATTACCCGATTTTAAAACTTTTGCCGTTTTTCCATAAGGTTTTTGTGCGGTTTAATCGAATTGAGTTATGAGAACATTATTTCAAAAACAGTTTAAAACTTTCGCAGTTTTTACCATAAGGTTTTTGTGCGGTTTAATCGAATTAAGTTATGAGAACATTATTTCAAAAACAGTGTAATTTTATTCAGCTTGTGGTATACCAAGTTAATGTCAGCGTACCCAGAACGGGATGCGAACATCACAAACTTATAAGGAATGGGCGTAAGTTTTATGAAAATGTATGTGTTTCGCGTTTGACAGTCACAAATATATTTGAAATTGGCTAGGGTATTGCGTGAACTGAGTTTCTTAGTAAAAAGCACCTCCGAGTCAAAAAGAAAATTTTTAAGTTTTAAAATTTAAAAAATTTTACTATTTTTTTCGCATAACTTTGATAAATTATAAAAATTATGTACACAAATATTGGTATTATGTCCCATGTCTGTATTGACACAATTGAAAAACGTCCAACAAGTGTGAGTGTAGGTCAGAAATGATTAATTATATGACAAATTTAACAAGTGAATGATTGTGAAAAGTAATTGACGTCGCCCATGTCTGATATCTAATTACGTTCTGAAGCCATATTATATACCAAGTTCTCATTTAATGGGACAAATAGGTGATATCAATGTCTCACGTTTGTACGGGGTTGCCACTTCTTTTAAAGCCTGTTCTGAGGATGGGAATCTCGAAAATTCCGGATATAGATCATCAACACATTCCTGAAAGTGGTCAATTAATAAATTGAAAACAAACACTCTATATATTATTTGTTATCACAATATCCTAATAAAGAAATATTGAGTATGGCCTCGAACTTGAATAATTTTCATTTTCATTGCACAATTAAAGGTCGAAAAAACATAATTTTTATTTTTAATAAAAATTATATCATCAAAGTTATGCGAAAAAAATAGTAAAATTTTTTAAAGTTTAAAACTTAAAAGTTTTCTTTTTGACTCAAAGATGCTGTTTACTAAGAAACTCAGTTCACGCAATACCTTAGCCAATTTCAAATATATTTGTGACTGTCAAACGCGAAACACATACATTTTCATAAAACTTACGTCAATTCCTTATAAGTCTGTAAATTTCGCATCCCGTTATTGGTACGCTGACATTAACTTGGTATACCACAAGCTGCATAAAATTACACTGTTTTTGAAATAATGTTCTCATAACTCAATTCGATTAAACCGCACAAAAACCTTATGGTAAAAACGGTAAAAGTTTTAAAATCGGGCAATTTTGGTTTCACTTGTTAAGCACCATACAACTTTTCACCAAGCAGCGATATGAAAATTACTTCTGAACATTTTGCATTATTTTGGATCTGAAAGTTAAAAACTGTGAGTAAAAACATAAAATTGATGTAAAAACTCTTCTAAGTTTGAAGTAATTTTTTAATTGTTTGACTTTTAAATGGCCATTAATTCTTAAGGTGAATACTTTTAAACGTGAAGCTCTGCATTTTGAAGATTATAGCCATATTTTACCCAACCCTGTCCATAGTTTCTCTTAATGAAATTGCACCAACAACGAAAAATTCTCATTCAATTAGAAATTAATAGCTCTTTAATTCAATTATTTTTCAAATAAATATTTATTCATTTATTCAAAAAATGTTGATACAATTTGTGAAACTAATAATAAAATAAGTGTCCCCCTTCTACATTTATATGTGGATGTCATAAGTACATTTAACTTGTAGTTGACCCAAACGATAGCCCGTGGTTAGGTTAGAGTAAGGTAAAAAGCCACATATGTTTTTGTGTATGTTACAGGACATTTCTTTATTTTGTTGCTGTTTTTTTATTTTTTTGGGTCCTGTCTCTTGTGGTTAAATAAAAATTTTTAAATCATTTCCTGCCCAGCATATTTAACACTCACATACACACGTGTAATGAAGGAATGTTGGTGTTAAAATGTTGTTGCTGTTGTTTGAATGGGAGTAGAATGTGTTTTTAGTTAAGTGTAGCAAGAGTAGGAAATTGTAAAAATATTTACTTGGATCGTATAACAAATTTCATTAGGGCATAAAATTGGTACCACCATGAATACATTTCAAGGAGAAGGAGTACCAGTTGTTATTTACAGATGTGTATGAGAGTGTAAGTGTTGTTTTGAGTATGTGTGAAAAAACTTTCCTTATACTGCTTGCAGCAGCGCAACCATTTTTATTATAAACAAGGTGCGAAAAACCACTTCCTTCCTTCGTGGCATGTGGTATGTGCACTTTGATATGCATGCAATATTTTTTGTTTTCATTTTGTATGGAGATGGTCAACATTTTTTAAGATGATATAAAACCAAAAATGTACACTGTAAAAATTAGTTGCAGGAAATTAAATCTGTGAATGGGAAAAAACATATATCGATTTTTGCGTCAACAGGTTTTTTTGTTTTTTGTTTTGTTCCAAAGGAACTATATATAAATGTATATTCGTAGAAGAAAAGATTTTCTGTTTGGACTTTTCAATTTTACAATAAAAGCAAGATAAGGAGAGAGATCGAAAGAAAAAACCGACACACATAAAGTTAAATATAAATTAATATTAATAATATTAAAAGTAAAAATGCAATATCAGCAAACATATGAGTCAATTGACTTCAAAAGACCTATCCCGTGACATACCAGCCGAGAGTAACTTGCAACTTCACTTCCACTATATTTTGTTTTAGTAGTGTTAGTGTTTTTTGTATTCCATTTTTTTTTCTTTATTTTCTTTTAGTGTTTGTTTTTATTTTTATATTTTGTACTTAAACACACCCTTAAAAAATATAACTCTGTTGTTAGCCAGCCAATATAGATAAACAGCATTAACTGAGATGGTAGAGCGTTCGCCTTGTAAGCAGGACGTTCTCTGATAAAGACCTACTGAAACCTAGAATTTTTTGATTTGAATATCTATTTTTAGACAAATTACCTAACACGTTACAAGGTGTCTAAAATGTGCCAATAGAGGCCTGACTTATAATCAAAACTGCTGTTTTATAACTTTTTTCTTAAATTTTTGTAAATTTTGATATATTAAGTTAAGTGTATTTATAATTATGAAACACTAATTAATTTTGTTATTAATTTTTAAATAGTAAAATAAAAAAATAAATTAATTGTTTTTTTTTGTTAAATATTATGGATTTTCCTTTGGTTTTACATTTATGCCGGTAAAACTCTTCTACTTTTTTTTTAACTTACGAAATTTAGTGAAATTAATGTGTAATTACAGTTTTGCAACGCAGTGTATTTGAGATATAATTTGTTATGATTTTATATATCATTATAAATAATTGTATAAAGTAAAAATAAAAAAAATCAAGATACGCATTTTGAGATATTTGTAAAATAAAGGACATTTAAAATTTGCCCTGTGGCGATGTCTCAACTTCAAACGTAAAAGTTATCAACCCTGAACGTAAAGTTGTCAACCCTGAACGTCAATCTGGTAACATTGTGAAATAGGTTGTTCAAAAATGTATCATATAGAGACAATCTGACAATTATAAGACACAAATAATAATACAATTTAAAATGGAAAATCACTGATGAGCATGTCCATAAAAAGGCAGAAACTAGTCTAGTCTGATTTAAAAATGAATAGTGTTTATAATTTTAGAGAAAAACGTTTATTCTTCTTCTTAACCTCAAAATTTCTAAATTTTTTATCGTTTTTTAAAAAATTATTTATTTTTCCTCAAAACGATTTCGAGAAGGTTATATAAGCGTTTTTATATGACTATACCAGCCAGAAAAATACGAACGGCAAAGCATTGGCCCAGTGCTTTCAACGGTGGTATGAGCGTTGGCAGAGCGTTGTATATCTGAAGATTTAAGTGCTTTTCCAACCCAAAATGATAACACCGGTCATGGCTTGGCCGTTCCTTTTTTAAAACGTTGTCAAAGCACTGGCAATGAGCGCTTTTGTACCAAAACCAAAAACGACCTATAAAGTCCTACTTAATAATTCACTTCAGTAAAGAGTTGTATTATTTATTATTAAATGATTTTGGTAATTTGGACAGAAATAACAATAGGCTTGCTTCAGCTAAGTTAATTTCAAAATAACTGAATATATTTTTTATAACATTATTTTTGTGATAAGTTAGCACGATTTTTTACTACAATTTTACTAAAGAAAGAAATTTGAAAATAAATTTCTTAAGTAAAAATTTCTTAAGTAAAATTTTAGTACAAAAAACTATACTTTGTGCTGACTATATTAGGAGACCTTAATATTCTTATCTTCAAATCATAAATTGCAATTTAGTTTTTGAATTTTTCCACTCTTGTTGTGAACAAGGGATGTGCCATTGTTTTTATTAAGTTAACGGTTGAAAATTTTGTAAATAAGTACTGGCAATGCACTTTTTGCCAATGTTGGGAAAGCGTTCTAAATTAGTACTGTTCCAGTGCTTTTTTATTTTTACGGTTGTAAATTTTGTAAATCAAGTACTGGCAAAGCACTTTTTACGAACTTTGGCAGAGCGTTCTAAGCCAGAGCTGTGCCAGTGCTTTTATTATATTTACTGTTGTAAATTTTGTTAATCTAGCACTGGCAAAGCACTTTTTACTAACGTTGGCAGATCGTTGTAAATCAGTGCTTTGCCAGCACTTTATTTGTTGGATCATTGGCAAATAGTGCTCTGCCAATGCTTGATTTTTCAGACCATTGGCAATTTCTGGCTCGGTGAGTTCATAACAATTGGATGACGTATTCAAGAGATATGATGTTTTGAATACCATGCCTTTTACTAAAAAGTCCCAAATTGAAACTGTGATAAAACGCGACTTACAACGAAATTAGGAAACACTAGAAATTATGATGTTAATAAGGTCCAGGAGAATACTTGCTCAAAATTTTGTTTAAATTGGATGCCACGAATCCGATTTGTGTGTCGATTTCCTGAAGAATGAGCCTATAGCTACACTGGTTTTCTTTAAATATAAGGGTATTCATGTCTGAAATTTTGGTCTTGGAAAAATGCAAAACTATAAACTTTTTCAAAAACACAACAAACAAACAAAAAAAAAAAAAAAAGTCGTGGAAAATTGTTTCAAAATTTTGTTTTGCGTGAGTGCCAACAGTTAAAAAATAAATAATCTTTTATCACTTTTTACTTAATTTGCTACACTTATATGTACATATAATAAACAATAACTTTATTTAAATGGTGCTAGACAATTTAACATTTTCCTGAACTACTAGGGTAGACCTAATTCCATTTTCCATATAAAAAAAAATACCATTAAAATTAACAATAATACGTTGTTTTTATATTTTTAATGTATTTTTGTTCAATATTATTAAATTTTAGACTGACTGTTTCGCACAACTCTTTTCACAAAATCTCAAACAAGAATGATTCTAAAAGAGCGAAGATGCTCATAAAAAACATACTGATCCCCTTATAAGTAGTTGGTGCAACTATAACAATGATTGCCACAAATTTAAAATTATACTGACATTATCTCCCGCATATAATAATAATATGGCTGTAGGTACACCGAGATATCAATGAATTTTTGTAATAGGTATACGAACTCGTCCATTGAAACTTTTCATTTAATTAATGCAGTTTCTCACATAATGAATCTTTTTCATAAACTTTAAGAAGTTTTTCATTCAAATTGTAAAGGAAACTTCATTTTTGTAGTGAAAAAGTTTCTTTAAAACTCGTCCAAGGAATTATCTCTGTGCAAAGAGAGGAATATAATAAGCGCCAACTATATTATGATTGTAGACAAGAGAGTAATATGTGATAACCTAAGAAAAGATACATTTTTACTATAACATATTATTTAAAAATGTTAAGTTTTCTTTGATCTTCTTTTATTTAATTCTTCTTATTTTAAACGAGCTTAAGATCATTTATTTATAAATTATAATTATTTATTTCCAATATTTCGTCACTACAATGGGTGACATCTTCAGTTAACAATTATTATAATTTGATTGATGAAATTTTTGTTTTAATAATTAAAACATCAAACATATTATTGGTCGAAATATGATTGATACAATAATGATTTCATTGAAACAACTATCTATGGTGGTAAGAACCATAGTTTTGTGGCCGCAATAATATTGCAACCATATTTTTTCTCTACGTGTTCGGACCTAAACCAACACTTGTCTAATCACGTTCGTCCCCTACCACGTATACGAATTTCATTAAAATCTGCAGGATTCAGTTCAATGTAGTTTTTTTTTTTGTTTTTGTAAGTGCATTGAAGAGTTGCTTGATCTTAATCCACATTTATCAGCTTGAATCATGTCTCCCAAATATAACTGATAATACCAAATTCTACCTCTTCATATTGTTTAATTTAATTTTTAACACTCTATTAATATTCAATATTAATGTCTCATTTAAAACATTTGTACATTATTCCATTGTTTGGAACATTAAAAAATTTCTTCAAGTGCTATTGTCTTTCCTTCATAAAAATCTCGTATAGTTTATGGCAAGTTAAGGTGACCAAAAATATAAAACAAAATTATAGAGCCTGAGGCTCACGTAATGCTAAAAGTCAACTATTTACAATGAAAAAAAGTTTTTTATTTTCCATTTTTTATTTTCGCTGTTATACTTGTGAATTAAGAGCAACCGCAAATATTCATTTGTCAGATGTAAAGTTCAACGGCGTCCTCGGTTTTTTTTATGAAATGAAGGAAGAATATTTCACATAATGGGCAAGGTAGAAAAATGAATACTGAAAATGATAGAGATGATGATGATGATGGGTTTGGAAAGTTGCTATTACATATTATAATACAATGTTCATTATATAGATTTGGCTGTGTAGTCGTGGTATAATACTGGACAAACACTTAATACCCGAGTATTTAACACAATCACATGCACACACTCTTACACATACATATACAACACGAATGTCAAGTATATAAAACAAGTTGACTAAATTAAAAATAAAAGTTTATTAAAATACCAAAAAAATATAAAACAAATAAACATGAACGAAATAAAAAAAAAAAAAACAAAATAATAAACGGCCCATACCGTCCGTGTATTGCCAACATTCCAAACATTGGTAATGGTAGTTAACCTGTACGTATGTTAAATATGCACAATTTCTAGGTAGTATATTGGTTGGATGGTTCGTTTAGTCTACGTAGGTTGTTTGATAAATTAACGCTGTATTCGGGGTAAAAGAAACTGCCATCAAATGAGTACAATTTTTCATTATTTTCTCAGAAATAAAGTCTTTCAATAGAAAAAAACTTACTTTTTTAAAAGAAATATTTGTAAATACAGTTTTTTAAACAATTACAAAAATGAGGAGGTTGGTTGGTTTAAGTAGCAGCTCAAACCCTCGTAAGCTTCAAGTTGAGTCAAAAGTGACTACGTTTTGAAAGACCACACCCGTAAGGAGCTAGTATACGAGTAACTAGTGCCAACCTGAAAGGTTAGGATAGCGGATATGGTCAGCCAATCTAGTACATAAACGACAAAATCCATATGCCGGATGACCTGCAGCGCTAGACATTGGCAGAGGATATTATCCACCGTCTTCTTGCCCAGTTTGCAGCAGCGACGACATCGTACATCGCGTTTCCGTCCGAATCTGTTACCATGGCTGCCAATTAGACAGTGACCGGCCAGCGCAGCCGTCAGTCTCGAGACGATCATGCGACTTCAGAGGTGAGATTTTGTGAGCCTAGATTGAAAAAGGGGCACCTGCTCCTCGGAGATAGTGCCCTAAATAGTACTTAGCGGTATTTAAGGAAGACCCTGCCCTTGCCAACTCGTCTGCCCACTTATTATCATAAAAGGTCTCAGCGACCGAGGTCCCTTAACAGCGTAACTCAAGATAGATTACTTAGTCTAGATAGTTTTTCACTACACTGATCATCCTCGCCCGGCTACTGACAAATAAGCTTACAGCTTCCCGAGCTGTGCTCAGTATTCTGCAATCTTCCCTGATAGCCAGAATCTCCTACTGAAAGGCACTGGCATGATCAGTTAACATGAATGTGGACTGCATGTCTCATTCCCTAGAGAAGACCCCAGAACATACACCAGTCGTTGGATCCCTCCTGTCTACCGAGCCGAAGAACAAAATCTTCGCCCGGCTATTGACAAATAAGCTTACAGCTCCCCGAGCTATACTCAGTATTCTGCAATCTTCCATGATAGCCAGAATCTCCTACTGCAAGGCACTGGCATGATCAGGTAACACGAATGTGGACTGCATGTCTCATTCCCTAGAGAACATACACCAGTGGTTGGATCCCTCCTGTCTAAATCCTTCCTAGGGAAGCTGAACCGAAAAAGACTACCGAAGGCGATCCTAAGATCAGTGTGGTCCGATTCCAGTCCGATTTTCGAATGCAGCTGACCAAGAAGCCTAGCATGTCCACCGATTCTGAACTTCCAAAAACCCGTAGCTGCGAGTTGCTCAGCACGGCTAGCAGAAACTGCCATCACATATAGATCAATGCGGATGGGTATAATATAAAGCATAGAATTGAGACCGTCGGAGCTGCAATTCCTTATCGCACCAGCGACTCCAATACAAGACGAGCATTGCACCATATACAGTCGATCCGGAATTACACGGTTGGTAGCTGTTTACCACACAATAGTGTGTTAAGTTTTTATGACATGTCTAGAAAAGGTGAGTTCGCAGACCTGATCTTTTTACTCGGATTCACTCTCAGACCATATCGAGTGGCCCAGTTACTAAGGGTATCATCCCTGATACCAAAAGTTTCCACGTGTATTTTCTAGAGAGAGCTCTGTGTTGCATCGGTTCTGATCCAAAAAGGCTGCTTAGGTATATTGACCGAAATCCAAAGACCTCTCTAACATCCTCACAACCTCATAAAATGCAGTTTGCGTTGAGCGGCTCTTGACATATGCATGCGACTTCTAGTCTTATGTATGCATCGATGAGTCTTCTCAGTGTCTTAAGTAATAGAGATGAGACTGATTGGCATGAAGTCATTTGCAGCTTCATGGCCACTTTTGCCAATCTTAGGTATAAATACTAATTTATACTTTACAGTGCCTGTCAGCACGTAGTTTAGAGAAAGAGGCAAGGCCTGTATGTCAAGAGAAGCTAGGGAGTGATCAGATTCTGAGTAGTCTGTAGCATAATCGAAAGAATACCCTCTAGACCTGTCGCTTCATATGGAGACAAACTACAAATTAGGCTAATTATATTATTCATTATCTAAAGTGCTTGCATCAACGCAACCAGGAAAATGAGTATCTTCAAGGACACGGCCGACGACTCTGAGCAGGATTCATCATCCGTAGAGTTTCAGTGACCCTTTGCCCGCATCTTACTAAAACCGACAGAGTCACGATTGTTGTCTATTGATTTACAGAACATGGTTAAAGATTTCTTGTGCATTCAGTTTAAGGCGGTATGGCTTCCATTGTCTGACTGAGGCCAAACGCTTCTCCTAGGACTCCTAAAGCAAATTTTATCCGAACGTGCGGGTTGAATTCGAAAAGTATTCAATAATGACCCGAAAAGGTCTTCTTATCGAACAATCTCCACTTTTCAGGCAGTACCTAGGGATTACCTGAGCTTAGTGTAACATCCAGAACCTCTCCTAAACCCTATAATTTTCGGAACTCGAAAACATAAAAGATTGGTTAGTACATAACAGCCCTGTGTCAAAAGGTCATCTGTGGCAACGGAGGTCATAAGAAACTTGTTGAGGAGACTAGAACTTTTGAGTATTTAAATATACACGCAACTAATATAACTTTTCTGTTGTCCAGCATTGTAGATTTTTTTTTAATTCTTTGCTTTAATTTACTTTAAAATCTTTTTTAATAAACACCGCGTCACAAGGTGTTACTCTAGTGACAACGATTAAGAACTGGTCCCTGTTACCTGTGGCTTGTCCATTTGTCGATAGGGAGGGCACACTTTGTACCTAATACTGATGGCGTACTGTACCTAACACTGATAAATCGGCCCGTTTTATGTCAAATTGGTCTAGGGACTGAAAAATAGCTTTAGTAGAAACGTTATTAAATGAAGACTTTTAGTAGAACATGTTGTAGTTCGACTGGCAATGTTCGACTTAATAAATTTACTCTTAATGTTTCTCACACCTCCTACGTACCATGAATGAATGTAATATTGTCCAAATACAAAACATAAATAAAATTACGCACGCTTATTTTGGTCGTGTAACAACCAACCAACAAGGCAGTTAAAAAATTCAACAACACAAAATAAAATAAAAACACAACTCGAAACTCAATGTCCTGTGTAGTCCGTCCGTAGTCCTGGTGTTCATTCGAGTATTCAGTAGTAGTACGAGATGCATTTTTACCGGCAATTGGTTTAACACAGGAAATCGTATGGCAAAGAGTGCGGGTAACCACATAGTTTTAATTTTACGAAAATTTAAACAGGAGATAAACAGTTTTTCTATCATAAAGTTACCAAAAAATAACCAAAAAGACACAAACAAAAGGTTAAATATTAAAAGTTATAGTTAAAAAAAAGACCAAAACCAAACAAATAAAATTTAACAAAAGTTTAATTAATAACAGAAAAAGAAACAAAAACGAAAAAAAAAATCATGGCAACAAATTGACAATGTTTTTATTGTGAAAAGTTTTCTACGCGTGAAGTAAAGAAAAGTTTTCTTTTTGGAAAATAATTTATGCGGATATTTAGATAATCAAACAAAACTAAGTAATTTAGCGGAATTTTTTTGTCAGAGGAGATTTTTTATAGTAATTAAAAAAAATAATCATGCTAAATCAAACTAAAGAGTTCTTTTTAGTATATAAATGTTATAGCTCATTTAAAAGTTCTTAATCTGGCTCTGGTAATCTGTTGTAGTTTCAGTTCATCCCTTTTCTTTCATTTAACTCCTTCACCTTTTACGGCTCTTTAACTCTATGCCCTACGTTGGGGCGCCATAATATCAGAGTTGGTTAATAACTATAAAGCTTAATTTGTAGTAATAGAGATAAAGTTTGCTGAGTCAATTCTATATGTGGCATATTATTACTTTTTTAAATAGTATGGAGCTCATCGTACACTAGGACGACGAGATTTCCAGATAAATATCGGAGAATACCCAGAATCTCAGCTTCCGGATATCATCACCACCATGCATAATATTTTGCAAAGGCTAAAGACAAAGGACTTTTATGCTTTATTGTCCGCATCATTGTTTTTGATAATTTCCCATCCTTTTAGTGCGTAGTGCAGGAGACCTTGTTTCAGTTTGTTGATGGGTAACATAATGATAAAGGTCATTGTTAACCATTGCATTAAAAAACGAATTACTTGTTCTCTTGCACTATCGTAGGTGTATAGACTAGGGTGTCCCATTCAAAAAAAAATTTTGGGGATCATTCTTAATTTGAATACTCATAAGGCTAAGAATTTTGAGAATTTTTTCAGATTTTTCGGAGGTGGTTTAGAGGTCGCGCAAATCGATTTTTTACCAAAAATCGAGCTTTTTGGGCTTTTTTTGAATTTTGCTTGAAAATTGGGTAAAAAATCGATATTTCTTCAGCTTCTGAGTCAATATTCTTAAAATTTGTATAAAGACTAAAAAAACTAATGATGCAGTTTAATAGATTATTAAGTTTTAAATTAATTAGCAGAAAAAAAATGAATTTTCTCTCACCGTTCTCGATTTATACCCTTTTAAAGCTTTGTACACATTGTATAAAATGTATAATACTATAAGGTGTGAACTAGGTTTGCATTGGTTTAAACTTTAAATAATTGGATTTAGAAAATGTGTTTACAAATAAAATAATAGTTACTTACCACTTTTCGGAGTTCAGTTTTCAGAGTCTCGCGTGCAACTTTTTCATTAAAGCGTTTGTAATCATACAATTGTTTCAAAAGTCTAAGGTCATTGAGAGGAGCGTATCGGGGACACTGGCATAGGTACCAATTTTTAATATATACTCTTAAAATAAATGATTTAAACTCCAGCAAGGCATCAATTTTTGAATTTTGAATGAAAGGTTGTAGATGGTTTCGAAAAATATATATTTTTAGAGAGTATATAATTTTCATCATACAGCGAGCTCGGTTAATGGCTCCAGGAGATTTTATTGTTGGATGGGGCTCAGGTCTATCACCATCTGCCAGCTGATCACAAAAGCTTATCAGCTGATTTAACAGCGGATGCAAACCAGCCGTATTGTGGTTTTTTGAAGTAGCTTAAGCTTTTCCAGAGATTTTATATATATAGAGATTGCTAATTACCGGAAGAGGGCTCTAGCATTGAAGCTTTTATCTAAATCCATAAAATTTATCTCAATCTCAAGCAAGAGTCTTCCACTTATCAGTTTACAAAAATTTTAATTGTATTGTGACTTGTTATCTCTAAACCTATAGACTATCTGCCAAAAATAGGGTTGTAGTTCCCCCAAATCCAATAAATCATGAATTTTAGTTCGAGCCATATCAGTGCCACCTAGTGATAACGGCTTTTTGGCTACTTTTTTGCTGTCCACAACTTGACAACACTTAAAACTAAGCTTTGACATACAATAAATAAATTTTCAAATCTCATAATCTAAAGTTTACAACAAATCGGATGCCCAAATCTTATAGTACTAAAAATTTCATACAATGGGTGCAAAGCTTTAAAATGGTATAACTCAAGAACGGCAAGAGAAAATTATATTGTTTTTTCTGCTAATTTATTTAAAACTTCATAATCTTTTAAACTGCATCATTAGTTTTTTTAGTCTTCATACAAATTTTAAAAGTTATAAAGCAGTCTTTTTCATATTTGTTGAAAATTTACGAAAAACTGTTATATAATGTATCAAAATGTGCAAAATCCCTGACGAAACTTATTACTTATGCACATAAAATTAAAGATCGGAAAATTTTCTTTAAGAATATTTACTCAGAAGCCGAAAAATTACCGATGTTTTAGCAATTTTCAAGAATAATTCAATAAAAGCCCAAAAAGCTCGATTTTTGGTACAAAATCGGTTTGCGCGACCTCTAAACCACTTCCGAAAAATCTGATAAAATTCTCAAAAATACTTTACCTTATCCAAATTAGGACAACCTAGTATAGACATGTGTTTTTTTAGCGTTGTAATGTCTGGCAGATTTCGTATTAACTTATATAACACACGCGGATTGAGACTAAACCTCTTTTCTGTAATTGCTCACATTCTCTTACATCGGCCGGATGTTGTTGCTTTATGTGAAACCCAGGTGCGTAGGGATGCCTATCCATAGGTTTCCACATACCTGGGTATCACCTTGTATCCCTCGCTGTTTACATACGTAATGATGTTGAGCACTGGTGCCAGCAACAGTTAAGCACGATCGATCCCGAATTTAACTGTCTTTGGGTAAAATTAAGATCAGGATACACATTGTACATTTCTGGTTTCTGTACGGAAATAAAAACGCGGGAAGGGGGACGCCTTTAATGGATTCGACGACGTTTCCGATTCCATATCAAGGATCCTGGAGAGTTGTCCGAGGGGAACGCTTATTACGAACATTTAAGGGGAACATAGAAACACTCCCGACCTCTTCCTTACTTCTCATGTTTGAAAAATACGAAGTGAAAATGCTTGCACCTCTCGGTAATTCGGAACATTGCATTATTTCCGCATCCTTTTGGTACTCTGAAATTCATAATGTTTTGACAACAGCTAGGAAGCATTCTATTTTTATTTCTTAAAGGCACGTTGGGCTTAGCTCAACAATATTTTTCCACCACTTCAACTGAAAACTTTGTTTCTTTGATATTAATGTTAATGGTGCTGCGAAAATGGTTTTAGTGCTGGGAATGAAACCAATGGATTAAAAGAGTGCGGCTAGTAACCCTGAAAATTACCGCCCAATCGCAATATGCTCTGCGCTCTCGAAGGTGATGGATGACCATCTTGTTAATTATCTAGAGTAAAATTCACTTAAACGCATATATCTTTCGTAGAAGCCGTTCTCCGGAGACCTGTTAGCGTTCCTTTGGGAACGTTGTAGTCATTCCATTTACATGTTTGGAGAGGACAAAGTGGTCACTTTAGATATTTCCAATTCGTTCGATCATGTGTGGCTCGGCGCACTGGTATCAAAACTTATTATTTTTGGTGTCCGTAATGACTTCAGTCGTTTTATTTCGAGCTTTCTCAGAGAACGCACTATAAATGTAGATAAAGAGGGGAAGTCATCAAATAAGTTTCATCTAAATTCAGGGGTGAGCCAAGCTTCTATTCATTCACCCTCACTTTTTCTTAATATTCGAGTTTAGTATTAAGCTAATTCAATCTTTTATTTTATGTACGTTTTTAGCTGAATTGATATAGCGCTTTAATTATGACAAACTGCCGCTGTGAATGAAAAAAATCAACTTTTTTGCAGTTTATAAATTTTGTCCGTAGTATTGATTCACTCTAGATTCCTTACTATGTTCTCAAGCCATGTTTTTTTATCAAAAAAAAGCGAAACAAAATAATTAAATTTCGCCAAATTTTTAAAAAGTTCATAAAATTTTTGCGTTTATAATTTTTAAAATGCCTTTTTGACTCGTCGGTGCTGTTTACAAATAAACTTAGTTCGCGGAGTACGCTAGCCAATTTTAAATAGAACTGTGGAATGTCAGACGCATAAAACATACAATTTTAAAAAAACTTATGCCAATTCCGCTGACATCAACTTTGTGTACCTCAAACAATATAAAATTACACCATTTTTCCAATACTGTTCTCAAAATTGAATTTCATTAAGCAGTGCAACACCCCTATTAAAAAAACCTGCGAAAGTTAAAAAAATCGGAAAATGTTGGTTTCACTTGAAAACCACGCACAACTTTTCACCAAGCAGCGATATGGAAATTTTTTTTCAGTGAATGTATCTCGTAAGTCTAGTGAGTTGATTTTGTGTTGGTTTGGATCTGAAAGTTAAAAACTATGAGCAAAAGAAATAAAATTAATATAAAAACTCTTTGTAAGTAATTTTTTTAATTTTTCGAGATCTAAACGACCAATAATTCTTTTGATGAAGACTTTGAACGTCGTGAAACTCTGCACGCCATAGCTTTTCAGTATAGCCAACCCAACGCTGTCCATCGTTCCTCTTAATTCATAAACGTTAAGAAATAAGAGGCATCTAAAGTCAGTATCAACAGCTGTCGAAAATTTTTTAAGTAAATTCAGAATACATTCTGAAATTAATGTTTATTTAGTTTTGTTAAACAACACAAACATTTGTCAACCTTTCGAGTTGACGGACGAAAGCAAAATTGCAATTTTTGCCATAAAAAATTATTTCTTGAAAAACTTAACGTTCATCAGAAATTCTTGCTATTCAAATTTAGTTGTTGTCTAACAAGAATTGAGAAAAAAAATTTTGAAATAGATTCATACTGAACGTTACACACAGGTTCAAAATATTCGTTACATATATGTAACGCCATGTAGTAAAGGGTTAAAGTATCACATTAAAAAGAGAAGAAAAAAATTATGACATCTTGTCAACATTTGGTAATGGTTTCTTTATAACATTTAAACCTTTTTTAACATTTCAAAGTAAACGTTTGTTAATGTCAACACATTCTGGGTTCATGATTTTTGGTGGCATCTTTAAATTTACATTACGCGCGTCGTCGTCAATGCCATCAACAATAAACAAAAATTCTATTTGAAAGTTTTTAAAAAAAAAAAACAAGACATTAAAATGTAAAGACCCCCTAAAAAGAAAAACTTAAAAAGCAAACTACCAAAACGGATGATAGATTCTTTAAAACATCATTTTACTAAACACCAAAAAAAAAAAAAAAAAACAAACGGATGTATTCAAAAGTTTATCATACACTGCACAGTGGGTTGTTTCACAGAAATTTTGGAAACATTTTTTACTGGCTAATCGGATTGCCATGAAATTTCACATATCCATAATAAACATAATCACCAATATCGTGAATATTTTTCCCTCAAATTGCTTTCCCTTCTCACTCAATTCCAATCCTGAATAAAAGGTCCCTCGAAATTTGTTCCCTTTGTCTAATCATTCACTCGTGAATAGCATAATACAATTTCAGGGGAAATTCACGATACCAATTTTCACTTGAGGGGGAATGAAAATTACATGGGAACAAAAATTTCCCTTTTTATTCACGATAGGGGTGAATATCAAGCTTAAGTTTCAAAGAAGAGCTCACTAGATCCATCGGGCGCTGATCAATTAGACTCTAAAATAAAACACCTCGGTTGTTAAAAATTTCTGTAATCTTTTTGTAATGGCCAACAATAAATGCTCTTACTCATTTGGGATATCTCTTAAAGTGCTTAAGTTATCTGCAGTTGAAAATAAAAATTTTGCTATAACCTGGTCCGGTTTTTTGCGAATGGAAAATCAAGTCCGATTGCATTTTACAGTTTTATTAGTTTTTTTTTTTGTTTTTATATACATCAAGATTATTTTTATGTTATTTTTAATTTATAACGAGAGAAGTATTGGTGATACTGATAAAATTTTCAAAGCACTCGGGCTTGATTTGCTTTTTCATTGGCAAAACGCCAGACCAGCTTATTGCAAAACTCGCAAACTTTTGATTTTCAAAAGAGGATAACTTATGCACTTTAACCTAACCTACAAGAGTGAGCGTTTATTGACCATTACAAGCAAATTACAGAAATGTTTCATATTTGAAAATCGGTTGATAAATATAAAGTAGGCAAAGCTCTCAAAATTGTTGAATATCCGAGGTGTCCTAATAGCCAGCAAATAATAGTGCTCACCTAAAAGCACTTCCGGAAGGAATTATTAAATTACCGAGCGCTTCCAAAGCAAATCCAGAAGACATAATTTTTGTTTGCGATGTCCCACATGGTATGTCTCTTTAGAGCAGGTGAAAACGCTTCTTTCATGTGCTCTTAGAAGCAATAAATTCATGCCTTCTTAGGCAATAAGAAGCGCTTTTTTGTATGTTGACAACATTAATGCTTCATGGTATACATTATTTACTGCTTCATTGTAACCATTATTCACTGCTTCAAAGAAGGCATTTTGGTAAGCACAACAGAATGCCTTCCCTAATTGCTTTATTGTATGCAAGGCGTTGAATTGCTATTTTGAAAGCATACAAATTTAGTAACTGTTTAACAGAGAACTGAATGAAACCATTCGTTTTTGTTGTCCATTCATACATTCATTGCTTTTGCATTGCTTTTATTCAACAACAACAGCTTATGCTGTTGCTGTTTATTCCATTTATTGTTTTTGTTGAATGCCTTTTTAACATTCATTTTTATAATGCCGTTACATGTCAAGCAATGAAATGAAATGATGACACATGAATAACATGAAATCAATCACAACATTCGCGTAGTATTCGTTGACCTGTAGCAATAATAATAATTTTTTTTTAGTTTTATTAAACATGAAATATGTATAAATTTTGTTTAATTTTATTAAACATGAAATATGTATACAATTTTTTAATTTCCTTAATACAGTAATATGTTTCACAAAAAAAATTTGTTAACGTTTTATTATTTAACATTGAGACTATTCATACCAATCGTTGTGTATTCGTTGTTTTCGTGAGTGTTAAGTGAGGTTAACACTAGACAAGCAATGCAATGCATGGTTTTCGTTACACTCACTTTTCTCAATTCTGTCGATTGTTGCTTTATTGAAATGATGTGAGTTGACAACAATGTACTCATTTTTTGTGATTGCATTCAAAAGCATGAAATAAGGCACTCCAACCGTTCTCTGGCTTGGAGTCTAATTGAACCACTCCTAATCATTCTAGTGGGCTCTTATTTGAAACTTAAAATTACGTTGATTATGGCTGTGTGAAGTTTTGTGGCAATTCGATCAGCCAGTAAGAAATTGCTAAATTATTTCCAAAATATTTGTGAAACGACCCACTGTGCACTGTTTATATCCTTCTTTAAGAGTAGTTTAGTTGTAAAATATGCTCAACGTTGTTGTTATTTTAAAATTCAAATATAAATAATAATAAAAAAAAAACTGACCTCATTTGTATTCCAACGATGACGTTGTGACGGGAAATTGTCAGCTCTTGGCAAGCTTTCCAAATTGTCTGGCAGTTTGATGGGATCTCCATCTGAAAATAAAAGTTACAAAAAAAACAACAAATGATAAATAAACTTATATTAGAATATATTTAGTATAAATAAAGACGATTTCAAATCACAAAATCAATTTGTGTACGTAAAATACAAATATTCTTAAAAAAAGAAAAACACATAGAAACTACAAACAAACAATGAAACCAACACTTGAATATTAAAAAAAAATCATTTGAAAAAGGACGATTGTGTATTAAAAAAAAAAGTGAAATTTAAGTGTTCGATTTAGAAAACAATTTGTCAAAAATAGTTACGCGCGTATTATAAATTATGATAAATACTTGGGGAGCAATTCCCCAGGCAACACAATTGAATTACACTTAAAGTCTCACAACATGGCATCCTCTGATTTTAATGATATTTGCAGACAAATTAAGTAAAATTTTAAAGAAGACAGATCGAATATTTGCAAAAAAAAAAACTGTAAAAATACTAAATTTAAAAATATAGCCAACTTATTTTTTTTAATTTCACAGAAAAAATGATTGTGCACAAAAATTCAATTAAACTTTTGTTTGATTTCAAACTCACTTTTAATTAAGTGTTTAATAATATCTATTAAATGTTTAATTGATAATGAATTTGGTGCACTCAAAATTTTCAAATTAAAAAAATTTTAAAATTTAAAAAAAATCTCTAAAATTAAAAAATATTAATATTAAAAAAATCGTCAAAATTGAAAAAAAAACATCGCCAAAATTAAAAAAAAAAAAAATTATTTGTACATTTTTTTTAAATTTAAGTGATTTGTTATTATTAACGTCTGGCAAAATTTTAACAATTTAAACTTTTTTTTAAATTTGGGTACTTTTATCGATTTTTTAAAATTTCGTCAATTTTTTATTTTTGCGATTTTTTTTTTAAGTTTTAAGATTTTTTTTCTAATTTTTAGCGATTTTTTTAATTATAAGGATTGCTTTTAATTTTGGCATTTTTGTAAATTTTTACGTTTTTTTTTTTTAATGTTAGCGTTTTCTTATTTTTAGCGTTTTTTTTTAATATTAGAGATTTTCAGATGTTTTTTCCAATTTTGGATTTTTTTCTTTTTTTTTTAATTTTTAAGTTATTTTTTTTTTTGCGACTTTTCCTTTTTGCGCAACCAAGAAATGTGAATAATTATTTATACGGTATTGACCACAATGTGAAGTTTTTATATCAATCCACAACAGAACAAAAGGTACATAAGTATTGCATTGCACTGTGTAGGTCCAAATGACAATAATACTGGCAATAATGTTGCAAAGTGTGATTTTTGAAGGGACCAATTTCCAAAATGCATCTAAAAATTGCATTTGCATAAAACGCATTTTTTTAATATGTGTTTTTCCAGAGAATCAGAGAAATCTGATAACAAATTTCGAATATATTTTTTTAATTTTGAAGATTTTTTTTCAATTATTCGCTATTTTTGCAATTTTAAGGCTTGTTTTTAATTTTTGCATGTTTGTAAATTTTGACGATTTTTTTTAATGTTAGCGTTTTTTTATTTTTGGCGATTTTTTTTTAATATTAGCGATTTTAAGTTTCTGGCGATGTTTTTATCCAATTTTGGCTTTTTTCTATCAATTTTGAAGTTTTTTTTTTTTAATTTGGCGAATTTTTCTTATTGCGCAACCAAGAAATGTGAAAAATATTTTATAGTGTGTTGGCCACATTGTGCAATTTTCATCATATCACTTCACAACAGATCAAAAAGTGCATAGGTATTGTACATCTTATTGCACTGTGTAGGTTAATATGACAATAATACTGACAATAATATTGTAAAATGTGATTTTGAAGGGAACAATTTCGAAAATGCATCTAAAAATCGCATTTGCATAAAAAATAAATTTTTTAATATGTGATTTGCAGAGAATCAGGGAAATCTGATAACAACTTTCGAATATATTTTGAAGATTTTTTAAATTCTTTTGAGATTGTTTAAATTTTAAGGCTTGTTTTTAATTTTGACATTTTTGTAAATTTGGGCGATTTTTTTTTTTAATATTAGCGATTTTCAGTTTCTGGCGATGTTTTTTCAAGTTTTGCTTTTTTCAATCAATTTTTTTTTCCGACTTTTTCTTAAAAATGTGAAAATTTTTTTAAAGTATTTTGGCCACATTGTGCAATTTTTATATCGCTCCACAACAGAACAAAAACAGTGCATAAGTACACTGATAGAATTTTCCTTCATAGTATTAATGAAACGATTTCATTAAAATCGATTCATTGGTTTAATGAAAAATTTCATTAACTGAATGAAAATTCATTAATATTGGTATCTTTTTCATTAACATTTTTTATGATTTTTTCATAACTTCATAAAAAAAATTCATTAAATCAATGAAAAATTTTCAAATTTTTTTCAATAAAAATTTTGACTTGTAATAAGAAAAAAAAAATTTTTTTTTTACTATCATTTTTAAATAAAATAAACTAAAAATATTTCTTTTAAACAGAGTTAACCAAAACTTTGATACAAATAATTTTTTTTATTAAATTTGCCTAGAGCTAACAGTTTTTGACGAATTTGAATAGTTGGTCACAAAATTCCATGGAACAGATTCTCTAAGAAAAACGATATAGTTTTGTTCAAAACGAGAACTAAATTGTTATCGTTTTGACGATGTTACAGAAAAACGTTATGCTAAACGTTAATAAATTTTTGTTTTTTTTTACAACATTGTTAACAATATTTAACATTTTTATGTAATATGGTCGTAATTTAACTACAAAAAGGGGACTATAATCGTAGATCGTTCGACAGAATTCCAAGCCAGATCGATAAAAAATTACATATTTTGTACAGACATATAAGAAAATTTGTCACCTTTTAACACAAATTATAAAAAATGTAAAGAAAGGTTGAACAATTTTGTAAAAACAAAACAATAAAAACAGAAATAAATTAAAATTGGACCAGACCAGACCTTATAAATAATATCAACGAATGATAATTTCTCAATAACCACCAAAATAATGGTATGCTAAAAAAATCTTAAAAAGTGCAAATTATTAAATATAAACGAACACATTTCATACAAGCTATGAGTTTTATTCATTAAACACATGGAACTTTCATAACGATTAGGCTAGGATTAATGAAAAAATTTCATATACTTTATGAAATTTTCATTGGGTCAATGAAACCATTCATTCAAATTGATTTAATGAAATACCTTTCATTGACCCAATGAAACGTTTCTTTGGGGACTTTTTTATGAAAAAATTCATTGGATTAATGAAGGAATTCATTAATACTACGCACAAATTTCTATCAGTGTAGTGTACTTCTTATTGCACTGTGTAGGTTAATATGCCAATAATACTGGCAATAATATTGCAAAGTGTGATTTTTGAAGGTAACAATTTCCAAAATGAATCTAAAAAATGCATTTCTTCAGAGAATCAGAATAAAGTGTTCTACAAAATTATATACCTTTGCGATTTTTTGATTTTTTTTTTTTGAAAATCAAAGCCGAAAATATGAAAAACTACGATTTTTTTAAATTGTTGCAATATATTTATATGTTGGTGATTTTTCTCAATTTAAGCGATATTTTCCCCAATTGCTGGTGATTTTTTTTTTTTTTTTTGCAAATTTTAATTAAAGTTTTAATAGTATCTATTAAATTTTGTTGTCAAAATTAACCAAATTTTACGTTTTATTCAAATTAAAAAGTAAATTTAAAAGTTCGGCTTCGGACGAACATTAAAAATCTGGACGAACTACTAAATTGTTAAAATATGTACAACAAAGTAATCTTTTTGGCCTAAAAATGCTAAAATTGTATGAAAATTAAACGATTTACGCAAAAGACGCTAAAAGATCTAAATGAAAAAGCAAAAAGTGCAAAGCTAGCGCTTTTTTTTTTTAAAAGCACTAACACAAAATAATGCTAGTTTTGGGGTAGTACAAAAGAGCTAAATCTAGCTCGAAGAGCCCAAATTGGCATCGCTGACTAAAGGGCAACCTCATCCATTAAATGATTTAAATTCAAAAAATGTTAAAGTTTCGCTTTACTTAAAAACACATTCAATAAAATTTCGATGAGAATATAAACAACAATTTTATTTTTTTGAAATTGTAGAATATTTCAAAGGGGCCATGACAAATTAGTTTGGTAATAAAACTTAAAAGTAACAATGTTTTATTGTAAAAAAAAACCACAACCAAATAATAAAAAAAAAAAGTTGTTTCATATATTCACACACAAATGCCCTCGGAAAAACATTGATCACAACAAACTACAAAATATTGTACACTTTTGTAATAAGCGTTTAATTCCCAATGTTTACAAGCCAAAAGTAATAAAACACGCGACATTCCAGCCAACATTCAAACCAGCACACACACACACACACACACAGGCACAACACTTTAAGGATCATAAACTACACGTTGCCAATGATTATTATTATCATTATAATACATTTAACAAAAATAAAGTCGTAACTTGTATAAAAGAGTCAATTGGTTGTTGGTTGATTGAGGATGATGTTGTTGGTTCGAATGGATAAACAGTGGGCAGCACTCGTGAGTACACTCAAGAAAAAAAAGTTAGTTGAAAATTTTGTTAAAAGCCTATTTAAAATATTTAACTAACTTACAGCAATTTTATTTGCTCAGTTTGTGTTTTAAGCAAAAATTTTAGTTAAACGCTTTTACTAAAAAAAAATAATTTTGAACTAATGTTTAACTAATTTTTGTTGCTACCAAAATTGTGCTCATAAACACAATCAGAGCACGGAGAACAAATAAAAAGACGAGATGTAGATGTCGCTGCTTGTGTAGACGAAGTAGATAAAAAAATAAAAGAAACAAATAAATACTACATTGATAAGGCTTCCAAAAATATGCAACTGCGGTTGATTTCATTCATTAAATTTTTTCTTTTGTATATTCCAAATCAAACGAAGCTACGCCAAAAAAGTTTTTGAACATAAAAATTGTAAATATTAAAAAAATATAAATAAAATAGTAAATAAAACAATAAATAAATTAAATAGACTAATTTAAAAAATTTACTTTAAATGTATGATTTTGTTACAATAAACAATAATAGAAGAATTTAAAGAATCATGAAGACACAAAATTCAGACAGAAAGAAAATATAAAATACTCCGTGGTGTACAGCAGGTAGTAAAAAATGCAAATTAAATATTTCCCCCTTTTACTTTTGAAAGATATGTAGTTTTTATGATAATTATATCTTTTTTTTTTTGTATTTTAGAATTATCTTCATTTGAAAATTTGAAGAATTATCATATAAACATTAGGGTGGTCTTTCGTTGTATGGGAGAAAAATAAAAACGAGATTTTGACTGTACCCCCCTCTTAAAATATTTGTTTGTGTACAAAAATTCACCATGCAAAAAATTAGAGTTCTAGCATAACGGGAAGATGTCGCGCATCGCCCTTGAAGATCGGGCCCCTTGGAAAAATGGGCATAATTAAAAAAAAATTACAAATTTTTTTTCTTCAAAATTTAAAAAATATAAAATAATTTTTGTGTTGGGTTTAATCATAACTACTCAGATAAAAAATATTACTTTCCCAGAAAATCGCTAACTTACCCTAACTTTGTGTCAAAAAAATTAATAAATATTTTTTGCATTTTTGAAAATTTTATTCAACAAAAATCAAAAACCTAGTGTTTGCTGTCAAGTATTTCATTAAGCACATTTCAAGTATTAAATAAGCCAGGTATTACGCATATCCGTTAGCAAATTTTTTTTAGGGCATTTTGATTCTCGGGGATTTCAAGGTTTTTTTTTTTTATTTTTATACATTTTTATTTTAAAACAAGGTTTTAATAATATTTAATCAATATTTTTGTATATGCCTTTTTATATGATTGTAATAACTTTATTTAAAAATACTATATTTTCTGTTGATAGTTAACCCATGTTAACCTGGGGTCAAATATGACCCACGTAAGAAAAATGCAGCTTTGTGGCAAAATTTATAAATAAAATAAAGAAAGGAATAATTTAATTTATAGTTATTCTAAAAAATTTTCGTTAACCGTTTCTAGTCTTCGAGTAGGTCAATTAAGTAAAAATTAGAACTTAAAACTTTTCCATAATAATAATTTTGAGGGAAAAAAATTTACACTATTAAATTTAAAATACGTTTTTCGAAAATACTCCTGAATATGTACAAAAAAATCAATTTTAATATGAATACAAATGTCTGAATGTATACTAAATAATTAATTTTAATTAATTTTAAAATGTAAATAAATTACAATTAGAAACATAAAAAAAATTTATTTTATGTCATCTTTGTGATTTTTGACTCTTTAAAATACGAGGGTCAATTGTGACCCCATGAAAACACAGGTTAACTATGAACACGAAAAATTATACTTTATAATAAAGTTATTACAATTATATAAAATAGCATACACAATAACATTGATAAAATATTACAAAAATCTTATTAAAAAAAAAAGTCTATACAAATTTAAAAAAACGTTGAAATCCGCTAGAATCAAAATGCTCTAACAAAAATTTTTGACAACGGATATCTGTAATACTTGGCTTATTTAATACTTGAGATGTGTTTAATAAAATACTTGACAGCAAACATCAGGTTTTTGATTTTTGTTGAATAAAATTTTCAAAAATGCAAAAAGTCACTTTGAGGTACCCCCAAAATATTTATTAATTTTTTTGACACAAAGTTAGGGTAAGTTAGCGATTTTCTGGGAAAGTAATATTTTTTATCTGAGTAGTTATGATTAAACCCAACACAAAAACTATTTTATATTTTTTTAATTTTGAAGAAAAAAAATTAGAATTTTTTTTTTTAATTATGACCATTTTTCCAAGGGGCCCGATTTTCAAGGGCGATGCGGGACATCTTCCCGTTATGCTAGAACTCTAATTTTTTGCATGGTGAATTTTTGTACCCAAACAAATATTTTAAGAGGGGGGCAGCCCCAAAAATCGCAAATTGAAAAATAAGGACCACCCTAATAAACATATTGGAATTATTATGTTTTGGGAATTATTATGTTTTGTTTTTTAATTAATAATTTTTTTTTTTATTTCTAGATTTTTTATTTAATTCACAATGTGGAAGTCCTGTAATTTTTATATGTATCTTCAAAAAAATCACCAACAAAATTTCGATTTAAATTTCAGCAAAATATATTAACTAAAGTAATAATATTATACTAACAATGGAGGTATCCCGTCCTGGACCGGCATATCTTAATGAACTCCGAATATTTTGTAGAGAAAAAAAAATTAAAGGGTCCGGGATTTTTTTTTTGAGCTGCCCAATCTTATGTTTAGGCGTTACTAAGTGGTGTTAAAAAATGATTGCTCCATTTAAAGTAACTATAGACAAATTTGGTATCAAATGAAAGGTTTTTTTAAGACACATTCATCAGTGTACAAATTATGTCCAAAAATGTTCAAGTATTTTTGTTATTAAAAATATATATATTAAAAATATATATATTAAAAATGCGTTTTATTAAGGAGTTTTAGTTGTATTAAGTTTAAAATAATGCATAGCACTGCCTATTTAATTTAATCTTGTCTGAGTGTTTCCCGATATTCGAAAACGTTTGGTTTTTATGCGATTTTTATCGCAGAGCCTCTTTCCTCTATATTTCAAATAATTAAAAAATATGGCAACTCTGTGTCCACTATATAGGCAATATTGGCTTCAACATTTTTGTTTTATTGAGTACTTTAACCCTGCGTACAAATAAATCTAGTTTCGGTAAATTAAAGACAAGTTTTCATACAAAAACAAATTCATTTGTAACCCTACTTTTTATCCCTTAAACGTGAAATTGGGCAACTAAAAAACTGCGTGTATTTTTTTTTTTGCCCCTTGACAACATATCCAAAGTTTATTAAAATCTGCGAGTTCGTGTCGGTATACATACCTCCATTGTAAGTTTTTTTCAATCTACTAAGCTCCAGCAAAATTTTTTGTTGATTTCAATACGTCGATTTTCATTTTGTTGTGAGGAAAACTATTTGCTGAATTTACTTATTTTTTACTAAAAATCAACTCACTGATTTTCAGCAAAACACCAAATATGCTGTTAACTTTTTTTACGGATTTTTTTTTTTGTTGAGTGTAAGTACTTTTTACACCTAAAAGTTCAGGCCGAAAAATGTTTGACATAAGAACTAAAGTATACTTTTCCAAAGGTATAATGTATGATGAATCCAATCTGGTCCCAGAATCACTCTCCGACATCAGGCGTTTGAGCCATTTTAACGGGTGTATAGTGTCGTTTTTGATCAAATTCACCGATTTTTCACCTTAATGGAAATATATTTTTTATAATACTTTTAACGGCAGCCTGGAGTGACTACTCTTAACCTTTTTTTTCAGTTTCTGAATTTTTAAGACAACTTATTTCCTAACGAAAATATTGTAAATTGCAAAGTCCCGCAGTGTAAAATTTAAAAAAAAATCGAATTTACCGACGATACCACCGACGGTAATTTCATATATAATAAGATATATATATTAAAAATTTAAAAACGGAAAAATTTGTAAGAGTAGTGTGTTCAGGTGCCCCTAAAAGTATTATAAAAAATATATTTCCAAGAAGGTGAAAAATCGGAGCATTTTGATCAAAAACGACACTTTTTCCGTTAATATAGCTCGAACGCCTAATGTCGGAGAGTGATTCTGAGACCAGATTTGGATTCAACCTTTAGAAACATATACCTTAGTTCTAGTGTCAAATATTTTTCGGCCTGAATCTTTAGGTGTACAAGGTACTTACATGTACTCACGAGTGCTTCCCACTGTAGATAGATGGTTTAAACAACGAACTCAATTTTATGGAATGCAATCATTCATACATATTTTTTGGCGAACTTTTTACGAGTATATAAGACTTACTAACTAGTATATGAATAAAGTAATTGCCTTTTGTTATAGATTTACTTTAAGTACGCTACATGAGATATTGTTGATTTGAAAAGATTTCTTGTAGTGGTAAAAACCTAATATGGACCGAATGAACATAAGGTTTTCGAGCCATCAATGAAGAGGAACTGATTTTTGTTTGATAATAAATGCCCATAAAATATATATAGCCCACTGAATCGAAGGACCATAAGTCGTTAACATAAATATTTTTAAAGAATGACCATAATCCATTTATTTTAGACTTGTTCGAAGGACCATAAATAGTAAATCTAAATATTAACAAAAAAATACTTAATGATCGAGGTAAACTTGAGTCTAGTTTGAAGAACCAAAATTAAGACTTTAGAACATCAGATCAGTTTCGTTCTGTTCAGTTCAAAGGACCCTAAATAAAATTTATTTCTAGAAGAAACCATATTTAAAAAAAAAATCCCATAATCCATATATTTTAAAATAGTTCGAAGAACCATAATTATTCAATATAAATATTTCAGAAATAGTGTATGAAAAGCTTATCGGTGGATTCATTGAGTTAAGTACGAAGAGCTATTGACCCCCCACAGAGGGCTATTGACTCCTTCCTAGGACAAGACCATGTAAAAGCGACCGGTCCCTATCATAATGATTTTTTCACGTGACGTGTGCTGTGATAGCTCTCTTCCCGCGGGGGTACTACTAAAACTTAATTAATAATGCAAAAAAAATCGCCAAAAATTGGGTAATTTTTTTATAAAATTGGAAAAAAAATTACAAAATTTAAAATAAACACCAAATTAAAAAAAAGCCAAAAAATAAAAAAAAAATCGGCTAAATTAAAAAATCTCTACAATTCAAAAAAAAAATCCAAAATTCAAAAATGTCAAAATTTAAAAAAATGCCAAAATTTAAAAAAATTTCAAAATTTAAAAAATTACCAAAATATAAAAAATCTCAAAAATTAAAAGTAGTCAAAATTGCAGAAATTAAAAAAAAAATTGACAATACTGAAAAAACACCTAAATTGCAAAAAAAAAAAAAAAATCCCATATAATTGGGGAAACAACATTTTAAAAAATCGGTTGAACTGAAAAAATTGTTAGGACTTTTTTAGTTTTAGAGATTTTTTAAATTTTAAAGATTGTTTCAAATATTAGCGACTTTTTAGATTTAATCGATTTGTTTTCTTTAAATTTTTGGAGATTTTTTAAAGTTAGGTATTTTTTCCAATTTGTAATAAAAATGGAAAATTTTGCATGCTCCAAATTCGTTTTCAATTAAACATTCAATAGATATTATTAAACTTTTAATTGAAAGTGAGTTTAATTTTAAACAAAATTTTAATTGATATTTTATTGAAAATAAATTTCTCTGTATACCAGTTTACTATTGTAGACTAGTTCGAATGACCATTAATAGTAAATATAAATATTAAAGAAAAGGGGATGCAAATTTTATCGGAACTTCTTCGAATTCAGTTCGATGCACTATAATTATTACACCCAAAAAAAAGACTCGATCGTGACTACAGTATTTGTGGCCAATCAAATGTTTGGGTTACTGCTACAGATTTTTTCGTTGTTGATTGATACTCCAAACTGTGAATGCGGTATGGTGCAATCTGTTGACCATTTAACATTTACCTGCCCAAACGGCCCTAGCAATTCTCGTCAAACGCTTATAATGAAACTGAATAGTTTTGGTCTTCAAACTCTCAAAATCGATGATATTTTGAGATCAAACAACTTTAATATGTTTAAAGCACTTCACAAGTTTTATACCGATACTAACATTAAGATTTAGTTCCAGACACCGGATTTTATAAGAGAAAAATTAATTTAAACATTTTTGACAACTTATATTCCCAACTATAAAATAAGAATCCCAGAAATATAATAACTCAACAATAAAAGAATCCCCACAAAGGTGGCAACATAGATTATTTGTCTCCGGTCACCTTTTATTTGCTGACACCCGTCAGTACGAAGAAGAAGAAACGATTTTTTCGTTTGTGATAATAATCATTTGATTGAAACAACAGAAATTCTAACACGACAATAGAATTTCGATTGCCTCAACAAAATACGGTTATAACAACCAAAAAAATGCGATAGGTACAACCGCACCAATCGATATGCTACAAATACGGTTGCTACGTTCAAGTCTGTTTTCTGAATGTACAAATTCATACTTTTAGTTCGAAGGACCATAAATGGTATTCATTTCCGAAAGAAACCCTATAGTAGTAGACTTTGCATTCGTTTTAAATCGATTACCACACAATTTTCTTTATTTTTTCATAAAGTTTTCAATAGGTGGGAAAGTATGTGAAAAGTATACGAGCACAAGAAAAAAAAAAAGTTACCACAGAGTTTGACAATAAAAATTGATTTGTTAATATATTGTTGAAAATAAAATATTTGAGTTACCAAACTAACATCTATAATTTAGTAATTTTCCTTAAGGCTTAACATACAAAAAGTATTGTAAGATGTATTTATTTTTTTTTTTGTTAAATTACACTTTTTGAAAGTTTTTTTTTTTATACGTTCCCCCGAAAGTAGAGTATGAAATATATATAAAAGTGTGTTCACTTTTGCGTGTACTTATAAATGTATCCAAAAAAAAAAAAAACGAAGATAGTTTTATAGCCAATTTGGGTAAAGAAAGTAGAATTTTAGTTTTCTTAAGTGCAATTTGTAATTATTCAAAATCATCGTAAATAAAAATTGAAAGTTTAAGTCTCTGGCATAATATATGTTTTGAAATAAATATTTTAATGTTTATTTTTTTTCTGTTCTTTCAAAATATAAAGATATTAATGTCTTTGAGTGGAGAATTGATGACATTTTTCGAAAACAATTACATTCACTTACGTATAAATGATATTTAAACATAAAAATAAATGGTTGTAATCACAGTGGGCATACAACTGTGGGCATACAACTATAATAAGAAATACATTTTAAAATATATTTAATTTCAGAAAAGTTTTAAAGCAAAAATTTAAACATATTTGTTATAAAACCTGCTTATCTTTAGAAGCTATTTTTAATATATTTTTAAACCGGTTCGTTTTGTGTTAACTCATTAATGGAACGACATAAATCCGCTGAACATTTTTTAACCAAACTTTGCAGATACTAGGGCGGATCAATAAGTCCGTGACTTTTCGAATTTCATTCGTAGTTATATGAAATGCAACAATACTCCAATCAAGTACCACTATGGGGACTCTGCACCATCGATTTCAATGGTAAAAAAAGTGGTTTACTGACTTTCGTTGTGGTCGCATAAGTACAGATGGAGCTGAATGTTCTGGACGGCCAATTGAGGTCAATACACCCGAAAATGTCGAAAAAAATCCGCGATATGGTGTTGGCCTATCGAAGAGTAAAAGTGCGTGAGATTGTTAATGCCATAGGCATTTCATATGACAGTGTGGTTTCGATTTTAAATGATCAGTTGGGTTTAAGAAAGCTGTCTGCAAGATGGGTGCCGCATTTGCTCTCAATTGACCATAAACGTAATCGTGTGACAACTTCCAAGTATTGTTTGGAGTTGTTTAACCGCAATTCGAATAAGTTTTTGCAGCGTTTTGTAACTGTGGATGAAACATGGATCCATTACAGCACTCCTGAGACCCAGCATCAGTCTAAACAATGGGTTTCTCCGGGTGAACCGGCTGAGAAGAAGGCCAAGGTAAGTTTGTCGGCCAATAAGGTGATGGCAACAGTTTTTTGGGATGCACGCGGGATAATCCACATCGATTACCATTAAAAGGGAAAAAACAATAAACGGCGAATACTATGCCAACTTATTGGACCGATTCAACGAGGATTTAAAAAAAAAAAACAGCTGCATATGGCCAAGAAAAAAAGTTCTTTTACACCAAGATAATGCACGGGTACACACGTGTGCAAAATTCCATGAATTGGGCTACGAATTGGTACCTCATTCGCCATATTCTCCAGATTTAGCCTCCAGTGACTATTTTCTATTTCCAAACCTAAATAAATGGCTCGGTGGAAAGTGATTTAGCTCCAAAGATGAAATTATTGATCAAACAAATGCCTATTTTATGGTCCTCGAAAAATCCTATTTTTTGGAAGGGATACAAAAATTGGAGAAACGTTGGACTAAGTGCATTGAGTTAAAAGGAGATTATGCTGAAAAATATTTTTTTTTTTTTTGCAAAAAAAACTGTGTTTTATTCAAAAAGTCACGGACTTATTGATCCGCCCTCGTATATAAAACCATGATTCATTAAGAAATTTTTGTAATTTTTTATTTTTTTTGCCCTACAGCGCTCTCTAGTGGAAATATTGGCAACCAAAGTTGAAACTATGACAGTATATAAATAATAGACGGTTGAAGATATTTTCAAAAATTTATATTTTGTATAATTTTGTGAACAAATCGTTATTCCAAAATGTAAGAAATATTATTCTTTGCAGTTAACCGATTTTAAATTTTATTTTTTTGTAAAAATATTGCATTTTGGAACATTTTTTAAATTGCCATATGGCAACCCTGACGATACAATTTTTATAAGTTTGGTAGTGTTTTAATAAAAAAAACCATTATTTATGTTTTGAGTGAAAACGAAATAAATTTTGGAATATTTTAGACATTGTGTATTTGAAAAGTTCATCGTTTGATCGGTAAGATCTTCAAAAATTATATACAATCGATGAACTATTTTTTTAGTAGAGACATACATATTTTTTTTCTCAACATAACAATCAAAACTATAAAAGATTGGAATGTTTTATATTTTTCAATAATTTTTAAAAAAAAGTTCATCCAAAAAGTTCAAAAATAGATTTTTTCAAGTTATTCTTTGACAACTCCGGACAACAATTTTTCACAATTACTTTATACACGATTGAAGTCAATATGTTGAATAATTTTAAGTCTTTTCAATCACTTAATTATCTGTTTCCAGGAAAAAAATATAGCCGTTTAAAAGTTCTGGGTCGAACAAGGAACACTGTGTCAAAAATGAGTTAGAGAATAAAATGAGTTAGGGAATATAATGTTTATTTAAATTGTGTTTCAATTTCAATATTTGTATATTCAATTATAAGTTTAATTGAATACGGTTGTATTAAGGAAATTGCATTTTTAGCGACTTTGTTCCAACTTTGACTTTTTTCTACATTTTTTTTTTAATTTTCATGATTTTTTAAAATTTTGGCAACTTTTTCCAAGTTTAGAGATTTTTTTTTGTATTATAGCGATTTATGCCTCAAATTTTGGCGATTTTTTTTTGCATATTTTAATTCAATTTTTAATAGTATCTACTAAAAACAATATCTATTAAAAACAATATTCAATTAAATTTTTAATAGATCTGATTAAAACTTTAATTGAAAATAAATTCACAAATTGTAACAATAACACCAAATTCAATTAAACTTTTAATTGAATCAATAAATATTTTAATGAAACTCGATTTTAGTTTTTTTCTGTGTACAAACACAACACACTTATTATAGTACTTTAATTCATAAAAAATCTTTCCCTTTTTTCCTTTTTTTTTAATAAAATATTTGGAATATTTTTCAAAGCTTTTTTATTAGTTTATAATAAAACTATTTGCATACATGTTTCTAAATATTTTCTACATGTTTCTAAATATTTTACTAATACGACATGTTCACTAAACTTGAATATTTTATACTTCTTCTTCCGTATTTGTCAATTCGTTTTCCGAATATTAGCGACCAATACAATTGAAGTAGATTATAAAGGGTCCGCCATCTAACGTTTTTTTTTTCAACTAGTGCTTATTACGTGAATGGTAACACTTACCTCATGTCTGATTTGACAGATAATTAGTTTTATCCATCCTTCCGATGAACGAATATGGTCCGTATGTTCGTTATCTTGTGAAAAAAGTGAAAGAAACTGGCATCCTCATCGATAAACCAAAGCGTGAAAAGCCAAAAACAGTGCCTACACCCGAGAATATTGCTGCTGTGGCAGAAAGTGTGCGTGAAGCGCCATCAACATCAATTCACCGTCGTTCTCAACAATTGAACATTTCGGAGACATCATTGAGACGAATTTAGCATAAAGACCTTGGTATGACGCCATACAAAGTCCAATTGGTTCAAGAGTTCAAAAAAAAAAGTTATTTGGCGGACCCTTTATTACATTGCATGATAAATAATTTGATAATTTTTTTCATAACTTCTGCAAAAGCGTCCCTATTTCTCGCCTCGCTTAGGAGATTTCCCACATCTCGGATACCAGTCCATTCTTGTATGTTATTAAGCCACGTAGTTTCTTTTCTTTCTCTAGTAGGTCTACCTTCAATATTAGCTTTCGTAATGGTTTGTTAAAGCTTATATTTTGGGTTTCTCATAATGTGACCCAAGTATGCCGTTTTTCTTGAAAATAGTGGCTAAGAGCTCTCTCTTTACAGTGGCTCTCTATCGCGGTTGTACTTGGCTTAGTAGTTCGTTGTTAGATATAAAGTGGGTCAATGGTATTTTCAGTATTCGTCGGTAGATCCACATTTCGAAGGCTTCCAGTCTTTTTACGTCAACTGCTTTAATAGTCCACACCTCCGTTACATATAGGAGTACTGACCATACATATGTTTTGACGAATCTAAGTTTAGTTTCAAGGTTAATGTCATGGCCGGTGAGAACTTTCTTATATTTGTTTATTTTGCACTGAAAACAATATTAAAAAATACGCAACTACTGAAACGCAAACATCGCATTACAACGACCTCTGCTGGTTTTGGTTATCAAAATAATGTTTTTATATTTTAGTAAATTCACCAAAAAAAAATAGTTCAAAATTTAGTATTTCATCAAGCCAAAAATAGCAACATTTTTAACTAAAATCTCAATTTGTACTAAAAATTAGTTTAAAACCTGCAATGTTGGATTACTAATGGCTTTACCAATTTTTCTACTAACTTTTTTCTATGAGTGTACATACTATTAAAACTTTAATTGATATTGCAAAAAATCGCCCAAAAATTTGGAAAAAAAGGCTAAAATTGTCAAAATTTAAAATCACAAAAATTTTTAAAAAATTTCGGAAATTTTGACTGTTTTTTTTTTATTTTATAGATTTTTTACATTTTGGAGGTTTTTTTTTTTAATTTTTATGGAAAAAGTAGAAGAAGTCTTGACAAAATTTAAACGCCAAATTATTGTCCGGAAAATGCACTACGCGATTCATATATAAATTAGTATATCGGAGACGTAAAGCGTAATTTGTTACTTTTTTGTAATTTTTGGTATAATTGTCCAATAAATGATTCGATAGTTTGGAACGCCATTGTAAAAAAAAACTCCAAATTGTTGTCCGAGAAATATCCTAGTAAATTCATATGTAAACTAATATTATGGAACCCGTAAACGTCTAATTTTTTGCTTTTAAGGTACGACATTTTTTCCATTTTTTTTCTAATCAGAAAGACCTTATATAAAAGTTTCATCGCTATTTTCCCTTAAGTCACTCTAAATTTTATTTTGTCACTACTTGTTTGCAAAATATTCATAAGGATATAAATCATTTTTGATGTAGGAAGGCGCTTTTTTGTTGTTCTTTTCATAATCTAGTCGTCAAGTGACAAATGTTTACCATATGTGCTGCTACTACACAAATGTCAAAGAGTCAATTATCATAAATTTGAATATAATAAAAGTTCAAAGCCACTCAAGAGTAAATGATTATGTAAATGATTATCATGTTAACTTAATATCACTATTACACCTACACTCAAAGGAATAGCTTCATCATATTTATGAAAAACTTCATAAATACGATAAAAAAAAACTTAATTGATTTGCGTAAAATGTAACACTTCATAACAGTTCAAGTTGAAGACAAACTTCATTATATTTATGAAATGTTTTCTATATATGAGGAAGTTTCATAGCTTTTCATGAAATATTTATTGAATGTTAACCTTTTTATTTATTAACCTTTTTACTACCGACTTTTGGATAGTTGATATAGTTCAATTTGAACTTCAGATTCTTGTTTGGGGTCCTTAAATTATAAAGAAAATGTTGACATGTACGCCCCCTCCTACCTACCAAAAAATGGTTGCAGAAATCGAACTTTTAAAACTTTTTAGCAAATTTTTACCAAAAATGCTTTGTTTGATTTTGTTTTTAGACGAAGCTACGTGAAAAATTTCGTGTTTCTAGCTTTGCTAGTTTAGGAGATACTCCAAACGACCATTTTTTCGGAGATAAATGCGGATTAAAAAAATCGGACTTTGTTAACAAATAGCACGACTATATTTACCTGATGAAAAGATTATGCATATGATGATGACCAATATCCTAATGAACATATTTAAACAAAAATATAGTCTTAATGAAAATGAAAATGAAAATTATTCAAGTTCGAGGCCATACTCTATATTTCTTTATTAGGATATTGTCCTAACAAATAATCTACGAGTATAGAGTTTTTGTTTTCAAATTTATTAATTGACGACTTTCAGGAATGTGTTGATGGATCTATTTCGGGAATTTTCTAGGTTTCCATCATCAGAACACGTTTTGAAAGAAGTGACAATCCCATGTAAAACATCAAGCATTCATATAAACAAGTTTTCTCACTAAACGCGAACTAATATATGAGCTCGAAGTTAAAGATTATCACCATTGATCAAAAATAAATTGAAAACTTGTTTGTTATGTACAAGGTCTACCTTTGGTAGATATTGAATACAAGTTTTATGTTTTTCCTTTTTATTTGCACACTTGTTTTGTTTAAAAGAAAAACAAAAACAAAATGTACAGGTGGAGTAAACAAGACCGTACTTTGTCTGTTATACAAGTTTGATATACTTTTTCAAAATTTTGACCTTTGACCTCATTATGGTACGGGTTGGCACCATTCGATCAGTCTGAAAATTGGCTGCATCAATTTTGGAATCAAATCGCATATTTTCATCGCTACCCACATTTAAAATTCCAAAAAATAAAAAACCCCATATAATCTACGCCAGGTCTAATGTACAATTTTAGACAAATTGCGAATTTTGCATATAAAACGCTTTGATAGAATAACTTTTTTCTTAATAACTAATAAAACTCATATTAAATGACTCTTTCCACAGTGTGAATACTTGATTATCCCGATTAATTTAGTTAATTAATATTTAGAGATAGAATTCGGTAAAACCGAAAAATTAAAAAAAACGCTTAGTAGCTAGTTTTATTTTAAGCTTTGGGAATCAAATATGTACCATAAATATTAATACTGCCCAGGTAGAAATTACCAACCGTACCAAAAACTTAGTACTGGCAAAACACTACTATTTTTGTCAAGTTCATTGTTTTTATTGTGTTGTTCGTTTTTATGTTTTTATGCATTCATTTAAGTTTAGTTGTTATGGACCGCTTCGATAGTTGTTTTTACTACCATTGTAGTTGTTTTATAAATAGTTAAAAATGACTACATCATTCCAGCAAAAAATAGAGCTTAACAGAAGCGCTTCCGGAAGGCATTATTTAATTACGAAGCGCTTCCAAAGCATATCCAGAAGGCGTTGTGGTGTAATGGTTAGCGCGCTGGACTGTTACACAGATGGTCCCGGGTTCGATTCCCGGTGACGACAACATCAATTTAGAAAAATTATATGAATGAGTTTTCTTTCTATCGCTTATATGTATCGCTGCGCCCACCTTCGGTGTTCCCATAGCACTTAACCCCGCCGAAGTAAAATAATGAAGCAGGGCCATAAACCAAAATGCTTCAATAAATTCGCCAACCTTCATCAGGCGGCGAGCAATAACTGTATCATCTCGCGCAATTACAGTGTTGCCATGTTTGAAGCCCTTCATCTATCACCACCTTTCATCTCTCCACTATCCCCTTTCCAAAGAAAGTAACACATTAATAAATAGAAAGAATTTCCTGAGTGTTGCTTCTCATTTAAAAAAAAAAAAAAAAAGCAGGTGAAAAGCGCTTCTTTCATGTGTTGCCATGTTTGAAGCCCTTCATCTTTCACCACCTTTCATCTCTCCACTATCCCCTTTCCAAAGAAAGTAACACATTAATAAATAGAAAGAATTTCCTGAGTGTTGCTTCTCCTTTAAAAAAAAAAAAAAAAAAAAAAACAGGTGAAAAGCGCTTCTTTCATGTGCTCCTTGCAACAATAAATTCATGACAATATTAATGCTTCATGATATGCATTCTTTATTGCGTCATTGTAAGCATTATTTACTGCTTCAAAAAAGGCATTTTGGGAAGCACTACAGAATGCCTTCCGTAATTGCTTCTTAGTATGTAAGGCGGTGAAGCGCTATTTTGGAAGCATAAAATGTAGTTACTGCTTACCAAATCCAGGTTATTTTTTGCTGCGATGGTTAGTAATTTTTATGACAAATACAGTCATCGCCTTTTTGACTACATTTCTAGTCATTTTAATTGTAATTTTTAGTAATTTCTACATTCTTAATTTCCTGAGTGTACATATTTTAAAAAATATGATAGTAAGGCTGAATGTTTTTATTTTAGTAAGTTTTACTATTTCTGCTATTTTAAAAAAATAATAATTTTAAAATAATTTCCTTGAATTTTACAAAATTTTTAATTTACACGAAATTTTTCTTCAAAAAACAATTTATGAATTAAGTTTTCTATCAAAAGAGCTTAATATTTGTTTATAAGATAATCTCATTTTGCTTATTTTTAGCACTTTTTATAAATGTCGTCTGAAGACAATTTTTAAAGTGTTAATGTTGAAGGTTTTCAAACTCTCAAATTTTAAGTTTATACAATTTTTTTCATTACATCAATCTTTTATATTTAAAAATAAAAAAAAAATACATACGAAAATCCTTAGTAAACAATAAATTTATTTACAAATACCTTTATAAGACTATAAATTTAGCACGCACATACTCGTATAAATATTTGCTAAAATGGCTTCAATAGTATACAAAATAATTCACGACAATGTGTGTTCACAATTTTTAAAATTATACAAAAAGTAAAACGTTTATTTAAAAGGAAAAAAAATATTTACCATTAATTTCACAAAAATATTTATATTCTCAAAGTTAAGCCACAAAATAAAATACGATTTATTTAAATTGATTTAAAAATATTAAAAAAAAAAAAAAATGGTCCTTCGGTAGGGATTTTTTTTTTTAATTTCAGCGTATGAAAATATATTTTAACAATATTTTTAACAATATAAATTTGATATTTAAATCATTTTTAACAGACTTAAAAAATATAAGACGATGCACTTAAAAAAATCTATTTAATGTGATTCGAAGGACCAATAGTAATTTCTTACTTGTAAAAGATTTTTAATCACATAATGACTCAATAATTTTTAATCAATGGTGCACTTATATTTCTTACGAAAAATTATAGAAGTTTTTTTTTTAACCATATACAAAAATATTTTCTCTTTCTTAGCCCTTTAAGGACCATACATTTTCTGCCAAAGCAATTTTGTAATCGTCGTGAGATCTGACCTAATAATAGTTGTGTAAACAAAATTTGTTTCCCTAGGCCCCCTTCTTGTCACTCATTTCGAGCGGCGAAAATAACTGATATTTGGCGACCACGCAGTTTTGGCTGAAGGGATTTTCATGTTTTTCATGATCTACAACTATGCAGACGATGTACAACTTTATATAAGTTGTCAACCATCTAGTATCGATGATTGCATTGGAAGGATTAACTACGATCTAAATAATATTATGAAATGGGCATCAACGAACGGACTTTGTTTAAATGCAAAAAAGTCTAAAGCCATGATTATTGGAAAACCCAGATCTGTAAAAACTGTTTTGCCATCAATCCTATTAGGCAACTCAATAATTGAAATCGCTGATGAAACTGCCAAAAACCTCGGAGTAATTTTTAATGAGAAACTAAACTGGTCTAATCACATAAATGTTATTTGTGGCAAAACTCATTCAATGTTAAGAAATCTATGGATGACACAGTATTTCACACCTTTTGAACTTCGAATGCTACTAGCGAAAACTTATTTATTGCCAAAACTAATGTAAGGATGAGAACTATTTGCTAGCTGTGACACTTTAAATATGAAAAGGCTTAATGTAACGTATAATAATATTGCCAGGTACGTGTTTGGCCGTAGCAGGCGAAGCAGAATATGGCACTACGCTAAGCAAATCTGTAACTTAAATCTTGAAAATCTGCTAAAATGCCGTACACTAATGTTTTTACATACTCAAAACAACCTGAATATCTATACAGAAGAATTGTTTTTTCACAATCTGACAGAGGGAACAATATCAATGCGATTCGATATCGAAAAGAGATATCAAACAGACATTTCTTCTTAAATGCCTTTCGTCTTTGGCGCCAACTTCCCGCAAATATTCAAACTATTAGCAATGCGATGCAATTCAAATCTGCAATATTTAAACATTTTGGATAACTAGAATCAAATTTTTTTTTCCTTATATGTTTTAATTGTTAAACTGTTAATTCTGCTTATTTTTGTTTTTATATAAAATGATGATTAATAAACTTAGTAAAATTGACTTATTTTTATAATTGTTAACAATATCAAGCATGTCAACTTAAATGTTATACTTTATTTTTATTATTTTTTTTTTAAAACCACTACTTTTATTAGTTAAGTTAATGTACTACTTAGTGAATATTATTTGATTTGATCTTGCCATAATTGCAATTATAACACAATCTACCCAGTACTGTAATATAAGACTAGTTCTTGTTGTACTGTATTGAGTCAATTAATTAAATAAATAAATAAAATAAAAAAAAAATAACACTTAAGTTGCAAAAAAATTGGCTCCATATACCATCTCCTTGCCACTCATTTCGCTTTTCAAAAATTTTGAATTTTTCCTTTAAATAAAGAATATTTTAAAAACGTTAAGTTTTCTTTGATCTTCTTTTATTTAATTCTTCGTATTTTAAACGAGCTTAAGATCCTTTATTTATAAATTATAATTATTTATTTCCAATATTTCGTCTCAACATTGGGTGCCTTCTTCGGGGAACAATTATTATAATTTAATTGAAAAATTTTTGTTTTGATTACATGTATATAAGTTTTTAATTATTAAAACATAAATATTTCAATTAAATTATAATAATTGTTCCCTGAAGAAGTCACCAAATTTGGAGACGAAATATTGGAAATATATAATTATAATTATAAATAAAGGATCTTAAGCTCTTTTAAAATAAGAAGAATTAAAGAATAGTTTTTTCCAACTTTGAGGATTTCTGACGGGTAAGAGAGACCAGATAGAGATTTATCCATTACATTAGGACATATTTAGTCTATATTTTAGCTGGACAATTGTTAGTGCCAAAAACGCTTGGTCAAGCATACTTGCCTGTGGTCGTCCAGGGTTAACTTAAAACTTTGACGATGGTCATAAACAGATATCACTAAATGCTCATAAATAACAATTTTTTATACACAGAAAAAAACTAAAATCGATTTTCAATCATGAATGGTAACCGATTCGGTGAAGTGATCGGTAAGGGTAAAGTTATTTTATTTTATTTCGGTAACGGTATTTTAGGGGTAATGATATTTCAGTTATTGCGGTAACGTTTCTTTTTAGCGATAACGATATTTAAGTTATTTCGGTAACAAAATCACGCATAAGCACTTGGACTTTATTCACACCCACGCAAATTCACAAAAAAAAAAAAACTTATCGAAAAGAACGAAAACGTAAAAATTGAGGTAAATTGTGAATGATGTTTATCTCAAAATTACTTGGAATATGAATTTTTGCCATTTATTTTGTATTTTAAATCGTTGAAAATATTAGGAAATTTTACCAAAAAAACTACAAGACAAACATCTATATTTGTACGAACAGTGCGCCAATTTTTGGAAACTAAAATCGTCATTTTTAAAACAAGAATTCTTCAAAAAAATCGTCATATTAAAATAAGTTTTACTGATTATAAAACTCGAAAATATTACAAACAAGGCAACCATAAAATTTATATATTATATATATATGTATATATTTATATATTATATATATATAACTGCGTTATTTGTTATTTATTCGTTATAAAAATAAAAATTTATAACTGATGGAATTTCAACTCAAGAAATTGAAATAATTATCAAAAATAACTTTACTTTTGCCCGAAAAAATAAAAACCAAAAAATAACTTTTATTTTTGCTCGAAAAAATAAAAATCAAAAATATTTTTTATGTTTGCTTAAAAAAATAAAAATCAAAAAAAAACTTATTTTTGCTAAAAAAAAATAAAAATCAAAATTTTAAAAAGCAATGTATTTTATCATAGACTGGTTCATAAGGATCAAAATGGTACACTTGAAACAGTTTTCCGACATTAACTTCTAGTTACTTTTTTTGGTTAAAAATTTGAAAATAACTGTTATTTTCGGTCCCTGATTTTCAAAAATTTCCTGCGATATATCAGCTAAAATTTAATCTGGTAACAATATCAACTGAATTCAAATTGAAAATATTTCCATAGCTGCAAAATACATTTAAAAAAATGTAATTGCATTAAAAATAGTTCTGACATAGAAATATAAAATTTTTTTCGGCAGTATTTAAAAATAGCCACACTTACAAAGAAACTAAGGTCTCGATCGTTCTGGTGCGATATGAAAAAAGGCTGAGATATTGATGTTTCAAGTTGAACTAGTAGAAAATGTTATTGGATTTGGCTCAATTGGATTCTGAAAATTCTAAAATAATTTTCTGAGTACATGTTTTAATGTTTTTCTAAAATTTCTTAAAAATAGCTGTTTTTGGAAGCTAAAATATTTGAAGTTGTAATAAAGATTTAAAATTATACTAATAAATATTTTTTTTTAAATTCTAAATATATACACTAAGCTAAAAAAAGTACTTTTAAAAAATGCAATTCGTACACGAAATATAGCCCTGAAATGTTCAGATAAAATAAGCCCTGAAATGTTCAGATGCGATAAGAAATAGCTGAGATGTAGCAGGTCGAAGTTCGAGTAGTATTGAAGATGTCTCAATTGGCTTCCGAAAAATTTAAAAAAAAATTTCTGTGTAAAATTTAAGTGTTAATATTTTTCTAAAATGGAAAATATAGAAAGCTATTTTTGAAAAAAATCGCTAAAAATAGTTAGCATTCTAGTACCAAAAAAGTCGATGTTGTCATTTATTAAAAAAAAAAATTATGAATTTTTCAAAAATGACAACGTTTTTAAAATCGAATGGGGGAAAAAGTGCACAATGCAATCAAAAATTGCATTTGCATTATGAATGCATTTTCGCTAGCAAGTGGTTGCTTTTAATTAAAAATCGTAAAAAAGGCAATTTCGGCTTCAATTTGCTTTTTAACTCTTAGAAATAGTATATCTAATTTTTGGAAATATGGCTCTACAAAGTTTACTACTTTCAGAATTATTATTGGTTTTTAAAAAAATTAGAAACGGGAATAAAAACGCGAGTTGACACAATTTCAAGAAACTAAAAACGGTAGTGAGAAATACACATCCTAGAGTAAGCGTATGCCAAATTTTAACAAAATCAAAGGACTGGAGTCCAAATAATTACAGTTTTTAAACGTTCTCTCATGGAATGGACGATATATGTAGTATATCCTATTATATTAAATTAGATATAATCTTATAGTAGTTATAACGTATCATTTGCCTTAATTGGATGACAACAAAATTCGGACAAAACTATAGAGTAAAGAAAAAAAACTAAGGATCCATGTTTTTTGGAGAGACAAGATTTTATCGAAAAAATATAATTTTTCGGTTGATAATATTTAAAAAATAAAAAGTTTTAACAGTTTTGCAAAATTTAAATTGTTGCAAAACTATAACGGATCTAACAATATATTTTTTTTTTGATAATGGTAGATCACAAAATAACAAAAGTTTTATAAAAAAAAAATTTCGAAATCTTGATTAAGAAGTTCGAAAAAATTTTCGAACTCTTAAAAGAAATCTCTAAATATTTCTCGTGTTAAGTTACAAATCAAAATTAAGCACATATCTTACAAATGGCATTAGTTTTAACTATCTATGAGAAATTTCAGACAGATCGGTTAACTAGATTGCCTGAAAAATACAATTTTTTAGATCAATGGTTATAATCTTTAACTCATATATTAGTTCTCATGTAGTGAGTAAACTGGTTTATATGAATGTTTGATGTTTGGCATGGGATTGTTACCGCTTTCAAAACGTGTTCTGATGATGGGAACCTAGCAAATTCCCGAAACAGATCTGTCAACACATTCCTGAAAGGGCTCAAATAATAAATTTTAAAACAAAAAGCTCTATAGATTATTTGTTAGCACAACATCCTAATAAAGAAATATAGAGTATGGCCTCGAACTTGAATAATTTTCTACAGTTATATTAGTTTTTGTTTTTATATACATCGAGATTATTTTTATGTTATTTTCAATTTATAACGAGCTTTCAACCTCCGTATATTTACAAAAATAAAGCAAATCAAACATATTAGCTAGGTTGATACTAGTATTTTGATCTGGCTGAAGATCTCATCAGAACCCGAAGTTTTAGAAAAGCTAGAGCCTATATAATAGGCAGAACTTTAACAAAAAACCTATTAATAATCAATTTTGCTCCATTCTTGTCTTCTTAGTAATCAAGCACGTGGTTAGGTCTTTTCCTAACAAGCATTTCATTTTCATTGCACAATTAAAGGTCGTAAAAAACATAATTTTTATTTTTAATAAAAATTATATCAAACTTTCGAATGCAACTTAAAAAAAAAATATAATTGGCAATATCTTTTGAAAAAATTAAAATTTTGCAAAACTGTTCAAATTGTTTATTATTTTTTTTTTTTTATTAATTAATAATCATATAATTACAAATTATATACTATTAACCTAACCGTGCACTAGCTACTATGGCCTTCGGCTCGTTGTAGCGAAAACAGACCAGTGCCTCTGGTGGGAATCGAACCCACGACCCCCGCACTGATAAGCCAGCACGCTACCAACTAGCCTACCGGGGCGCACAAAATTGTTTTATTTTTTAACTATTCTTAAACGAAAAATTTTATTTTTTGAAAAAATCTCGACTTTCAAAAAATCACGGACCGTTTAGTTTTATTTTTACCACATATCAAATCACTTCTAAGTGTATCTAAATCAATCGAATATGATACAATTAGATCTACAATGTAATCGGACCATTTTTCGGATGAAATTTTATATAATTAAGTGTGTGGCCATACTAAATTAGATACAACTATATAAGCTTGCCAGCAACATTTTATAGAACAGATTACCTCTGCAACCTGTTCTAGAACAACTTCTTTTACCACCGGTTACATGAAACCGGTTCTAGAACAGGTTCCCTGGGAGTCGAAATGTAAGGAGTCACTGCCCCAGAACCAGTTGTATAACTGGTTCTAGAACCGGTTCTAAAGCAACCTGTTCTAGTTTGGAGGTAAAGAACCTATTGGAAATAGGAGAAACTCTATACAAAAAGAATCGGTTGTAGAACAGAAATTAGAACCTCTTATAATATACCATAAGTTGTTCTGAAACCTGTTATTTGGATTTTACTATTTTGTTGGGTTCATATCAGTTTTTTTTAATCGGGCTATATCAAATTTGATACATTTATTTGTGGCATCATATTAACCGGGATATTTCAGTTAAGTGTTATCAACGTATAACCATCTTTTGTGCAGCAATTTAATATACCCCCAAAAAAATCCCTGTTTTATTACATGTAGACATTTTTAACCGTTTTATTTAGACAACGACAACAATTCCTTGGCCAAGAGTTATTTTTGTTACAATTTCTCAAACCAATTTCACACTTCTTGCTTTGAAATAAATTTTAAACAAAAGTTTATTTAGTAGTTATGTAGTTTTGTTGTTTCTATTTAACGCGAAATTTATTAGATTAACAAAAACTTGGTTTAACTAAAAATAACAACTAAAAAATATCTCTTTAAAATAACTTAATGCCAACAAAAAAATTTAAAATAAATTTATATTTTTACGCCACAAAAATCCATTGTTTCCTTTTTTTTTTTTTTTTTGTTTCTTCTGTCAACTTTACCTGGCCTCTTGAGATCACTCGAAAATTAAGTTGTTTTAAGTTGTTTTTTTTTTTCTCTGTTACAACTCCTGAATTTCTGTTTTTGCACTTTTGCATAAAGCTCTGGCACATTTGTCACAATTAACAAGACTTGTATGTGGAGATTTTATCATCCTTTTTATTTTCTTGTCCAACATTAAAAATCTGTTTTCCTATTTTTTTTTCACTCTCTGGGTGGTTTTTGTGGTTTTCATTGATATCATCTTTAACCATTATTTGACAATTGTTTTTAAAAACTGAAAAAAAAATAAATATCACTCCCCACTGAAGTGTGTTCAATAGGCTGCTTCTTATTTTGAAAACGTCGAAATTTTGAAAATTTAGAATATTACATAGGAATATACCTTATTACATTCTCATTAAACATTTTTTCATTAAAAACATCTTCAGAATCTAAGCACTTTTTTTCTACAAAAATGGTACTTTTCTAAAGAAAAATGTCTTTAAATAAATGAAATTTTCTATGTATAAAAACCTCCAGAACCTAAAATATTTTCTATATATTTCTATATTTTTAGTTAGAATATTGTTCTACCTCAAGTCCCAAAATCGAATATGGGCATTTCCTGGGGTCACGAACGTACGTTCGTATGCTTTTGATGTACAAAGTATATAGAAAACAAAAACTTTTCCTAGCATTTTTTTTTTTTGCGATTCGATAGCATTTTGGTAGCTCTATGTGTAGTGCAAAAGATGGATTTCATCGAGTTTAAGTTTTCGTAATGATAGTTATAAACATGTGGTCACGAACGTACGCAAATAGAAGTCAACTTTGACAGACAGTAGTGAAATTGTAAAAATCTGCGAAATGGAACGGAATATTCAAAAGCTATTAATTAATTTAAAAGTGTATTAATGTACACTCCGCATCATAACTATAGCCGCATTGCATTTTTCGGTTTATTGAATGTTCAAGATGTATTTTTCTGAACCTATTATGGTATATTACAGTGTTATAACAGTACTCTTGTTTTTGAAAATTTGAGCCATCAGCTGTTTGAATTGAGAAACGGCGACCTATAACTGTATTTCTCAGTGTTTCATAACTATAGCCGCATTTCAATAAAATCAGTTGAAATGAGTTCAAATCAAGTTTCGTGGCCAAATTATTTTTTTTTTTTGTAAAATTCGTTCCTCTATTATTTTTTAAACAAAATGCCACTTGGTAAATTTTTAAATGAAGTCGAAAAAGGCAAAATTTTAGCCTTTTTAGAAAGTGGTTTAACTTATTGCGAAATCGGACGAAAAAATAAGCGATCTGACAAAGTTATCCGAAATTTTGTAAAAAATAAAAGTGGATACGGGATGAACAAAACAGGGGGTCCAAAAAAAAAAGCTATCTGAGAGAGACCAACGCCGTATTATTAACACTGCTAGCAATTCTATGAAAAGTCTTTCGCAGATTGGTAATGAATGCGGCTTGAATGTGTCCAATTCTACAATAAGTAGAGTCTTAAAGGAGTCTGGAACGATAACAAGACAAAAGCTAATGACAATGCCAAAACTGCTACCTCGTCACAAACAAGCTCGACTAGAGTTTGCAAACCAACATGGAACAAGGTAAGTTTAAAGATTTCTTTTTTTCGATTTTTCTATCTTTTGTTTTTTTTCTATATTTATATTTTAGGTAATTTTTTCCGATGAGAAAAAATTCAATCTTGATGGTCCTGATGGTTTCAATAGTTACTGGAGAGATCTACGGAAGGAACCACGATATTTCTCAAAACGAAATTTCGCGGCGGTTCCTTAATGGTCTGGGGAGCATTTTGCAGAGACGGTATGCTTGATTTGGCATTTCCTAGCACTCGTATGAATTCGTTGGAGTACGTTGGAGTTCTCGAGGACAAATTGGTGCCATTTATTGAAAGTTCGAACACTGAGGGCCTAATTTTTCAGCAGGACAACGCTTCAATCTATAAAAGTCATCATACGCAAAACTGGTTGGAGTCTAAAAATATTAAAACTATGGACTGGCCCGCCTGCTCTCCGGATCAAAACTCAATCGAAAATTTTTGGGGAATATTGGCCCGCCGTGTTTATGCACAAAACCGCCAATATCAAAGTGTATTTGACTTAAAAGAAGCAGTTATCGATGAATGGCGGTCAATTAATGAAGAAATACGGACAAATTTGGTAGAGAGAGTATGCCCGACAGAATTTTTGAACTTATTCAAAATAAAGGAGGCCCTACCCATTATAATTAACTTTTTTTATTTAAGTTTGTTTTTTAACGTGAATTTTGTTAATTTTGTTAAAGTGCGGCTAAAGTTATTGAAACATCAATAAGTAGAAAAATGCACTATTTTACTGAAACTACAATGAATAAATAATTTTTTTTGTTGAATAATATATGTTTTTTATTATTTTCTTGTATATGGTAACTTAATAGGTCCGATTTTTTTTTTTTAAACTCATATACCAACTTAATCAAAGATGCGGCTATAGTTATGATGCGGAGTGTAGTTCTCTATCCAGTATTTACACAATAAAATATCTCTATTGGTTTTTGGTTTAATTGGCTTAAGTACCGGTGGCGAACGTACGGGTCGCGAAACGTACGATTTCTCCATATGTTTTATTTATATTATCACCATGCAATTTCCCATGATTATCTTTAAATTTCCTTAACAAAAACCTTAATACTCAATTTATAGTGTGTAGTAACAACTATATAAATTTTTTTTTTCAAATCACTTGATAATGCCCTTTCAGACTTTTTCATTGCTTTTCCCAGAGTTTGTTTACACTAATACGCTTCATGTTCTTCTGCTTGTTGAGCTTAATTTTTTTTTTCTTTTGTCGGTATTCTTTCAACCTTGCGCGTTTTTTTCTGCATTTGTTCCAAAACTTTTTTTATTTTTTGTTAATGCTAAGCGCCGTTTTCGCATCCTCTCAGCAGCTTTTTTTTTCACGTAAAGTTTTTAGTTTTTGAAGATCGCTTTTAATTTTGTTAATATAACCGCTTTTTTCATTTTGCGATTTATCACATGTTTTACCCATCTACGAAAGTATATTTGCGTTTTAAGAAAATAAATTCATTGTTTATGAACAAAATTTACTTACGGTCCGCGAACGTACGAAATTTTGGAAATAAAAAAGAAAAGTTTATTTAATTGTAACCCCGAGTTTTTTTTTTGTTGACAAATTACTGACACCGAACTTAATTAAAATGTGTTATGTCTGGCACCTGTTGACGTTTAATGTAAAGCAATTACAATAAAATGATGTTTTCGGTCGCGAACGTACGATTAAAACATAGTTAAGAAACAAAATAAAAAATTAACCGTTAATCGAACTTTTTTTTGTTCTCCTTACACTTTTCTCTTCTTAATTGATTGTAATAGAGAGATTTTGAAGAAAGAGTGCAAACATAACATATTTATTGTATTTAAATAATTAAATATAAAAATTTCTTTAGAAATAGCTTTAAAAGAAATATAAAATTTTCCAATTTTCAACCCAATTTCCTCAAGTAAAACAGCTGAGATATGCTATGAACTATTTTATTGTAAAAACATAGACTTTTTTTATAATTCTAAACAATAAAACACGATGATTATCGACATTTTATTTTTCGATCCTGGTTGACCATTCGGAGGAAATGCCCATATGATATTGTCATATTAGATTTTATTGTTACTTTTCATAAAGTTTGATAATTTTTATGATAGACAATATAATTGTATTTTTAATAGAAAATTAAAAATATTTTGATCAATTGTCACATCACGGCTCTTCTCATACAAACACTGTTTGTTTTTCTCATACAAACACATACTACATATAATGATATACAAAATATATTGATATGTAACAATTGTTGCTTTTCGAATAGTTTTGATTTTATAATTAGTTTAAAAATCAGCCAGTTTTATACACTAAGGCAGACAAATATCATAAAGTTGATTTTGTCTGTTGTATGTAATGTTTCGGTTTGAGTTAAATCAATTATTCTTTAGGTGTCGCTACCAGACTTTGAAAATGTTTCCGATTTTCAAAAAACGAGTTTATTTCATAAAAATTGTTTATTAAAAAAAATTTTAAAGTATTTTTCAATATTAAATTTCTTTTGTATTGCATATACAGTATTTCTTTTCCCGGGATTTTTAATTTACCGGGAAAGTGCGATACGTTTTTTAATTTTCCGGGATCCCGGGAATTTTCGCTCAGTAAGAAAATGATTAAAGATTCATTTTAATTGACAAAGTTTTCTTTAAACAGATTCATTCATAAGACCAAACAGAATTACATAAAAATCGAATTGGTTTCATAAATTCTATAATTTCTTCATTTTCGGAATGATTCAAGAAGATTTTCATTAAATCTACAAACATTTCATAAACATTGACTTTAATGAAACCTGTTTCATAGATTCTATGAAAAGTTTCAATGGACGAGTTCCAGTGACAATTTTCATTACAGCTATAAAAAAATTCATTACTAAAGTGAAGATAATTCTCTCAGTGTAGACTCATCCATATTGATTAGTAAAAAAAAGAGAAATTTTAAATTTCTCAGTAGCTGAGAAAAATGTTAAATTAGATAGCTCATAGCAGCCGAAAGATAAAGAACTAGTAGGCTGAGATTAGTATTTTATACCCAAAAGTCGATGCTTAATAATTGCGCTTTCCAAAAATACATTTGAACAATTTCTACTGAAGGTTATCGAATCAAATAATATGCGTACGCTTGGATAAGGACCCTAAAAACCCAATAAGGACCCTAAAAAACTGATTTAAGTCATTCGTTATGGAGTGAGATTGCATTTTCATTGATATCATAAAGTTTTTTAAGGCATTTTATAGCATATTTTGAACATTTTTATCATTAAATATATCAGGATACTTTAAATATCTTAATAGATGTGTATATACTAAGAGAGAGCTTTATCAGCATCATATCAATGATTTTTTGCATTAACTCCATGAAGTGTAACTGGAATTCGACCATTGAAGCATTTCATTTAAATTAATGCAGTTTTCATACATTTTTTTTGAAAAGTTCATTGTATTTATAAAAATTCCATACGCCTAATGAAAACGTTATATTAAAATAACTTCATAAAAACTGGTGAAACCTTTTCATAAAAATTAAATAAATTTTTTAATTCACTTTGTGTAGAACACTTCATTAGTTTAGTGAAAAATTTCGTTAAAACTCCTCCAAGAAAATTCTCTGTGTGTAATTTAGAATTTATACCCCCAGTAAACTAGTAAATCCACATAAACAGGTTGCAGGAACAACTTATACTGTATTATAACAGGTTCTAATTTCTGTTTCTGCAACTGGTTCTTTCTATATGTAGTTTGTCCTATTTACAATAGGTTCTTTACCTTTAAACAAGAAGAGGTTGCTTTAGAACCGGTTCAAGAACCAGTTATATAACTGGTTCTGGCACAGTGAAACCTTACATTTCAACTGACAGGAACACGTTCTAGAACCGGTTCCATGTAACCGCGGTAAAAGAAGTTGTTCTAGAGCAGGTTCAGAGGTATATATATATTTAACAATAACATTGCGAAAAAAAAATTCCCGGCAACATTATAAAAAAATTTTCCCGAAATATTTAACGGGATTTCGGGATATTAAAACACGTCGTAAATTCCCGAGAAAAAACTCTATTTACAAACAGCCTCAAGTATCCAAGAAAACATTTAATTTTCATAAGATTGTTATCCCTACCCCCTCTATTGTTATTCCCTACTCGCACTTATTTTCATAAGATTGTTATCCCTTACCCCCCTTCTAAAATTTGTGCATTATTTTCAAAGCTCTAAATATGAATAAAAAAATAAACACAAATTGAAAAATTGCACGAATTCGAATAATTTTGGGCGCTTTTTTTATAAAATACATCATAGGAATAAAAAAAATAATACTGAAGGGATCCCTCCATCTGGACTCCACATACTACGTGGTCCAAACTGTGGACCGCTTTAATTTTGGCGGATTTGGAGAAAGTCAGTATGAAAGAAACAAATTGAACATGTAATTTATTTGATTTGATCACAATTACTTAGTTCCAAAACATTAAATATTTGTCGCATTGTTAATCCATGTTTCCGTTGGGCAAAAATGTTACATTAAATAAACGTGAGGTTTTTAACTGAATATTTTCAAATAAAAAATATAAAAAAAAAAAAGTTTTGTAAAAAAAAGCAAATTTTTTATAATATTATCCACTCTTTTCTCTGTTTTGAAATCCAAAACTTGCAAAAAAAATGCTCATCATTAAAATCACCTCATGTACCAAAATTCCGTTTCCGATTTTTTTGTCGGAACATTTTTGAGCCTTCGGTCAACAATTGTTAATATTTTTAATAATAATGATTTATTAAATGGAAATTGTACTTAATTTAAGAACTAAACTTATTTACAGTTAGTTAATTTCAACAAAATTCAGTTAATAACCATCAATTTTAGTTTATAGGACAATTTTGAGACCCGGTTAACAAGGCTTAACCATATTCCAAATATTAATATTTCAGGAACTACGTCTATCAGAACTAGTTAAACAATTTACAATGTAAAATTAGTTTCTTCACCAAAAATATATTTTAAATTTTTTTTTTTTTTTATCAAAAATATTGAATTTTGTCAAATTTGCCAAGAAAATAAATCGCTCCACACTAAGTGGATTGAGGACTTCCTTTATTATAATTATTTTTTTAATTCTCATGATGTGTAAAGAAAAGTGTCCAAATTTTTTTTTTAAGATTTGCAATCTTTAAATTTCTTTAAACTGTTTATTCATAATTTGGTTTTGAAACTAAGGCAAAACTTTAGACATTTCTGTTGGCCTAGTGTGGTTAAGGGTTAATATCTCATAAAAACTTAAAAAAATGTTCGTGGGTTATTGGGGTAAATATAACACAAAAAAAATAAATATTAATTTTGTTTTTGCTGGTTTTAAATATAAATATTTTTATTGAAAATATGTCCCTTTTTAAAAATAGGGAAGATGTTCAAAGTCTGGTAGCCACCCTAAATTGTTTTTTCGAAAATTTTGATAAAATAAGAGAATTTTTTTTTATGAATCATAGCTAACCCGAATTCCAAATTCGTCTATTTGATTTTTTAAGAAGCAGCCTAGTGTTATAGTCTTACCTGGCGATAGCGATGATGTTGAAGTTGACGACGACATCGAACAGTGGGAAGTTCATGCCACCCCATTGCTGATGTCTCACCTGGAGGAGGAGTACAACAAGTAGTTTGGTTTTTGTGTGTGTACTTTTGCTAAAAGTCAACGTCAATTTAAAACGTCATTCTATAATAAATATTCAACAATTCAGTTTACCATAAAAAAAATAAAAATTGGTATAGTCTTTGTGTGTGAAATTTATGGTAGTTTTGTGTAGAATAATAAGAAGTTTTTGTTATTTGTAAAGAGTTGAAAACTTAGGGGTTTTCATATAAAAATCGAAATTTCGGTTTGGATTATTTTTTTTAATCTCTCACAAAAAAAATTTCAATTAAAACTTTTGTTTAATTTTAAATCACTTTCAACTGAAAGTTTAATATATCTATTAAGTGTTTAATTGAAAATTAATTTGTAGTGTCCGACCGAACAGTTCGGACAGAAAATGCATTTGGTCTGTGTTCGGTATTTTTAAAGTATTATGGAAAATTTGGTGAATGGTAAAAATGTATGTGGGACTGATTAGTTGGGATTTTGAGTGTCAAATTTAAGAATATCCGTAGTTAAGCAATTAATTCATTGTTCGGCCTCCAAAAGTTCGGTTCAAATTGAAAATAGTTCGGTTTCCGAACTTTTAACTTATAGCTAAACTTCGACTTTTCATTAAATTTTATGCAGCAAAATCGAATTAATCGGACATCGAAAAATTCCAAAACCAAATGTATCATCGTTCACGGTGCGCTGAGCGATTTAAATAAAACTTTGCATGATACTCGTGTGTTCTGTTTCTAGAAAGTTTAAAAAAAATTTTACAACGAAACCCAAAAAAAAATTAGGTGGCGCTGTTTTTAGCAGCCAATCAAAATTTTACCTTTTTTATTTTAGGGGCACCTCGCCGATTTTAATAATAAAAATTTAATAACGATTCAGATAGTAGAGCTGAGTTAAGATTTTTTTTGTCAGACACGCCCCACTTGAGGCGGCTAAGGTAAAAGTTAAATTTGTTTTATTTAAATTTTCTCAAAA
>CM037855.1:163070486-163099991 GCA_021234595.1 Delia radicum | reverse complement strand
CAAAAATTACTTATCTGATCGGGAAAAATATATGTCATTCGAAAACTTATAAAATCTTCTATCATATGATATAATTACATTTCATTTTCCAGGGATGGGAGCGTGTTATTTCAATTTAAAAGTAAAAAATACCGAAATATTTTAACTGGACGTTCTTTTATCATTAACGACAACTGAAAATAAGTTTTTCTGGCTTTAAAACAAACGTAAATTGTATAATGCCAAATAAAAATAAATTAAATGCAAAATAAAAAGTGGAAATAATTGTTCAAAATGACAATACACAGTTTCTTTTTTGTTTTCGAAAATAATAATATAATAATAAAATAATAATTTTAAAGTTAATTAACACTCCCATTATAAGCTCTTCAATGATATATAATTTGTCCAGCGCTGAATTTTTGGGAAAATTGAAATTTAATTTTTCAGTATTATCGTTTTTTCAATGTTGGTGGGTTGTTTCCATTCTAAACGTTTTTTTATTATTTAAATTTTTAACCGTTTCGGCAATTTGACGATTTTGAAATAAGTTGGCGATATTTTTGAGTAGTGTTTAATAGTCTTTTAAATAGTAAATTGTCATTTAACTAGGAGCTCTTAAAAATTGTCCAGCCTTGCAATCTAAATTTGAATTAAAATCGAAAAAAAACTTTAAATCTTTTTTTGCAGAACAAAAATTTGATAAATAAAGTTTTAGAAAAAAAATGTTTGTAGACAAAAAAATTTTGTGAAAAAAATATTTAGCGTTTTTGTAATCAATATATTTTGCAGAGTATTTTGCAATATTAAATTTTTATTTCTAGGACAACATAAGAAGACAATAGCACTGAAACGGTGTTTTTTTAGTTCTAAAAAATCCAAAAAAAATTGATTTGTGATATTCACAAAATTTAGTAAATAAAAAACTTAATAAAGTATTTGATCGTTGCGGTTATGCTTTGGACATTTTTTAAGTTAGCGTAACAGAAAACTAAATTTATCTTAAAATCGACCAAAAGTCTGGATATTATCCCATATATTCAGGAATATTCACTGTGTAACTAATCAAAAACTTGTTTGTTAAAACTTCAATGCGTATGATTAATTTTATTGACTTTTTAAAATAAAAAAAAATATTTTCATGTAAGCAAGATTATTCAAGTTCAAGATCATCATAAATAAATAAATAAAAATAAACTTTGTCCAATTTTTAAATAAATTCGTGTCTATTTAAAAATCGAACAACCATGAAACTCGGCTTCGTTTTGGAGAAAATATTCGTTCAATATTGTTTATTTCAAATATTAAAATTTTTTGTTAAAACTGCAATGCGCATGATGATTTTTTTTTTGTATATAGGCGAAAAGATAGGCAGGGCCCTAAGATGGACATTGCTTTTAAATGTTTGCAGAACCTCATGCCCTCTGTCATTGTTGTGGTTTGTATAGACGCAGTTTTCTTTGCATACTCGAAGATAAAATATCAACTAGTTTTTCTACTGCAAATACGAAATATTTTTTTTTTTTTGTTCGAAAAGTTGTTAAACATATTTTTGTTTAGTCATTTAAGTTATCTAAATTTTGCGATTTCGTAAATATAATACATTTTTTTACCAATTTTTTGTAACTCTCAAAACATTACTTCAAAAACCCTAATTATGGTTATTTATATGACCCTAATATGGTAGTAAACGTATATTTGGCGGAGGGGTCTTCTACAGATGGGGATTAAATGGGGAACCAACAGATGTAGAATGTGATGTTAAAAATAAATAGTGGATACAATAAAAATCTAAAAATTTAATACGTTTCATCGAAATTGGTGGGCGCAAAATCTTTTTAGCCTTTAAAATTATTAGAGTTGGGCATTTTAGTTCATTTCGTTCACGAACTAGTTAATTTTCAAATGATCTTTACTAATTTGCATTCATTATAATTAGAATTGTCAACTAAACCATTGACCGAGTGAACTAGAAGAACGAACTAGTTCAGTAATGAAAGTGAATTCAATGAGTTGAGATCCATAATGCCCAACTCCAAAAGTTATTATTATTATTATTATAACAGAGATAAAAAAAGGTAAATAAAATTTATTTTAAGAAAGAATATATTCTTAAAAACGAAACAAATGTGGAAAAACAAGACTATTCGAAAAAAAAAATTAAGTTCATAACAAAATATTTTGAGTAGCAAACATTTTTAATTCGCAAAATCTTTTAAAAAAACAAGTAAACCTAAAATTCTTAAGAAACTCTTTGTAAAGCAAAAAAAAAAAGCACAAATTAATGAAACAATTTCATATTTTTTTGTAGATTAAATGAAGAATTTCATTATATTCAAGAAATTGTATTAATATTAAGAAATTTTTCATAAACTTTTTTTTCATAAAATTTCATAGTTTCATGAAAAAAAATTATTTGATTTAATCAATTAACTCTTCATAAATTTACTGAAAATATTCTGTAGTGCTATGAAATTATTTCAAAGTCTTAATTTTATTATTTTTTCATAAAATTTCATAATTTCATTAATTTTTATACATTTCAAACTTTAGAAGAAATGCATTGCTGAAGTGAAGATAATTCTCTCAGTGAACCCATGCAAATTATGTAAAAAATCTTTTATTTCTCTGGAATTTCAAATTGAAATATATTTGAAAATGCCGAATTTTGAGACGAAAAAATCGGTTTCCCCGAATAACTCAAAAAACAGCTTTTTCAAAAACCGATTTTAAAAAAACCGCAAAAAACAAGAAAAAAACCGGTTTATCGAATAATTTGGAAACCGGATTTGACAAATCTGCTAAAAATAGTACATATACACAGAGAGAATTAACTGCATGATAACAATCAATTTTTGCATTAGATCTATAAACTGTCAATGGAACTTTTCCATTGAAACTTTTCATTACATAAATGCATTTTTTCATAAAATTTAATGAAAAATTTCTTATTATTTATAAAAAATGTTATACGCCTACTGAAAAAGTGTCATTAAAAATAGTTTCACTAATTCTATGAAGCTTTTTCATGAAGTTTAAGAAACTGTTCATTCACATTGTGAAGAAAACTGCATTAGTTTAGTAAATAAAATTTCATTAAAACTTGTCCAAGGAATTCTCTCTGTGTATATCAAATATGTTGTCTCTTTTTACAAATTAAACAAATGATTTGCGGAAAGTAAATTCTGTTGTTTGTGCGCCCCCGGAAGGCTAGTTGGTAGCGTGCTGGCTTATCAGTGCGGGGGTGGTGGGTTCGATTCCCACTGGTCTGTTTTCGCTACAACGCTCCGAAGGCCATAGTAGCTAGTGCTCGGTTGGGGTAATATTATATAATTTGTAATTATATGATTATTAATTAATATAAAAAAACAAAACAAAATTCTGTTGAAAATATATTTTTTTCGGGCTTCCGTTTGTTGAGTTGGAGTCAAAACAACATTATCTTCTTTTTTTCTTTCAACTCATATAACGTTTCATAAACGAGTTACACTTCGAATTCGCTAGAGTAATTCGGGCTTTATACGGTGAAATTTCCTGAATATATGAAAAAATATCTAGATTGATATCGGTGATATCCACATTCCAATTCACTATAATTTTTATTTAAAAGTTTAATTTTTTTCAACCAATAATTGAATTTAAATGAATTTTATCTTTTCAAATTAACAGCAAAAAAAAGTTGTAAGTTTTAATTTATTGTCACTCATTTTATGATAAAGCGAAATCTAAATTTTCCCCCAAAAAACCTTGATAAAATACCAAAAACAAAGTGATACATTGCTTCATGTACTATAATATTTTGTAATGTAAATTCTATTACTTTGTTTTTGAGAAATATTTTATAAATACAAACAAAAACATTGTCAGTTTAAATATTTGCACGGCAGATACATGTCAAACTGTGTCTCCAACTACATGAGATAGTAGAGAAAATATGTCTCATACTACCATAAATATCTCTTGCAAAAACACACAAACTAAACCATAATGGAAATAACACTTTAATTTGGGTTGATATTAAAGTTAAAAAGTGTACACTGAGAGAATTATTATCTTCACTGCAGTGATGAATTTCTTCATAGTTTTAATGAAAATTGTTACAGGAACTCGTTCATTGAAAATGTTCATAGAATCTATAAAACTGGTTTCAATTATAATTAGAATTGCCTCATAGAATTAATGAAAATCTTCATTAAATGAATGAATCATTGCGACAACGAAGTGTATCATAGTTTATGAAACAATTTCATGAAGTTCTAAAATACACTGATAGAATTCTGTGCGTATAATTAATGAATTTGTTCAATAGTATAATGAATTTTTTCAATGGATGTCAGGCAATACCGCTAAATACCGTTATCGATTCAAAGCCCTTTCAGCTGACTATCGTTGTCCCTAAAATACCGTTGCCGATATAATTGAAATGCCGCTATCCGTAAAATACCGTTACCGATATAACCGAAATACTAATAGTCCTAAAATACTGTTGCCGATATAACTAAAATACCGTTATCGCTAAAATATCATTACCGAAATAATTGAAATAGCGTCATCGTTAAAATATCGTTACCAAAAAATTGCAGTAAATAGAAATTTGATGATAAACTAGCCAGTCATTAGAACTCGGATCTAACTGCGGCTAAAAATATCAGTGTGCATTGACATTACCTGCATAACTTAAATAACGTTACCTTTAATATACCGATACCGAAATAACTAAAAAATCGTTATCCCTAAAATAATGTTACTGAAATAACTAAAATACCGTTACCGCTAAAAACCCGTTACCGAAATAATTGAAATATCGATACCCCTAAACTACAGTTACCACAATAAAAGAAAATAGCGTTACCCTTAGCGATACCCGCATCGAATCGGTTACCATCAATGATTTTTTTTTTTTGGACTGTTGCCAAAGAACGACTTTGTTAAACTAATGAAACATTTCATTTATTTTATGAAACATTTCTAATAACACAAAAATATTTTTTAATGGTTTAAGCGCCATATATGATAGTCTAATGCAACTAAATTTGTTTGTTATTAAAAAACCAAAAATATTACTGAAAAAAGTTCCATTGAATTAATGTAACTTTTCATGAATGTTTCAAAGAAAAACATTAGAATTAAGCCAATGAATATCTTTATAAAATTTATGAAACAATTTTATAGAAATTCAAAATTATTAAAATGCTTTGCTGAATTAATAAAACACTTTATTTAATATATAGAACATTACCCAGTAAAAAATTTTCGTGGGTTTGGAAGCAGGATAAAACAAATGCGCTGATGTAAGTGCTTACTATTACATAATATTGAGAAGCAGCAAAATAAACGAATAAATTTCGTAGAAAAATAAACAAATAACACTTTTGAGCTTACTGTTTTCCCTAACAATGATGCAGGTTGTAAGCAGCTTACCCTAATCCCTTACAATGATGCAGGTTGTAATGCAGAAAGTTCCATATCGTGGATTATCAACGATCTGTTAGAACTTTTCCGAGTGATTTCCGATTGTGTTTGATGTTTTCGAGTTTGAAATAAAAAATGATTAGTCATTTAACTGTTTCTGAAGAGCTAGCACGTGGAGCGGTAAAAAAATGAAACAATTATATTATATGTCAAAAATTTTAACAACAAAAAACTTATATTTGTAGAATTTTATGTAGAATAAATTATGTATATTCATATTATTACTTTTAATCGTAATAATGTAGACATGAAATGTGATTTTACTGAAACCCATGAAATCGCTGCTTTTTATAAGCGCTGAAATCCGCGCTTATTTTGCGAAAAAGTAATGCTTCCAAGTGGGAATTCACCATATAAAAATCATGGCATATGTAAGCAGGTTTGTAAGGGATTCTTTTCAGTTTACTCCCTTACAAACCTGCTTGCATGTAAGCAGCCTTTTTTACTGGGTTATATAATTGAAGAGCATAAATATATCGGATTTAAAAAACAAAAAATTAAATTTTTAAATTTTTATGAGGAAAAAAAGAGTATTCTTTTTAAAATAAAGTAATTTTTTAAATTATTTCTTTTATACAAGTATGATATAATTTTTTTTAAAAACAAAAATTGTTTTTTCGACATTTAATTGTGCAATGAAAATGAAAGTTATTCAAGTTCGAGGCCATACTCTATATCTCTTTATCAGGATATTGTCCTAACATTTTCATTGCACAATTAAATTTCGAAAAAACATAATTTTATTTTTAATTAAACTTATATCAAACTTGTATAAAAGACAAAGTACGGTCTTGTTTACTATCCCTTTACATTTACCCCTATCGTGAATATTTTTGCCCTCGAATTGTTTTCCCTTTTCACTCAATTCCAATCGTGAATAAAAGTTCCCTCGAAATTTGTTCCCTTTGGCTAATCATTCACTCGTGAATAGCATAATACAATTTCAGGGGAAATTCACGATACCAATTTTCACTTGAGGGGGAATGAAAATTACATGGGAACAGATATTTCCCTTTATATTCACGATAGGGGTGATTTTGTTTTTGTTTTTAAACAAAATAAAAATAAAAAGGAGAAAAAACAAAAAACGAGTATTGAATATCTACCAAAGGTAGACCTTGCACATAACAAACAAGTTTACAATTTATTTTTGATCAATGGTGATAATTGTTAACTTCGAGCTCATATAATATATATTAGTTCTCATGTAGTGAGTAAACTAGTTCATATGAATGTTTGATGTTTTGCATGGGCTTGTTACTTCTTTTAAAACGTGTTCTGATGATGGGAACCTAGAAAATTCCCGAAATATATCTATCAGCACATTCCTGAAAGTGTTCAATTAATAAATTTGAAAACAAAAACTCTATAGATTATTTGTTAGGACAATATCATAATAAAGATATTTTTCTTTCGAAAAGAAAAAAAAATTAAGTTGAATTTTAGTTAATTGAAAATAGTAATTTACTCTGCTAAAACTAACAAAAACTTTTACTAAAAATTTGTAGACTAAACAAACAGCAAAAAAAAAAACTATAATAGAGCAATTCCATATGAAAGCGATCACCTTTTGGACGACCCCTCTCCGATTTTAAAATAAATAGTCTCAATCGATTGCCCAGCAAAAAATAATGTACCTACATATTTTTTTTTTTTATAGTGACTGGTTTAGTGGTGGTGTGCACCACTGTCATGTGACAAAATTGAAGAATTCTTCATAAGGGACCTCATTGAAAGTTGTTTTAAAGCGATCGCTTTAGTAGTTTTTTTTGAAAGTTGTTTTAAGCGATCGCTTTAGTAGTTTTTTTCAATGAGGTCCCTTATGAAGAATTCTTCAATTTTGTCACATGACAGTGGTGCACACCACCACTAAACCAGTCACTATAGAGCAATTCCATATGACATGTGACAAAAATGAAGAATTCTTCATAAGGGACCTCATTGAAAGTTGTTTAAAAAAAAAAAACTACTAAAGCGATCGCTTAAAACAACTTTCAATGAGGTCCCTTATGAAGAATTCTTCAATTTTGTCACATGACAGTGGTGCACACCACCACTAAACCAGTCACTATAAAAAAAAAAAAAAATATGTAGGTACATTATTTTTTGCTGGGCAATCAATTGAGACTATTTATTTTAAAATCGGAGAGGGGTCGTCCAAAAATTTGCCAATTTAGATCGTTTTCATATGGAATTGCTCAATATCAAAAAATATTTGCTATGCTTACCTAAAATTTAGTAGAATGCAAATAACAGTATTTTTTGCTTAAATCAACAGCAATTTTTGTTTAAAAAAAAATTGTAGATTGTTGATTTTAGAAGGGCAGACTTTTATTCGCATTAAAAAAAAAAGTATAAGAAAAAAACTTTAAAAGTTTTGCATTTTATTATAATTTTTTGTCTACTAATTTTGCATTTTTTTTTTGTTAATTTTAAGTCATTAATTTGTTACTTGCAAATAACTAAAATTTAGCTGAAATATAACTAAATATTTGTAGATTCAACAGATTTATTTTTGATAAACTTATCTTACTAATATTAATCAAAAAAATCTGCTAATTTTAGCTGTACACACAATATTTTTTTCCGTGAAGACTACTGAATATACACATTAAATAAACTGAAAATCAGTTAAAAACAGGACTACTTACTTTTCATTTAAAACAATTGTATTTTTTAGTTTATTTTCAACTGTTGAAAAATTAACTGAAAAAATCGGTAAAAAACTATAAATTGTTTTCGTTTATTTCAATGCTCAATATAATATAACAACTTTTTGTTTTAAATAGAAAATTTTAACAGAATATTTTATTTCGTATTACCGAAAGTCCGTTTATTTTGTTTATTGAATAACAGACAGAAAGTTAAAAATATATTTCTATGGTAATTTAATTGCATATTCCATTGAAACAACTTTACCGATTTAACTTTTAAATAACTGGTGATTTTTTATGTAAAAGTTCTAGTGAGTGTGTTTTTTCTGCAATATAAATTTTATCAAATTTTTTGGTAGATTTAACAAAAATTTTACTATTTTTTTTCAGTTATTGTGAAATGTTTGATTGAATCTTCTAAAAATATCCTATGAAATTGTTTCTTTAATATCATATCATGAAGGATAATTCTTTCAGTGTAAGAGGAGTATGAAGTTAGAGAAGTGTAAAGGAGTAATCAAACATTACAAGCTTAATGTTACTTCTATTAGTAATTGTTGTAGTTTTAGTAATAGAATATTTGTAACGTTTTTTTTTTTGTATTGAGTTTGAAAACAACGAACCAACACCAACCAATTGAAATATTATTCAATACTATACGTATGTACGTAACGTAACTTCTGTTGTTTGAGGCCAAGAGTCGGAAAACAATAACAATTCCAAGCAATTAAATCACTTTGATGGTAATTTGGATTAATATTGTGTTGTCCCATTTTAGCCATACGAACAATTAGTTTTCGCACAGCCTGGAAAATACATTTTAAATACAAAAGTATTGGTGAGATACTATTCTACTACTACTACCCCAACCACTACTACTACTATTCTAACTCTAACTTGTACAAATTTTGTGCGTATCTGTCTATAGGTATCTCGAATCTATTTATCTTTTACTAAATGTTCGTTGGCTACGTGTCCGTCCGTCCGTCCGTTCATGTTCGATTTGTATGTTTTATTTGTCGTACAACACGTACGATTAGGTAAATTTAAAATAGATTTATTAGCCAGTTGCATTGTATACGACCTGTGATAATAGTCTTTCATTTTCAATGTATGTTTATATGAGACAATAGTGAGGAGATGGGTGTTTTTATTGTTGATGCCACACAGTGTGCCGAGTATGATTAAAATATATTCAAATTAGTTTGAAATAGTTTTTATTAAAAATAAAAATTATTCAAGTTCGAGGCCATATATCTATATTTCTTTATTAGGATATTGTCCCAACAAATAATCTATAGAGTTTTTGTTTTCAAATTTATTAATTGACCACTTTCAGGAATGTGTTGATAGATCTTTTTCGGGAATTTTCTAGGTTCCCATCATCAGAACACGTTTTGAAAGAAGTGACAATCCCATGCAGAACATCAAACATTCATATAAAATAGTTTTTCCCACTAAATGAGAACTAATATAAGAGTTCGAAGTTAAAGATTATCACCATTGATCAACAATAAATTGAAAACTTGTTCGTTATGTGCTCTACCTTCGGTAGATATACAATACAAGCTTTTTGTTTTTATTCTAATTTTTATTTTTACACATGTTTTGTTTTATTTGGAAACAAGATGCAAAGGGGTAGTAAACTAAGTACGGTCTTTGTATTTTTCACAAGTTTAAAATAGTTTTAAAAAACAAAGCAAACTATGCAAAAATTTTAAAAAAATTTCAACAAAAATATTTTATTGTGTGAAAATGTATCATTTATGTCGAACTTTATTTTCTTGTTACGTTGTGTAAAATCGTAAATATTATTGCTTTCAATTTTGTCAAAAAAAAGACTAGGGCAACCCATTTCATACCAATACAAGGTAAAAGCATTAGGGAGAAATAGGGTCTTTTTATTTGTTTGTCTATGGTTTTCAGTTTATTTTTTGTCGTTTTGTTTTTGAGAACGAGAGAACATTTTTCTAGTTAGTCTAACAGGTATTGTTTTGCATGGTGCAATCGAAAAGTTTCTAAGTAGCAAACTTTTATAATTAAACTATGTTTCTATAAAGTTTCCACTTAAATATATTAAATATTAGTGTCTGACCGAACAGTTCGGCCAAAAACCTATATTTTGTCGGTTTTTTTGATATATTGAGACAATTATGACAAATTTTGGTATTGGAAACATGTTTGTTGAGCCGATTTAATTCGATTTGGTGTATAAAATTTAAGTGAAAAGCCGAAGTTTAGCTATAAAATTAAAAGTTCGGCCGCCGAACTATTTTCAATTTAGCCGAACTTTCTGAGGCCGAACAGTGAATTCATTGCTTAACTACAGACTTTTCTTCAAATTTGACACTCAAAATAGCATCTAATCAGCCCATATCCATAATGCTTTAAAATACCGAATACAGACCAAATGCATTTTCTGGCAGAACTATTCGGTCGGACACTATTAAATGTGGCAATGCCGAATAACAGAAAAAATAACTTTTATTCCTTTTTACTTTTCAATATAAGGTTTAATTGATATTAGCATTGCCGTAATAGGTGCAAAATCAATTAAAATATTAATTGATTCAATAAATTTTTTAATGGAAACCCGTTTTAAGTTTTTTCTGTATATATCGTATTGCGCAGAGGTTTTTTCAGGTACTGGATGTATAGTTTTTGGGAAATATAAACTTTTAACAGAATTATTCATTATGTTTTCAATTGAAAAAGGAGAGATCATGTATCTCAACACTTACATTTAGTTTTTTGGAACGTCTTTTGAAAATTTTATCATTATTAGACTGTTATTATTTTTGTTTTATAAATCCATCGTTAATGGGAAATATTTCAGCAAATAGTTATAAACAATTTAGCACTCAGAATATTATGTAGGTTACTGTTTGTAGTTTAATAAAAAAGTTGTCAATTGAGTTAAAAATAGGGGGACATGCATTTAGTTTTTAAATTAATATTTATTTCAACTTTTTCATACATTTGCTCAAAATAATTGACTACCATTTACCAATTTTTTTTAGTTTCATTTATTATTTTCATTTATTTAAACTTCATACAAATTTAACCACAAAAAACGAATGATTTGTTCCCGTTATGGTTATTATTAATTTAAATTTTTATTTGTTGCCTTCTTCACAAAAAAAATTCAAAAAATTCCAGTCTGTTTTTTATTAAAATGGTTTGTTTATACTATTACTATTTTAATTATTTCAATTCTTAATATAAGAAATTGCAAACGGTTATACAAATACTGCAGCCATTCAGACAAGATATGTATGCAGTGTGTGTCTACATTTTGTAAAAGAAACAAAAACTAAAAGAATTTCAAATAACTGAATCGAATTTTAATTTTTATTGATCTGAAGTTAAAATTTTAACTTTCATTTGTTCTTACGGATTTATTAGTTATTTAAACAACATTTAAAAATAAATAACAAGAAACATTTGATTTAAATGAAACGTAAGTAGACCGGATTTTAAGTGAATTATCATTTATTTTAAATTATATTTTCAGATGATTTAAACTACAAACTATTTTGTTGATTTAAACTACAACTTAAGTTGATTTAAACTACAAACTATATTTTCCCCGATGGCTCTTTTTTGGTTCAATACAAAGTAATAATTTACAAGTAGATCAAATTTTGTGGTTATCTTGAATTCATAAAAAGAATCATTGTAGCTTATATATTAAAATATAGATATAAGTTTGATAATTTTTAGCCATTGAACACGACTTTTCCCGAAAAGTTGTTTGGTATCCCAAATATTGGTCCATATCAAATAAAACTTAGCATAGTTTAGTGGTTTAAATTTTGTGAAAATTAGTTGATATTAGGACAAAGTTAATATACAAAAGCTAAATTAAGTTAATGTTTTTAAGGTAAAAAAGCTACTTAATATTAAAAAAAATAAAAATTTGCAGGTTGTAATTTATAAAATGTTAAGTTCGGGAATCGTGGTTTCGATTCCGACTAGAGTCTCTGGCCAGCTTTTTTTTGGAGAAACGAGATTCTTATATTTATGTATTACTTTCATTAAATATTGGATAACGGACAGATGGAAGCTGGCGAAAAGTTAATGCCTTCAAACAATGAACGCCATCTGATGGAGATTTGACGAACTCGTTGAAGTTTTGTAGTGCATAGCTAAGTTATGTTGTTTTACTTCGGTTGGGGGATAGTGTTATGGGAACACCGAAGCATATGACAGCAAAACAATTATGGCAATGAAAGTGTCAAAGTTCGATCGATGGAATCGTATCAAATTATATCAAACTCAATGTACACTCAGGGAACTTCTGATTTAAAAATATGTAGTTGTTTGGGTTGTAATACAGTTTCTTTATTTTTAATGTAAATGTCAGTCATTTGTAGAACAAATATAATAATTACTAACCTTGTAGTTCAGTAAAAAAAAAAAAAAAAACCATATCAAATGACTGATTTATGATTTAACATTCATTTTCATAAAAAAAAAAAAAAAAAAATGTTTGTTTATTTTTATTAACATATTTGGTTCATTTCTACTACAATTGTGGTTAATTTTTGAACAGTAAAAACAAATGACAAATGTTAGTTTAATTTAATGAAATGTTAGTCCTTCTTTCTTCAAGTGAAATTTCATTTGTTTTTGACTACATTTGCTGTCATCTATACCTACATAATATCCTTAGTATAGTATAATCCATTTATATACAATACGATACACCATTTTCGGATCCAATTGCATTTCAATTAGATATAAGGCTATATCAAATTTGATACATTTCGTTGTTGTTTCATATTAATTTGTTTTAATAGGGTTGTTAAAATTTTTACCAAACTTTTTTTTGAAAACAAATTATAATTTTGATCGAAGGAATCAAAGGGTACTGGCAGGATGCGCAGGACATCCTTCCAACTCAAAAACGTAGAAAAGCATTGTTATGAAATTTGGCAAAACCAATATACTTTAAAATAATAGCATAAATTATATGAACCAAAAAAAAAAAAAACCTTTAAATAATAAAGGGTCCGCCAAATAACTTTTTTTTTGAACTCCTGAACCAATTGGACTTTGTATGGCGGCATACCAAGGCCTTTATGCAAAATTCGTCTCAATGATGTCTCCGAAATGTTCAATTGTTGAGAACGACGGTGAATTGATGTTGATGGCGCTTCACGCACACTTTCTGCCACAGCAGCAACATTCTCGGGTGTACGCACGGTTTTTGGCTTTTAACGCTTTGGTTTATCGATGAGGATGCCAGTTTCTTTCACTTTTTTCACAAGATAACGAACATACGGACCATATTCGTTCAGCGGAAGGATAAAACTAATTATCTGTCAAATCAGACATGAGCTAAGTGTTACCATTCACGAAATAAGCACTAGTTGAAAAAAAAACACGTTAGATGGCGGACCCTTTAATATTAAATATTTTTTATTTGGACTAAAAGGCATTAGATTATGTGATCTCATTACACTGTATGCCAGTAGTAATATTTGCAAATTTTTAGCCAATGGCCTCAAATATTTCTGTGTTTATTTAAAACATAAAAAGTGGGTGTTTAGGCAACACATTACACTAGTTTACAGCATTATAGCGTAATAAATGGCACTATATTGATACTGAAGAACAACTTTAAAATTGTATCGAATTATTAATTAAAGCTTTTCGAAAACTGCGGAAAGATCAGCTACGCTTAAAATAGTTTGTAAGTTAAAATAACATAAAATACAATTTAAAAGAAATTAAACTTAATTAAAAATATCAGTCTAATGACTTTTCATTTAAATCAAATGTCAATTGCTAATTATTTTTATATATTTTTTAAACAACTGACAAAAGTAGCCACAACTAATTATTATTGAGTTAAAAATAAATGTTACAGTTTTACCAACAGATTTGGTAAAAAAAAAAAAATGTTTATTTAGTTATTTGAAAATTGTTTCAGTTTTTTTATCTACAAAATGTAGGCAGGCACACATACTACAAACACGTTTTCTATGAATGACTTTATGTGTGCGTGTCAAGTTAATTAAATTCTTGTAATTTAAATTTAAATAATTCGGATAACAAACTAAAGGAATTTAATTTTTTTTTTAAGAGAACAAATAAAAATTTAAATTTGTAATAACTGTAACGGAAACAAATTAGGGTTAAATAGTTGTAACAAACAGTCGACTTTTAGACTTTTCGACTTTGCAAACAATTTAAAAGTCGACTTTTCGACTATTTGACTTGGTCGTTTTTTTCAAAAGTCGACATTTCAATCTTTCGCCTTTTTTTCAAGTAAAAGTCGATTAACCAATTTTTTGCATAAAAATTTCTAATTCACGAAAAAACTTATTTTTAGATTGTTTTGTTTTATCCGAATTTTGTAAAAAATTTAAAAGTCGACTATTTATGAAAATTTCTGATTCACGAAAAAACTTATTTTTAGATTGTTTTGGGCCAATTAATTAGTATTTTAACGTAGAACTTATGCTTTATTGGTAATAATAACGAACTCGAATTTTGTAAAAAAATTTACTATTTGACTTGGTCGTTTTTCAAAAGTCGACATTTCCACCGTTCGACTTGTTTGCCAAGTAAAAGTCGATTAACCGATTTTTGTATGAAAATTTCTAATTCGCGTAAAAACTGATTTTTAGATTGTTTTGAGGTCAATTAACGTTAAAATATTTTTTTAAACAAATTTCCGTATTTTTAAGACAAAGTTCGTAAAAAATACTTTTGTAATTTTTTCACATGTCACTGTTGAAAAATTGCGGATTTTCGAAAAACCTCAAGTCTCTCCCAAAAATTAAAATTTTAATGTCGGCAAACAAATAATGTTTCGACCATAATAAATACCATCAAGCAGATTTGCCAAAAGTCTAATATCATTTAAATCAGTCCATACCCTATGGGGAATGGGACCGGTTCTGTGTGTGCAACAGGATCGGTCCCTTCGTGCCAGAGACCGGTCCTTTGCTAAACCCTACCCTATGTAAAGAACTGGCCACTTTAACATTGGCTTGTCATAGGAGGGGGTCATTTGTCCTGCTTTAAACCACATAGTGGCATGCCACAGGACTAACCAAAGATGGGCATTCCACAAGACCGTCGCAAACTGGCCATGTCGTATAAAATAAACGAAAACTAAACAGCTTCCAATGGGTAAAATTCTCGCCAACTGGCTTTTCTTGTTAATAAGCATTCTGGTTAAGTGGTATGTCCTCCCTTTACCAGTCACAGGATTGGTAATTTTAGGACAATTGACACTGCTTAACCCACTTCAGTATTAAATTATACCAGTCCTGTGATAAGTCCTTCTTTAACTAGTCACTTTTAGGACAATTTACTCCTCATTCCCCATAGGGTATTTAATGAAATTTAAAGATGCGAATGCATTTTTATACTTGAGGTATTCTACTTTAGTGTACTGATGCTCACCGTGTAATGAAATGAGTGAATACACAATTTATTTATAAAAAGCCTTACTCCTCCTTTACAATTTGGCATATTAAATACAAATCGGACCTTTTTGTAGTACTCGTTTCTTCAGACAAAAAAGAAATAGTATTAAAATGTGTAAAACTGAACTTCCGATTTTATGACGATGTTTTCAATGTCATCTGGCAGACCTGATTCGCAGCAACACTTTTTCTCACCTACTGAATTTCGCATGCTCTCTATTTTCTAACCAATCTAGGTCAGTCTATGGATGTTTTTTCATACAAATAGACTCTAAAATCTGTTAATTTTTATTTAGGAATTTTTCAGTTCTGCTTTAAAACATTGTGAAACTCTAGCTAATGAGATTTTTATGGAATATTTTTTTGGTGTTTTTAACGCAATAAATTAATTTTAAATGTTGGTTCCTATGAATGAGCATTTTTAAAGAAAACCTTGTCATTTCATTTGGTACTTTACTTATTTTATTTTTGAGCGGGAGTTCACGGTATCCGGGAAATTGCAAAATGGATCCCGCTTTCCCGTGAAATGAGAAAGTCCGGGAATAGAAAAACCTTAATTTTTTTAACTAAAACTTAATTTACTTTTAAGCCATTAATATATGACAAAAAAAAATCGAAAACTTGAAAGCAAAAGTCGACATTTCGACTTTTTCATTAGAGGAAAGTCGACTTTTTCAGCAGAAAAAAATTCGAAATTTTAAAATTATTTTATTATAAAAAAAACAAATCTTATGCCGCGAACTGGAGTCGAACCGGTAACCTTCTGCTTGTCAGGCAATTACTTTACCTGTATTGAATTTGTATTTTCAAATTTCTACCTTCTACAACAGAAAACTGGGTTGCTAATCCTAATATTTTATTAGAGTTACCAAAACTATTAAATAACTTTATATTATTTTAAAATTGGTAATGAAAACTAATATTTTAGAAAGAGTGATTGTTTTGCAGGCGAAACTAATATTCGAATTTAACAGCAAATATTTTATTCATGGGATACAATCTCCAAAAAGTGGTTGGGTTGTTGGCATTAAAGGTAATGTAGAAGATAATATTTTTTCAATATTAATTAGGAAAATCTATAGTTTGAATGATGTGACTGTGTTTTGGTTAATTTTATATATTTTCTGTTTGCAATATAGTTCAATTATTCTGATGATGAATTTTAAGTACAGGGTGTCTGGTAGCAGATTTATATTTTCAGACTTAAATAAAAAACGTAATAATTAACACAAAGTTTTATTAAGAGCATTGAACGATAGAATGGAAATGCGGATTTTATTTTTTAAAGAGTATGAAATACAGATGTCTTCCGTTGAGTTGAACACGCTGTTCAAAACGGAGCCTTGTGTTTTGCGCCACACGCTGCAGTAAACTTGGTTCAATTGAGCTGATTTCTCGACGAATATTTTCCTTTAAAGCCACCAGAGATTGGGGATTGTCATTATAAACCCTCTCTTTGAGGTAGCCCCATAAAAAAAAAAAACTCTATGGGATCCACTCGGTCCATCACGTATTCGCCAAATACCGAACTTTGAACAAAATTGTCGACGAGCAATTACGTAAGAATCATTACTCTTAAAAAATGTCTCCACGGCGAACGCGCTATGCTCACTCGACCACTGCGACAATCGTGACTGACAAATCCGCACAATCGATAATTCCAACGGCGCCACCCTCCCTCCGCACCATTTATTACTTTTTGAAATAATCGTATTTAAAAATATAAATTTGCCCCAAGACACCCTGTACTTTCAATTAAAATTATTGAATTATGCTTAAATCTTGTTGGTTACAATGGAATTCCAACCAATTTATTCTCTGTGTGTACTTAAACAAGGATTTCAACGATATCAATTTTATCCGTATCTTATAGGCACTTTTAGGTCACCGTACAAAACCTTTTACGACTTTGAAGGCTCGATTACTTGAAAATGGGGCGTGACTGCCAACAAAAAAAAAAAAAAAAATAGCACCAGCTAGAACTTTTTAGTGGATTCACAATTTTGGAGTAATTTTGGTTTGTTTCATTATGTAAAAAATACAATATTTCCGATATTGACAACACGCCTTTTATGACAGCTATACCCAGTAAAATAGTAAAATCCAATTAACTGGTTGCAGAACAACTTATAATGTATTATAACAGGTTCTAATTTCTGTTCTACAAAGGATTCTTTTTATATGGAGTTTGTCCTATTTGCAATAGGTTCTTTACCTCCAAACTATAACAGGTTGCTTTAGAACCGGTTCTAGAACCAGTTATAGAACTGGTTCTGAGACAGTGAAACATTACATGTTGACTAAAAGTAACCTGTTCTAGAACCGGTTCCATGTAACCGATGATAAAAGAAGCTGTTCAAGAACAGATTGAAAGGTAATCTGTTCTGTTCCGTATCTCACATAGTTTTCGATAAAAGCTGGATAGAAAATTTTTAATTTTTATTGCAAAATTGTTCTAAAACAATCCAAGTACATACACTGATAATAATCCATGCGTAAAAATACAAAAAAAATGTTAAAATAACAAAAAATTTTGTAAAATAAACGAAAATTTGTTCATTTTACAAAAGATTTGTTGTTTTGACATTATTTTCGTATTTTTAGCATGTATTATTATGAGTGTATGTACTTAAGAAACCCATATTTGGTGTTCACAATTTTGGGTTAGAGCTTCTATCAACAAAGCGTAACCCCCCTTAGGAAAATTTTACAAAATATTTTAGTTTTTTTTTTCAAATTTCGGTGTAAACTGGTGCTATTTTTGAAAAACCAAAATATACCACAAACGATTTGTTGATATTTATATTAAAGCTTATCGATGTTTTGTTAGTTGTTGGTCGTTTAGTGTGGTTCGGTTTTTCTGTCTGTCTGTCTGTCTGTCGGTCTATTTACTACAACTCTCTACCAACTGGAAGAAGTGTACAGGAGGAAAACAGCAGTCGGGTTATAAGGAGGAAAATTTACCTAAAATTCACGTGTATATTAATTTGTTAGATAAATATTAGTTTTAGTTTAGATTAATGCGTTTTTCATTTTAACAATTTATTATCACGTATAATGGATTTTTAAATTACTCCACATATTAATAGAGATTTATCATTGAAATATCCTGTCTATGGGAGTGTATGTGTGTGAGTGTGTGTGTAGTGTAAGTGTAGTTGAAATTTTAAGTTTCATGTTAAGAATTTAAAATACCATTTAAATTAATTGAAAATTACATGAAATAAATGTAAATCTACAAAAAAAAAAAAAATCCTCTGCTAAAAGATGATAAATACCCACATTAAACAAAATTATACCTTTTGTAACTTTTTGCTATTTTTTTTATTTTTTTTTTTATGATTTTTCTTTTTTCTGTCTTGTTATTAAGTACAAAAAAAATGCTAATACAATTTCTTGTTGTTGTTGCTGTGTGTGTGTGTTTTTTTTTTTTGGCCAGAAAACAAATGTTAATGGTAACAAAACCTTACCATCAACGGATGGTTTAAGGACCTATTTTTGTTTTGGCCCTTTGCTTAAGTTTGAAGATGTGTGTGTGTGTGTTTAAATTTTTTCTTTTTTTTTTAACATTTCAAGGGATTTACCCTGACCCTAAATCAAGCTTATATTTATATAAACATATGTGTATTAGTTGAAATATAAAAAATAGCTTAAAGCAAATAAATTTTTTGTTTTTTTTTTTTGTAACTATTCCTGACTTTCTTAAATACTGTTGCATGTTTGACTCTACTAAAGAAGCAAAAAAAAAAAAAAAATCGGAATCAAAACTGTTCACATACATTCAAAAATTTAAATGAGAAAAAATGTTAGTCGTAACCATAACTTTGTTTCGTAATAGCTTACAAAGTTAGGGTATTAGATCGGGTTTTAAGAATAAAAAAAAAGGAATTTGAACCCTCTAATGCACGAATTAATATCTGCACTAAAATTCAAACCATGTGTTGGCACGATAAATATCAAGGATCCAAAATATTTCTTATCAAAATTTTGGGCATCGAAAAAATTGCTTAATTTTAGGGAACATTTAAAAAAATTTCATTCATAATTATTATGAGCAAGATAATGATATGAGACCACAACTATTTTTATCCAATTTTTATCCAATTTTATGTTTTTATTGCATAAAGCTATGTACAGACGGTTGTCAGATCTTACAATATTGTAAGATCTGGCAATGTGCTGGCAATGTACTGACAATGAAACATGTTTAGCAAAAGGTAAATTGTCAGTTTAGACGATTGTAAGAAAACCTTTCAATTTCATTGTCAAACTAATATAATTGTAAAAAATATTACTTGAGCCAGAGTACAAACTAAAATTTTTTTATATAAATAGAACATTTTTGGTCTTCAAAGTTTAGTAACGTCATGATGCTTGTTAGGAAAAGACCTAACCACGTGCTTGATTACTAAGAAGACAAGAATGCAGCAAAATTGATTATTAATAGGTTTTTGTTAAAGTTCTGCCTATTATGGAGGCTCTAACTATTGTAGAGCCGATAGAAATACTAGTATCAACCTAGCTAATATGTTTGATTTGCTTTATTTTGTAAATATACGGAGGTTGAAAGCTCGTTATAAATTGAAAATAAATTTATCTGCCAACGAAAATTGTCAGTTCACACGGTTGTCAGATTCTTGTATGGCAAAAATTGCCACATACAGAAAAAAATTTAGCTATTTGCCAACTGAAATTGGGTTACTACGCCTCAAATTCGGTAATTACTAATTTCAGACAGCTGGCATAACTTTTTATTAGTTTTCACAACAAAGTTAGGTTAATTCAACAGAATTTTAGTTGCAACACGCAACATTTTCAGAAATCGAATGTTAATATTGTTGTACTAACTGAATTTATAAGTTCTTACCATTAATATGCACTTTTCAATTCGGTTGTCACTTTTTTTCTCTGTGTGCAGATCTGTTGTTAGACATTGCCAGAACTGATCAAAGCATTTGAAAGAAATTATTAATTGTCAATTGTGTGTTTAATTAAATTGAAAAAGTAATAATATTTATTAGTCATGGAACAAAAAAAGCAATTGCAACTGATTTTAGCTGTATATGTATTAGAAAGTAGCGAGGATTAAGACAAAATATTTTTGCAAATTGCAGTTGAAAGAGGTGCGGAGAATTGCCCATTTTCCTTTGCAATAGTTCACGCTTATCTGGGTGCCATCTGCGACCTCTTGCCATAAAATATCTTTGGGAAGTTTAAACTCAGCGCAACCAGCATCCCATAAGCTTCGCCGTACCTCAACTTCCTCGATAAGTTTGATAATACTTTCGTGTGACCACATGGATTCCACCTTTTTGCAGTATGATCTTGTTATGGGTGTTGGTTTTTTCCCGGCTTTAGAGCCTGTTGGCAACTGGGAGCCTCTTGGCGACTGGGTACGAAACATCAAGTCAGTTGGCTCATAGCTGCAGTCTATGACGCAGGTTTCATTAATGGAAATGTCGCCATTCATTTCTTTATTTAATTTGATTTCCTATTTTGTTTCACTTTGATTTTTAATATTATTAATATGAAGTTTTGTTTTTTTTTTATTATTTATGGACAGTGCCGCCAATAAAAAAATTTCTGTGACAATACTGCCATTGTCAGATGCATTAATTTAAACACATCTGCCAATAAAAAATAGTTTACAATGTCTTGCAATTATCTGACAATGGCAACGTAGGGTGTTCACACGAATGTCAGATGTCTGACAATATTATTATCTTACAATGTACAGACAATGCTTTTTCTGACAATGTTGCAAGACAAAAGTTGTAAGTTCACACTGTTGTTAGACATTTTCTGAACATTTTTCTGACAATATTGTAAGATCTGACAACCGTCTGTACATAGCTTAAGACATAAGACATATTTTTTTATTCATACACTCTCATAAAAATTAAAAAGATTTCAGCCAACCGAATTGATTCGGTTGCTGCAACCTCATAAATTCAATTCAACTGAATTGGCGGTTGCGACAACTGAAAGCAGTTGGAACAACCGAATTTATGAGGATGCAGCAACCGAATCAATTGGGTTGAATGAAAATCGGTTGACACAACTGAATTTGTTATGCTGAGTGTAATTATTATGACACTAGTATTATATTTGTATGTTAAAAATAATAGTAAAGGGTATTTTTTATAGAGGTATATAACTTTGAAATGAAATAAAACAAAGATGAATTTTTAAAATTGACATGAAATTTACTTTATTCGATAAGATAATCTTTTGGCGTTACAATTTAAATATGACTTCTGGTATATGACCGCCACGGGCTGGCTCGGACGTAGTCTAATCTGGAGGTCCAATTTTCGATGCCTTTTGCCAACATTTGTGGCCGTACTTTGGCAATAACGGGGCGAATGTTGCTACTACAAGTGGTCAATCGTTTCTTACTTATCGACGTAGACTAGCGACTTCACAAATCCCCACAGAAAATAGTCGTGTTAAATCGCACGATCTTGCGGGCCAATTCACGGGATACACAAAATTACTTAAATTACCAACGCTATGCCAACTGTGGCAAGTTCATTCGAATCAACGGTTGGACACTGTTATCAATTGGGTAACAGACAATACTGGCAAGATTGTTAATCCCACGTTCTGCCAACACATAACCGGCCAGTCACCGACGCTTTGCTAGCACTATGCCGATTGTATTTTTCTGCCTGGGTACATATTGATTAATATGCAAATGCAGTTACTTGTAATGCATTTAAAAATTACATTTGCAACACAAATGTATTTTTAGAAAAAGGTTTATTTGTAGATTACAGATTGTAAAAGTAGACAACTGTAGCTTTAAGAACTACCCTATGGGGAATGGGACCGGTTATGCGTGTGCCACAGGCTTGGTCCCTTCGTGCCAGAGACCAGTCCTCTGTTAAAAACCCTACCCTATGTAAACAACTGGCAACTTTAACATTGGCTTGTCATAGGAGGGGGTCATTTGTCCTGCTTTAAACCAAATAGTGGCATGCCACAGGACTAACCAAAGATGGACATACCACAAGACTGTCGCAAAAGGCCCATGTCGTATAAAATAAACGAAAACTAAACAGCTTCCAATGGGTAAAATTCTGGTCAACTGGCTTTTACTTGTTAATAAGCATTCTGGCTAAGTGGTATGACACTGCTTAACCACTTCAGTATTAAATTATACCAGTCCTGTGATAAGTCCTTCTTTAACTAGTCACTTTTAGGACAATTGACTCCTCATTCCCATAGGATACTTAACATATATGGCTCTTCAAAAGTTCACAATTTTTTTTAATTTTTTTAAGTTTTTGAAAAATGAAAAACGTGAACAAAACCTCTAGTTTTTTTAAATTTCAAACATCTAAAAGCCGGATTGTCTTTATGGCTGCATAGAGTCTTTATGTTCACAATTTTAAGAAAATCCGAACGGCCTTTGTCTGCTTTGTGGCGATTTTTCATGGAATTAATGATATACATTTGTCTGTTCGAATCACATTGTACACATGAGATTGACAGTTATTTTGACGACTTTGTTAGTCGCTTTACTACGCTTGTAGTTATTTTAAAGGTAAAGGTGACAAGGCCTTTTTAACTGAATTTACAGTTGTTTTAACTGTCATTTTCAGTAGATTCTACTGTAAAACTTTTTTGAGTGAAGGAAATTATTTGATCTTAAGCATAAATTTTCTAGATTCATTGTCAAAATGTTCTGGCCTTATCGCCGAAATTAAGCTATAAACGAAATTTAAAAAAAAACTTGTTCTTTATTTAGTTTCGGTGCTAAGTCTTTGGCGGAAATTTTATTAAAAAATAATGATAAGAGAATTATTCGAATATTGTTTTTATAACCAACCAGTTGAAAAAAATTATGTAAGCCATATAAAATTATATAGAATTATATACGGAAATTGGAGGATATAATTATATATAATTATATATAATTCTTTAAAATATGATATAATCAGATATAATTACATATAATTAAATCCGAACAATGCGTAAGTATATATAATTTTATATAATTATATAAAATTAAATATAATTATTAGAGTTCGTTTTCAAATTTTTTTTTATTTTGATTTCTGGATATTATCACTCTTTAGAAGGTTTTTGTATCAATAAAAATAATGGCGTATTTTTTTTTTTAATTCCAACTCCTTCCCGTGCCTATAGGCGACTCAAATCGCGGATTTGGGTCCCTTTTCCCATACAACAAAAACGGCTAAATATATGTCAAATCGTACTTCAGTATTCGATTCTACGGGAAAACTTAGGCCCATAGGCTTTTTTTAGTTTTTGGAATGCAACAGAATGCATAATTAGAGTGGTCCAAAAAAATATTTTAAAAAAAAAAAATTAAAATATTTTTTTTTGTTAAATTTTTTTTTTTACAATGAAAAAAATACTTACTATCTGAGAAAAATGGTCCAAAAATTTTAATTTTGTAGTTACCCGTTCAAAAGTTATTAAAGTTTAAAAATTTAATTTTTTATGGAATACAAAATAATTTATTGGTTTATATAATAATTTATTGGATTTTAGTCGCCTATAGGCACGGGAAGGAGTTGGAATTAAAAAAAAAGGCCATTATTTTTATTGATACAAAAACCTTCTAAAAAGTGATAATATCCAAAACTCTATTTTTCAAAATTAACTCTAATAATTATATATTGGACCATATATAATTATATATAATTTGATCAAGCACCATATAAAGAAATTTTTGAATAATCACCGCATGATTTAATTATATCGAATTATATATGGTGCTGTATATGATTATATATAATTATATAAAAATATATATAATTATATATACGAAGAATTTCATATCAAAACCGATATGCATTGAACCCGACCCTCTCAGATTTTGATGAAATTTTGCATAAAGCTACATGTTACCTATACAAACACAACCTCATTTTTAGAAATTGCATTTTTGAAATATGTATTGTGGGAGTGGCAAGGTATCGAAGTTTTTGAAAAATTATGATAATTGTACTTTCAAGTTGTGATTACTATGAATGGCTAACCGATTTCAAAGATCTTGGTACCATTAGAAAGGTATTTAAATCAGCTTCGAAAAGGATACCTGCAAAAACACACTTTCTAAAATTTTTTTTTTTAGAAAAAACACTTGGCTCTTTGAAGTGTTTTTCCAGTTTGAAATTTTATTTTTACTAAAAAAAATTGTTCAGTGTAATATAAAATTACACTTACAGTGTATGTGTTTCGAAAGCTGACTTATATAGCTTTCTAATGGCACCAAGATCTTTGAAATCGGTTGAGCCATTTCGCAGTAATTGCTGCTTAAAAATACCTATTACCGTCATTTTTCAAATATTTCGACACCTTGCCACGCCCACAATTTTCGAAAAATTCAGTTTTTAAAATGAGTTTGTGTTTGAATAGGTAAACTGTAGCTGTATGCAAAATTTCATCAAAATCTGAGAGGGTCGGGTTCAAATTGTGCCCTTTTTATAGATTTTGATATGAACATCATCATACATTTATTTACTCTAGCGGTTATAGTAATTTTGTTTGGTTACCCTTAAGAATGTGGTATTAATTTAATATAATATTTTTCATTATTATGATTTCTTCTTCTTTATATTTTTACAAATACCACCTTTTTTCAAAGTCCATTCATATGTTTATCATATTTCACATATAAAAAAAATATATATATTCAAACTCACTCTTCTCTTAGGCCGTAGAGTCAAAGTTTTAATACATATTCAGACGTCTCGTCATCACTCGTTTCAAATGTACGTCATTTAATACAATATGTTGGCTATGAAACAATTCTTTTTTTTTCTTCTTCCTCTAAAAAAAAATACATTAAAATAAATTTCATTTCATATTTTGCAAAAATTTTATTTTTGCATTTTTTCTAAAAAGGATTTCTGTACCTCAACACAACAAATAATAATTGCATTTCCTTGAGACAATCATTAAGTTTTATATGTACAACAAATATAAACGACGAGAGAAAAAAAAAATAAAAATAAAATATTTTAGTAAAGGTTTTGACGACGTTCTGGAATGGAAAAAAAAACCGAGAAGCAACAATAGTTTTTAGTGGAAAAAAGAATATAATAACTATTCTTATTGTACACAAACACTGAACTGTCAGTTTGTAGTCCGTCGTCCTTGTATGTAAATTTTTCAAACTTGCAAAAACATTTTTTCTTCTACTATTTTGTCTTTAATCGTATTTTATAAATAATGCATTTTTGTATATTTTCGACTAAAAGTTCATTAATTTAGGTAAATTCCTCTTGGTTTTGCTACATTTAGGCTTAAGGAAGGATTTTGTATTTTCTTTTTTTTTGATTTTTTTTCGATTTCATAAAAACTGTAAATATTATTTCCGTGGTTAATTATTGTTTTTAGTTCAGTTTAACATGTTGTTTTCTGTGTAAAATTATGATTTTAATTGTTGTTGGGTAATTGTTTAGGTTGTTTTCTTTTAGTGTAATATTTAATACTTTTCGTGTCAAGTTATTATTATTATGGGGAAATGAATTAATAGAGATTAAGGGGTTTAATATAAAAAAGTTTGTGCTGACAACTTAAAATAAATTATATCTAAAATAAGGGAATATTTAACCCTCAAATGCATGAATTTTTATATGCAAAAATTAAAAATTAAACATTTCACAATTTTACTAAAATCCGCTTAAATGTTTTCGAGTCAAGGCGATGTCCTTTAAGCGTATCCTGCCAGAATAATTAGAGTTCTAGAACCAATTCATAATTGATTTTTAAAAGAGAGACTTTAGATCAGGGCCGCACAGTGGTTTATCGTCCATAGTAGAAATGGAAAAAAATAGAAGGAGTCATCGTAGAACATCAAATTTTTTACAGATGCTTTTTTTATCATCATTAGGAAATATATGAAGAATAAAATATGTCCGCCCACTTTTTACGCCACTCCCCATACAAGTGAAATATATAAATGGCAATATTTTCATTTGAATTTATGCTATTTCAACCGAATTCGGTATATATATGTTTTGTAGCAATTAAAATCAATGGCTAAAAAATTTACGAAATTCGCCCACAACCACGCCTACTTCCCATATAACAAAATTGTTTAATATGATGTATATCCCTTGTTATCAATGCTACAATCCCTAAACTTCATAGGATTATTAAAAATAATATCATATCCAAATTTCCATACACACCCCTCCTCTAATACCCCACAACTTTCCCCATCAATTTTCTAAATAATTAGAAAATTAACATGTAACCTGGTTTTAAATCAAACACGCTTTTAATCCTAGTAATAATAAAAAAACATTAAAATGAAACATGTATATATAAAATTAATATTTTATTATAACAACAATTCCTTAATATCTTCAGGTAGATCTAATTCCTGCTTTTTTTGAACTTTTCGAAACTTATTTATAAAAGGATCCGAAGAAGCTAAAGTAAGTGCATCACAATCTTCATTTGTTGATATCCTACTACATTTTCTGGCATGATACCTTCGATATTCACGATAATCGCGATTCCTTGCTTTCCTGGGCTTCTTCTGATAACATTCCGATAGGTAAAATTGCTGCTGCTATTATTTTTCCTCCATGTATCAAGACTTTATGTACGGTCATTGGCATGTAGTACCAGCTATACAACCTAACATATAATTGGGCAGTGTTCGAACAATATTGCTGAAACTTATTCGGACATATATCAGCGGTTGCTGTTAATAGATTATTAAAATTACTTTGAAACGATGAATAAGATTTTCATCTACACACCCACAGCTTCAGCAGTAATTCTGGGATTTTCAAAAAACCTCCTTGATGTATTTTTGACGTATATAACGAGAGAATGCGTAATAAGCAATAAAAAGTAGCTTGTTTTCTATTTAAACGTTTACTAGACAAAGGCTAGCAAAAACTAGCAGCTGAATTTAACTTTATTGTTTTAAAATTAGACTTCAAGCTTTCATTTTTTTTTTTTTTATTTTTTTTTTTATTTATTTTATTTTGGTGGTTCCATACACAAGACTAAAAGTCTTATATTGCAGTACAGAACTGAGTATTTGAAAAAAAGGAAAGATTAAATGTAATTAATATAATTTTGGTATAAGGTAGAGCACCGCGCTCGACCGCGCACAAAAGTTCTAGTGCCATCAAAGTTGAAGAAATAAATAATTTTTAGACTCCTAAGATGAAGCAAATTTTTGTCAAAAAATTTTTTTTTCTTTAATTTTTTTTTTTTTATTTTTCATCTTAAATACCTAAATTATGGGAAAATACACAACAACAATACATATTTAAAGTCATTCCAAAGAGTTTTTAGTTTTCTTACTATTTTTTAGGATTTTCTTTCAAATGTTGTGTGTTAGACTTGGCACACTTTGAGGAAACGCCTACAAAAAAGTAATGAAAATATCGCCCTAAGAGCATTTCAGATACATGATATTCAATATGTTTTTAATGAAATTAATAAATTTCATCATGAGCGGAAAACATGAAATTCAGTATTAATTTCAACTTTTCAACCACTGTGGGCCGTTGCCAGGAGGCCCTCCTTCCAAAATTATTTACAAACTATTTAATAAAAATTTATTTTAGAAAAATGTATAACTTTCAAAAAAAAAATTGTTTTTTTTAAATTAGAATAAAGAAAAAAAGTATTTACACTCACGGAACTTCAGCTTTAAATTATGTAGTTGTTTAAGGTTATAATACAGTATCTTTATTTTTAAAATGAAAAACAGTCATTTGTAAAGCGTGATCCATTTCGAGGTTCCCTACTTATTTAAAGAAAAAACACAGAAAATTCAATTAATAAGGAATGTTTATTATCATTTGAAAGGACATTCTTTGGCATTTATTTTTTGAAGATTATGTCTATCAAATGTTGGCCGTTGCTACGTCGCACATGGTCCATCCGTTGAGTCCAATTTTCGATGATTCGTTCGAGCATTTCGATTGGTAACTGGCGAATGACACGCGTTATATTTTCCTCCAAGGCCTGAATCGAAACGGGTTTGTCCGCATAAACTTTAGACTTTACATATCCCCACAGGAAAAAGTCTAACGGTGTGATATTACACGATCTTGGTGGCCAATCGACCGGCCCAGAACGTGAAATTATGTGCTCACCGAAGTGTTCTCTCAATAAATCCATTGATTGATGCGAAGGGAAGTTCGAGCGGCTTCAGTTGTTGCACAAGCTGTATTTTGTACGCTTTCCATTTAAGATGTCGACGTGAAATGCTCCAAGTCGTTCCATACGTCAGTCCGAGTTGCTGCGAACGGCGCCGAATCGACTCTCCACGGTCTTCGTGTACACTCTCAGCTACGGCCGCTATATTTTCTCTTCACAGCGAATATTATCCAATAATGAATGCTGGGTCTCAAAATGGGTGATGGTGTTGCGAATGGTACGCTCAGTAGGCCGATTATGTTGACCATAAGTTGAGCGAAGTGCACGAAACACATTCCTCACAGAACGTAAATTTGAACGATTTGTAAACGTTGTTCAGGGCGTAAGTCTTTCCATTATGAAATGCCAAACAATACTAAACAAAAATAACATGACAGCATGACACGATTCACACGTGATCTGTCAAAAAGAGGCTATTGAAAAAAGTATCTCTACTTGGATCACCCATTAGAAGAAATTTAATTTTGACTACATATATAGTTCATTTAAAAACAAACCACATCAATTGCTGTATTATGATTTATTATGATGATTTTACATTCATTTTATGCAGTAGTTTTTTTTATTTAAAATAAAAAAACAACAAATGTTTGTTTATTTTTGACTGCATATGTGGTTCATTTTACTACAATTGTGGCTCATTTTGTTCAAAAAATTAACCACAATTTTGTTTAAAAAATAAATGACAATATTAGTTGAATTTACTGAAATGTAAGTCGTCCTTTTTCAAGTGAAATTTTATTGGTTTTCAACTACATTTGCAGTGGGTTTAACTTCAAAAA